>JAYKKT010000090.1:39712500-40312500 GCA_036023115.1 Brasenia schreberi
TCCACTACTTGAGTTGCAGCTCCCATTTGAAGGAAGGACATCACCATAGATTAGGCTGGTAAATGAGCTGAACGAACCAACCAAAGGCTGTTTTGACTCGTCTCGCTAGCCATCTGAGCTGAATATACTCACATGAGCTTATACGAAACCCAAGCTAAACGAGCCAAACATGGCCGTCCTCTGTGTGTGTGTGTGTGTGTGTGTGTAAATCATGCTTTTCTTCTCTAGGCACAATGAGACTATCATATTGAACATAGGTGACATTCATCAAGTGAAACATTAACCAGCTATAATCTTAATGCATTTTAATATGTTTAACAGTGGAAGACATAGTCTTTCCTTCTGTTGTTAAATTAATATGCTTCAAGATAGAGCTGGTGATTAAGAATCATGTAGTCGATCCCAGTTAGTACAATGGGATCGATAAGGCTTGTTTTTGGCGAAAATGATCGAACTTTTGATCGAAGGTGAAACCATTAAACTGAATAGAGTAGAAAGGGCACAACTCATAGAAGCTAAGCCCACCCGAATGCCCACTTTGTTATAAGTTCATGTAGCTACATGAACAAAACATGATCGAGCTTGGATGTCAAGCGAAACCAAACCGAGACAAACAACAAGTGGCTGACTCGTCTCGTGCTTCCGAACCCACCATAGATAATGAGACGCATTTACTATAGCATAACAGTTACTCTCTGGATATAAGACTAATCTGGTTGTTGCAATATCAATATCAGACCAAGACCAAAGCCAAGCCTTGTCCGGCAATAGGTAAGACCGGCAACAAGCAATCTAAGGCTTGGTTTGTTCAATTGGTTTGACACTTGTTCCCCTTAAGCAAGGTCTCCAGTTCGAGTTCTGTGAATGGAGAAAACCAAGAGCTTTACCACCACAGTGGGCCGACCTGGCTCGAACTGGATTAGTTGGGGTCCTTTCGGCTCCCGGATAATGGTGGTGTACTTCATCCCCCAACAAAGAAAGCTTAGAGTAGTAGTCATTCTTCACTCGTTCGTGTACACAATGCAGACTTCCATTGCAGAGTTGGATCAGGTGATCGAGGAGATCATGATCATGCACCAAAACTGCAAATTATTCATGTTACACGAATGACATGAAAATTTTTGTGAGATCATGATCTCTTAGACCACTTGATTAATCCCCCTTCAATTTCAAGTCCGGACTCAAGAGAGTGATCCAAGCTGCTTGTCGATGAAATTTAAATGGTTTGGCACAGTTTCGCTTAAGCAAGGTCTCGAGTTCAAGTGAACGGAGCAGACGAGAGCTCGGAGAGCTTTACCCTATAGTGGGTCGACCTGGTTTGAACAGGATTAATCGGGGTCTTTGGCTGCCAGATACTGGTGGTGTAATATTTAAAAGAAAGGTATATAAGTTGAATAAGTACAAAGAGTTGGTATTTGTTTCTTTTTCCTAAAAGGTAAGGTACAAATAGACATGGCCGGTTTCTAACCGGCCCGACAGTTTCAATCGGGAACCGGTTGAACCCAGAATTGGTGAAACTGGAATTGGAGAACACTCAGTTTGGTTCCGGTTTCACTTATAAAACCATAACCAAATTCAAACTTGAACAAGTAGTTTGGAACCGCGGGTTTCGGTATTTTACAAATAATTTTCTTATGTTTTTAAGTTTTTTAATAAAAGTATTGATTCCGGATGGTTTTGAACTCAAACCTGAATCAACAGTTCTAAGTTTCAGGCTGATTGGAACCGGACATGTCTAGATACATGCATATTCATGTTCTAGACCAAAGAAAAGTATGCATATATGTAATTATATTTATTTATAGATTAAAGTGGTTACGTACTCTTGTACATCTCCAGAAATAAGGTATGTATATAGACATGACATGTTCCAGTTTTCATAGAACCAAGAACAGGAACCAAACCAATTGAGACCAGTTTGGTTTGGAACAGTCGGTTCCAGGTTCCATAACTGTTTGTAACCACTGAATCCGATGGTTTCTGGTGCCTGATTTGATCGGTTCTTAGCTCAGTCCAGTTCCAGTTGGAATAACCGCGCTGATCCCAAACGGGCCATGTCAATATATATTTTGAGCAATCCAGATCCAAATCCATTTGATATATTTATAGAAAAAGATTCAAAGTTGACGCCTTTTGATATTTTTAGTCGATGTAAGGCTGTCACAGGAACGATCATAATCACTCCATCAACTTACCTTTCCCAACATTAGCGTCTCTTCTGAAACACGTATGACTGAAGAAACCAGATAATGCAAAAGCAACAGTCCGAAGAAAAGATTCCACCCGCAAACACGAAAACCCTAAACCTAACTCTCAGAGTTGAGTCTGCATTCTTAGAGTTGCCCTCATTGTATAGACCATCCTTCTCTCTCTCTCTCTGAATTCAGATTGTTGCTGCTGTGGGAGACAATCCTAATCATGGAGGATCCAAGATACGCCTATCCTTATCCTGCTCAAGGTTTCTCTTCTTCTCTATTCTCTTCGCTTCTCTTTGTGATTCTTCGTCATTTTTATCGATGATTTATTGAGTTTTTGTTGTTGGGGGTTTCTTTCTCTTAGGATATTATCAAGGGCGGCCCGTTATGGCACCCCCACAATACGCTGCTCCTCCTCCAAGGGGCAACCGTGGGTTCCTTGAGGGATGGTAATGCCATTTCTACTTTCTTCTTTGTCTTCGTTTCGGTTGCTTTGTTTTCTTCAAATTGGATAACAGAAGCAGATTTCTTGCATCGGCTTTTCTTCCATACACGGCGTACATAGTGACGGAGCAGAAAAGTTTGTATAAAGGGCCGAACCAGTCTCTTTCCATATAAGTTCCGAATTTTTAGGGAGACCGGACTGATATTTGTAATGCAAAGTTTGAAAATTTGAAGGACTAGGATCCTGATTGAAGAAATACAATGATAGATGGCAGTGAAGCCATGCATTTAATGGGGACTCTAAATTAAAGGCTGGTTGGTGTTTGATTTTCAGTCTCGCTGCTTTGTGTTGCTGCTGGTTGATCGATGAGTGCTGCTGCGATCCCACCATCATTTTCGTCAGCTGACGATGGATTTCGCTTCTTCTTCATCTGCCGCCCATTGTGTTTTTAGCATGTCAACTGTGACACTCTTTTTCTCTCTTTTCCTTTATTGAAAGTACTTAACATGTCATGCTCTCATGTTTGTAATTGAAGCGTTTATTTGGCTATGTTGCCATGCTTGGGCTTTAGTTTCCGCCTGCAGTAGGGAGAATCGTTTCACGGGTCGGATCTGGTCATGTATCCACTATGAGTCCGGTTTGTAATTTCCACGCATATAGGATCGATCTTATTCCAATCAATACTCCAGCCTTCAGCAATTAGCATTGGGAGCAGAATATCTCTCTCTCTCTCTCTCTCTCTCTCTCTCTCTCTCTCTCTCTCAGTCCTAATATGTTCCGGATTTTGGTTTGGAATTGCCTATTGTGATGATTCACATTATATGACTTTAGCAGGAAATTAGTGATAAGTGAGACCTTTCAACTACTAATAAACTAGAACCACATTCGATTTACTCCAAAATTAGTGATTACAGCTTACACCCTCTTACAAGAGAATAGCGTTCTTGGCTTTAGCGTGAAACTGATTCTATTTTAATTAGGGGTGTTCACGGTTCGGTTCTTAACCACAATTTAGGGTTTTACTAAATAAAATGTATTATGCCATCAGATTATTTGGATCCACAATCCACATTATATATATGTGCTTATTAAACTCATATATATATATATATATATATATAAACTTATAAACTTGTCAAAATTTAAATCCATATAAGTATATAAACATACACATATATATTCACATATTATATGCATATAATGTTATAAAACTTATATGCATAAAATTATAAAGATTTATATCTACATGTATATAAACTTTACACACACATATATACACATTTTGTATGTATATAATGTTATAAAACTTATATACATAAACTTATAAATAAATAAATATTTGTACATATATAATGGTTCGGTTCCAACACTGGAACCGAGAACCGAACCATCAAGTTTTTTTCTTGCTAGAACCGAACCATCAGACATCTAGAACCTGGCGGTTCTGTTCTGACGGTTCTATGAACACTCCTAATTTTAATGTCATTTTTAGCTTTGATCATTCACTTCTTTGGGTTGCGACTGGGCTTAGAATGGGAATCACTTTCTTGTCGGAGTTCAAATTTCACGGGCAATGCAGGCGAACTCTGCTCACTCTCAAATTAGAATAAGATTCTAATCGAAGTTCTTTTCTCCATTGATTTAAATTCACACTCTCATAAGGGAGTTGGGTTCTTGCCTTAGCTTGAAAGAGGCAAGAACTCAATGATGCTTGATCTTTTGGCGACAACATATGTTTAGGGAGTGTTTGATTACGAGACTCGGACTAGAACTAGGACTATAGTTCAAGTTCCAGCAGCCCACCCTCAAGTGAGGTCACTTGTCAGCCTCATAATTCGGTAAAAAGCAGTCATACAACACTACTTTTAGTGTGAGGTCACCTGTCAGCCTCGTAATTCGGTAAAAAGCAGTCATACAACACTACTTTTAGTGGAAAACTAAAACTGTTCTAGACCTGTGATCCAAAGCCTTCTAATCAAACACCTCCTTAAAGAGAGCCCAAACTTTCATCGGGTTCACTCATCGATAAGCATGCTTACCAAGTGTAATACCCCAAAAATGCATGATTTCAGAAAGTCCTTTGCTTGCACTCTTTACCGGATATCTAACACCATGTAGTAAGTAGAATAGTCACTTTTCAACCGGCCCGATGGTTCGAATCGGAACCTAATTAGGTCAGATCCAACCCCCCTTGTAATTAAGGTTCCTCCTCCCATGAAACCAGAACCGGCAGTTCAAACTGCCGGTTCAGTTCCAGTATTTCCCCCCCACTGAACTCTTTTACCTTCTATGTTTTCTTTTTGTTTTTAGTTCAAACTGGAACCAAAACCATAATCGAACGAACTACAATGAGTATTGCTATATGATCTCATATCGTACAGGAAATTTTACATATATGTATACGCCTAACATATAATACATTATGTTTATCTTTCTTATTTGATGAAAAAAAACTAATCTAAAGTGAGGTGGCTGAAATTTTGTAAAAAAATGGCAACTATACTGCATCCAAGTAGCCTATGATATCATGTTGTGCAATATCATATAATATTGATACATTTGCTTCAAAGAAATCATTGGGCTTGCTTTGAGTTTCTTGAACTAATCTCCTTGAACTTAAAAAATGAGTTTCCAACTTCTCCGTCAATAAGAACATCAAATAGAAAAGCAGATAAAGGTTGTGTCACAACACAAGGACGTGACAGGTCGCAAGAGAAGAAGCAGCGTTGCGAGTGTTATCTCACCCGTAAGGGCATTTGACTCAAAGCATAGGTCGTGAGTTTCAGACAAAAAGTTTCAGGTAAATGGCTTTAAATCGTGGATGTGATTTTTTTAGAACTAGAAACTGGAACTGAATTGGGACCCAGTTTATTTGGGTTTTGATTTGAGCCCTAAACCACCTAAAATTGAAAAAGAAACATTAAAAACTTGAAATCTAAACAAATTAAAAGAATACGAAATAGATGGTTTGGAGCCTTTGGTTCCAGTTTTGATCCGGTTTTGAAACCAAACCAGGTGGTTTCCAGTTTCAAATCCGATTTTGGATACAGTTTGACAGGTTGAGATTCCAGTTGGTTCTTGTCCCGGTTGAAACTGTCGACCGGTTTGCATGTTTACATTCTCGAGGAATGCGTATCTAGCTTTGATTAAAAGAAAGCAACAAAAGAATTATAGGTCGATAATTATTTTTATAGAATTATACAAAGTAGATTAGCAAGTAAAAGTGCTAATGCTATGACGAGTTCTGCGAACATTTTACGGCTCTTTATTGTCTTCTAATTTTCTCTCTGTATGCAACGAAGGCTGTCCTAATCAGACGACTAAACACGAGTAATGATTGCTTGATCATCCGTAAGTTAATCCGACGGTCAAGGCGTCACAGGTCAATCTAGGAACAACAAAGATCCACGAAACCAGGAAATAAAGAAATGGTTGAAGACCGTGCAATATATATATATAAAATAATGTGGGTGTGTGAGGAGAATCCAAGAGCGACGAATCACATCTATTTTGCGAAGGCTACTTAGTTTCAGTGCTGCCGTCTTCGTTGCGTCGTGTGGGTAGTTGCTGGCGTGGCGTCGTCGCCATCACCAGCGGGAGTGGGAGACTTGATGGAGCTTCGGCCGTTGGGAAACACCGGACTGAAAGTGAGCGTCATCGGGTTCGGCGCCTCTCCGCTAGGCGGCGTCTTCGGCGCTGTCTCCGAGAAGGAAGCTATCGATTCCGTCCGCGAGGCCTTCCGCCTCGGCATCAATTTCTTCGATACCTCCCCGTACTCTCTCTCTCTCTCTCTCACACACACACACAAGCACGCACACACACACACATGATAATCGTTTCTTCTCTGTTCGTTTCATATTTTGCGATCGTTTTTACAGATATTATGGGGGAACGCTCTCGGAGAAGAACTTGGGGAGGGCTCTTCAGGCTCTCCAAGTTCCCAGAGAAAGCTTCTTGGTGTCGACGAAATGCGGGCGTTACGTTGACGGCTTTGATTTTAGCGCGGAGAGAGTGACGATAAGTATTGATGAGAGTTTGGCTCGTCTCAATCTCGACTATGTCGATATCCTACATTGTCATGATATCGAATTCGGGTCTCTTGATCAGGTTTCTCCTCCTCCTCTTTAACTCCTGCTGCATCTAATTTAGTAGAATCAAGAGAATGAAAACAATAGAACAGATGTAGGCGACCCCACTTAGTGTGGGAAATGGCTTTTGAAAGAAGGGGTTTTCCTTTTTCTGTTAGACAAAATATCTCAATCCTGGTTCTTTCTTTTTCTATCGATTATTTTACAATTGAGTTATGTGGATCCATTTTGAAACAATTGGTACTTTTTATCTGCTAGGCTATGGGCCGACATTTTACCAGAAAAGCTTCTGTGATATCAATCTATCCTTCCTGAAGTGAAAGGCAGATTGATACAATAGAATTTTGTGATTTTACCAATGAAAGGCAGGGAGAGCTCATGTAAACCCGTCCATTTGGGAACCAATTTGGAATTTTAGTTGGGCGGTATTGGGAAAGGTTATGCATGAATCACCCGAAGAATCACCCATTAGAATTGGGTCCATAGATTGTACCAACTCACTGGCTAATTAAGACAACCAAAATCCAGGGTCAACACGCGTTCCTATTCGTCAAGATATCCCAGGATCTTGACTTTTGGAAGATACGTGAATATTTCTATATGTGGAGCCTTTTGCTTTCTCTTGTATCCAAAATGTAAGAATGATGTTTTGTGTTGTTTTCCAACAGATTGTTAATGAGACTATACCTGCTCTTTTAAAGCTCAAAGAGATTGGAAAAACACGATTTATAGGAATTACTGGCCTCCCTTTAGAGATTTTCACTAACGTTCTGGAAAGAGTACCGCCTGGTTCAGTTGATGTGATTCTTTCATATTGTCATTATGGCATTAATGACACCACGCTTGAAGATTTAATTCCATATTTGAAGAGCAAAGGTGTTGGTATAATTACGGCCTCTCCACTGGCAATGGGGCTTCTTACAGAAAATGGCCCTCCTGACTGGCATCCTGCATCACCAGAATTGAAGGTTGGTCCTTCCTGCTTTAGTATAACTTCAGAAAATGCTTTTCAGAATTTTGTTTTATTATCTTTACAGTCTATACTTATAAAGTGAAAAGAAAACAAACTATCATCCATTGCGACTAAGATCTCCAATGGTTCATATACCTAAGCGGTTCTTATGTGTTCTCTACCATGCCCCTCGTTGCTTGATTTGGTTTGAAATGATACAAGGCCTTTGGACAATGCTGAAGAGATAAAACTACTCTAATGTTCTCTTAGGGGAATGAAAGAGAAGTGTATCTGTTGGAGGCAAATTTTCACTGGATTCAATATGTGATTTTCCTGGTAGACTGTTGTCATTTTTTATGAACTTTTACTTTTTCCAAAACTAAAGGATCGTGATGCAAGTTCCATCAGGCCCTACTGATTTGTACACGTTTCAATCTTATAAAGCATAACAAGTTGAGATGACTGGCATTCAAGGTGCCTTTTCTTTTCTTATGCATATCTTCTGCGTACATTTACTAGGCCTATCTTTAGTCGCCTATAAGACTGGATCAGCAGAATGACTTCCCAACCAGATTTTGTATCCAATATGGGTGGCCAATGCATGCATACGAGGTAGAATCTACTCCCCTCTGTTAAAAGGAAAAAGCCTCAAATTAATATTGAAATGTTAGGATGGGTACTTTGAAAAATCTTGATCTGTAACTCCATATACATCTTTTGTAACATAAAATGGATGACGATCTAGCTCAGGCATTCTTGTTGAAGTTGTCATCTCTATCAATACTTACACTCTTACTCAGTTGATTTGTCAGAAATAATCTGGAAAAAGATCATATGAGGGTGTCAATCCTCTTGATAGATGCTAATGGAGTTGAATAACCCCACACAAACTGTGAAACCTTAACATACCATTGGTATGGGATCTTGCAATGGTGACAGGTTCACGTCTGATCATCCCTGTAAATTGATGGATGTTAGTGTTGTAGATGAAGTGTATGAACCCTCTTTCTATGTCTGCAGTCACTTGCATAAGAGTAAGAGGGCTTCATATAGACCGTTTCACTACCATCACGTTGCTGAAGTTATACTACAAATTGTGATATCCCAGGGTCTTAAGATGAAAGGTTATAAGCAAATGTGCACATGAATACAATTGCCTTGTCATGCAAGGATTATGCAACACATAGAATTTGGATTAGATGCAGTTAACCTAGTCATGAGTACATACAATCAGAATTGCCTTTCACCAATCTCATAGTTCATGTTGTCGTCTATCATTAAAATGTTTAAATATTTTTACCAAAAATTTATTTTTGGTCTCCTGTTTTTTGCATGTAACCTTAATTAGTTACCACTTCATATTTTGATCTACTGAAAATCTGTTTGTTGTAAATAATTTTGTTGTTCCCTTTCTGAATGTAGCTCTTGGTTCTCGCAGATTGCTTGCCAAGCTGCAGCAAGTCGTTGTAAGTCAAAGGGGAAAAGCATATCAAAGTTAGCTTTGCAATACAGTCTCAAGAACACCGACATCACTACGGTGCTTGTGGGCATGAACTCTGTGAAGCAGGTTTGATGTTAATAATTTTTTTGTTTTTGTCTATTTATATATAAAATATATGGATTTTTTTTTATAAGATTTTTAATAAAAATAATGATGTTAGTATTAGCTTAGGAGAGTTAGCCAAATGAGAAAAGTATATAAACCACAATTTCTACTGATGTATTCAAAAGAATGAAGCCAAAGAGGCTCTTAAACATATAAAGGGTGGTAAATCTGTAGGGCCAGATAATATTCTTATAGAAGTTTGGAAAATCCCAGTAGATACGGGAATCATTTGGCTCACAAGACTATTTAATGAAATATGAAGAAACCAAAAGATGCTCGAGGAATGGAGAGCGAGTACACTTATATCCATATACAAGAACAAGAGAGACATTTGCGAATTATTGGGGTATCAAGTTAATGAGTCACACTATAAAATTATAGAAAAAATTATCGAATGTAGGTTAAGACAAGTATCGAGTACAAGAGAGAACCAATTTGGATTCATGCCAGGCATGTCTATTGTTGAAGCGATTCACTTTTTGAGACATCTTATAGAACATTTTATAGCAAAAATGAAAGACCTTCACATGATATTTATTGATATAGAAAAAACTTATAGGGTACCAAGGGATGTTTTTTAGAGAACGTTTGAAAAAAGAAGCATCTCATTGACATACATAAACCTTATAAGAGACATGTATGATGATACAAAAAAATGTGTGAGGATTTATGAAGGAATGACAAACTTCTTTTAAGTTAATATTCGATTACACGAAGGATCAACTTTAAGTGCATACTTATTTATAATGGTGATTGATGAGTTAACAAAACATATTCAAGATGAAGTACCTTGGTGTATGTTATTTGCAGATGATATTGTGTAAGTAGAGGAGTCTAAGGAAAAAGTTAATAGGAAATTGGAACTATAGAGAGAAACATTAGAAAGTAAAGGCTTCTCACTTAGTATAACAAAGACAGAATATATGGAATGTAAGTTTGATCATTTGGGTATTTTAGAGGACATAAAAATTAAGATTGGCACACGTTGCATCCCTCACAAGGAAAATTTTAATATTTAGAGTAAATTTTTAAAAGTGATAGAAAAATTCATGGAGATGTTACACATAGAATTAATGCAGGTTGGTTAAAATGGAGATGAGTATAAAATATTCTTTGTGATAAGAAGATACCATTAAAGTTAAAAAGTAAATATTATAAAGCAACAATTAGACCTGTCATGTTTTATAGTTTTGACTGTTGGACATTTAATCATTAACAGGTACAAAAGATGTCTATGACAAAAATGAAGACGTTGAAATGGATGAGTTGACATACAAGGAAAAACCGTATACATAATGAGGTTATTAGAAACAAATTAGGAGTAGCACTAATAGAGGATAAAATGAGAGAATATCGTTTAAGATGGTTTGAACATATAGAAAGAAGATCAAAAGAAGCATGTGTAAGAAGGTATGAAAAACTAGATTTTGAAAGTATTAAAAGAGGTAGAGAATGACCACAAAAAGTGTTGGAAAGAAACAATAAAGAATGATCTAGGTTATCGTGAGTTAAGATCTAACATGACACATGATATGATAGGGCTATGTGGAAGCAAAGAATCCACCCCGTCTAGTATGGGAAAAGGCTTAGTTGTTGTTTGTCTATTTATGTTAACCTTTCTTAGGATTGTGTATAGATGAACGATTTCAATGTTCTATAGGCTAGTCATTTTTCATGCATCCATTTCTGTTGTGTTATTTCTTTTCCCTTTGCCATATTTGCCTCAAAATGTAGTGGCCGCTTTTTGCATTTCTTTTGTTTTCTTGTTCGCATAGATCTCTTACCTCAACTACGCATGGTCTTATTGCCCTTCAATCAGAATCTCGCGAAAGATAGATTCTGTTTCTCGTGTGATTAGGGGGTGAAGGAAGAAAGAGCATTTAGATTCCACACGGTGATGCTGACCTAGGATCCAAGTTCCCCTAGCAATTTGGTTTCTGGCGGTTTGCTCTAGCGAGCATTTAAAACGCTGCGGGAGGGATATGTGGTTTCAAGTAAGGCGGAAAGCAGGTCTTTGATAAAAAAGACAGTTTCAGCTCTTGATAAAAGCAATTTTTCTGAATTTTATGTTGCAGATAAAGTAAAGTGCAGTTTGTAGAGATCTGCTATTGGTGTTGTATTACTGCTTCTGACACCAAGTTCGTGCTTAGAAAGTGACCTTTATGCAAATTTGAATTTGGGTGGTCTGATCTGCCACTCAAAATGCGGTTTCTCAGAGCGTTCCTTTTATCTACTTTCACTAATTTGCACCATTTTCAGGTCCAAGAAAACGTTGCAGCTGCGACAGAGATTGCAACAGTTGAAGCAGATGAACAGCTGTTGCAGGAAGTAGAAGCGATTCTAAAGCCAGTGAAAAATCAGTCATGGCCTAGTGGCATCCAACCAAGCTAACCACTCCTCTCTGAGTGCACTCTTTCCTTGTCTAATTGTCTTTCTTCTGTAATAAATCCATTTTTATATGAACGGTAAATAACATATGTTCAGATCCATTTTAATGTGTCCTAAAGGTCCAGCATGCACGTTGTCGCTGATTACAATAACATTCATCTTTCTTATATAAGTTCACTTGCGGAGACTAACATTAGTTTCTACTGGATCAAATAAACTTAAGTTGGATATGTGATGGAAACTTTCAGGATAGTGTCTTTTTGGTTATTACTGGGAGGCTGAAGCCAGGTATGCACACTTCGAGTACCAAACTCACAACCTTCATCTTGTGAGTCCAGACCCCTGCCAGGTGAGCTAACGTTCTGTGTGCAACTTCCAGGGGATTTTTCGACAGCATGCAGGTATAATTCGTAATCACGAATCAGTCTTCTCAGTGGAAGATGACATTCCGTAAGAGTATTTTATACCCGAGACATTAATATGTGAATTTTCGTATTTTTCAAGTTGGAGTTTCAAAAACAGGAGAGTTGGTTAAGGAAAACTCCCTCCTCCGGCAAGCACTTCGGAGCTTTGACCTGTTGTGCTGCTTGATTCTCAACTGGAAACAAATCCGTGAGGCCCGTAAGTATGAGTTAGAGAGCACTCAGGGTGATAACCCACGTGTCAGGGCTCTAAACTCGTGTGAAGCTCGCCACGAGTTCAATTCCCGGGGGCGGTCATGTAATCCGGCTTCAGCCTCCCGTTGTAACAAAAAAGAAAAAGGAGAGTTGAGACCTTGTCCTCCTGTGACACCAAAAATTACTTCAACCTGCCGGCTTCCATAGAACAATAGTTGTGGCGAATTAGATTTAAGTGGGGTTGATCCTGGAGAACTATCACAAATATCGCCCTCCTATATTTTGAATGAGAAAGCCGTATTATCCAGTGGAGCTTAGTAGTTATTAATTCGTCATGGAAGGCAGAGCATTAGCTCAACTGGTAGGGCTCTCTGACTCCCTATCATAAGTGGCGAGTTCAATTTCAGGGCATGCATGTATATGTGTGTTTTAGGCTTCAACTCTCTGTTGTTAAAAGGAAAAGAAAAGAAAACACAATCCAAAAGGAATGAGTGATGCTGACTTCAAATTCAAGCCACTCTAACTCGTACATGATCATGCCAGGTTTTTCATAACTCCCATGGGGCAGCTAAGCCATCACAATTATGTCCTTTCAAGGGGTTTACTCGAAAAGGGTGTGTATTTAAATAGTGGTAAATGATTAAATCATATTCTTTCTCAAATCTATTTTATCATCTCAATTATTTGATCATTGAGATGAAGGGTTGAGGTGCACGTGATACATTAAATGTAAAGTATAAAAGTATAATGATATTTTTAATTTAAATCTCTATTATTAATGATAATCAAATAAAAAAAATGTTTGAGTTGGCACATTTTGAAATGGGCTAGCTAGTGCCTAGCAGTAGTTTTGAACTTGACCCCAAACCGTGCCAAATGCCAAAGACAGTCACCTTGTTGGTAGCATGCATTCAACTCTATGGCTTTCATTCATGGCTGCCTTGGATTTACTCCCTATGCAAATTGGGTTCTACCTGAGACTCCCTTAATATTCAATTTGCTTGTTCAAAATAGACAAGTAATTAGTCGATTTTTTTGAAATTGTGAACTGCATTCAAAATTTTTTTTTTAAAAGAAAATGCAATTTCTGCTGTATTATTTGATAATGTACTGCATTTATACACGTAGAACTTTGCGGGTACGCGTATGTTGACTATCCCAAGTACGAAAGGTGGACTCACGAAGTTGGTCACTTCATAAAGCTGCGAGCTTGAGTGGAGACAGCACTAACATGCACCAAACAACTAAAGTTTTGACTTGAAAAAGATTAATGGTTGACTATGGGTCGAGTAGGGGATGACACGAATGTGAAGTAAAAAGCCCATGTTCATGTTCATATGAAGCAACACAACGCGAAGAAGATTGAGTTGTGTTTCGATCGGCTTGTTTTCGACAGGAACGTGAAAATGACACAATACAATTAGGACCAAGAACGTGAAACTGTTGACGACACTGTGCCTGACATTCACGACACCAAGAATCATCGTTCGTGTCCACCCAAAAAATCAAGGTAAGAATAGGATCGTGTTCAGATTGACCTGTTTCTGACACAAACGCAAAATATCACGACTCAAACATCACTAGAAACACGAAATTAGCACACTCAACTGTGGGAATCCAAAATTGTCCCTACCAAGAAAAACAACGGTGGCGGTGAAACACATTTCCCCACCCCGGGCCGGCGGAAAATCATCGGATGACGGCCGCGATCCTGAGAAAGAGCAGCAATAGATGGAAAGAGTTCGAGGCAGAAGTCGAGGTCCTGAATTCGATCCGCCACGTGAACGTAGTGAAGCTCTTCTGCAGCATCACCAACAACGATTCGAGCCTGTTGGTCTACGAGTATTTACCAAACGGCAGCTTGTTTGAGCAACTTCACGGTGGAAAAAGCAAGGGCGGGCTCGATTGGCTGACGCGCTACAAAATCGCTCTCGGGGTGGCAAGGGGGCTCGAATACCTCCACCATGGCTGCGGCGACCGACCGGTCATCCACCGGGATGTCAAGTCCAGCAACATCCTCCTCGACGAGTTCTTCCAAGCCCGCATCGCCGACTTCGGCCTAGCCAAGATCGCCAAATCAAGTCCCCCGACCGACTCATCTTTACACACTATTGCCGGCACCCATGGCTACATTGCCCCTGGTTGGTTCTCTTCTCTGTTCGTTCCTTCCCTCCTACAAATTCGAATTCCGATTCGAGTCGGAACCATATCGGTTTCGAGACCACGATAAATTAGTAGCTTCAAAAAAAACACCTCAAGCTGATTTTTTAAATGTTCAAGCTTGGCGCAAACCGAGCTTGAACACTTCAAATGTTCAAGCTTGGCCTGGTCGAAGTTAGCTGAAGTCAGTCCGGGCTCGGTTTGCCGGTCAAGCAGCAAGCTGCACCGTTCTTTTCTTAGTGGCATGAATTTTTACGTTAATTGAACCGGAGAAGAATGTTTTGAATTGTGAAGTTCTAAAAGCCATGCATAAATTTGTTTAATGAGCTCACTCGAGCTTAAATTGAACTAAAAGTCGGCCACTTGGCTCGAAAAGTTCGATTTTGGTTATGCTCAAGCCTTGAGTTGTTTAGATGAGTGGTTTCGAGCGGCTTGGCATATTTGGTTCATGTTAACTGGAACTCCGTCTTGCTTCATATAATGAAGGCCTTCTTTAGATCCGGTTTGATATATATGGGAAGAATCCAAATCTAAGCACCAGATAGGTTTGAATTTATTGAGGTGGAGGGAAGTGCATTAATTCCAATATGTCTTGCATTCTATAGAAAAGAAGCACTAATTGCGGTGGTTATATTGTTCCTTATTTGCAGAATACGCGTATACGTATAGAATAAATGAGAAGAGCGACGTATACAGCTTGGGGGTGGTCTTGATGGAGTTGGTTACGAACCCGAGTTTGGCGAGAACAAAGACCTGGTAAATTGGGTATCGGGTCGGATCACCACCAAGGAGAGCGTCATGGGTTTGGTGGATCCAAAGATGCCGGCAGAGCTCAGGGAGGAAGCAGTGAAGTTGTTGAAGGTGGGTGTGCTTTGTACGGCTAGGTCCCCTAATATGAAATCGGACCACAAGCAGGAGGATGTCGATCCAAAAGGGAGCTTTTGCTCATGAAAGCTTTCATACTTGTTCTTGGAGTCCGTTTGTGGATTCGTCGGTTTTCGTTTCGGATCCAAGCTTTGCTCGCATTATTGTGGTCTAACTTTCTATCTGTGTGTGTGTAGGCGGTCGACATGCAGATTGTATGCTAGAGGAAGTACACTCTGTATACGCGGCATCTTATTGCTGATAGAAAGCAAGCTTTTTTTTTGACGATTGTGTTCAACCAATCAATGATTACCACTGTGGGAGAAAAAGTGGTTTGTTCTGATAGTTGTTCAAGAATGAGCACATCAGTACAGTTCTGATGAATTACAGATAGTTTTGGCTTCTAAATCTTTGATCTACATTTTGACATAGTTTGCATTCAAGGGGATAGCCGATCTGCTAAGGGGCTCGACTCATAAGTTGCAGGTCGTATGTTCGATACTGGTGGGCGTCCATTTGGCTTCGACCATTCCATCGTAGAAAAGATCATGACACTTTCCTCTTCCTGTTTTCAAGGGCTCTTGTCTAATTCTTAAACTTGTTTACAGGATCTCAATCTGCCAGTTTTCTCAAATTCTCATCTTCGCTCCATATTTCTATTTATGTCATATCAATTTTTTGTAACTTACTTACATACCTTGTCTTTTCATGTCGTCCACTATATATATATATATATATATATATATATATATATATATAGAGAGAGAGAGAGAGAGAGAGAGAGAGAGAGAGAGAGAGAGAGAGAGAGAGAGAGAGAGAGAGAGAGAACCCAGCTCGGCAGCTAAACTCAAACAAAATCAGGTTCTAAACCAGCCAAAATAAGAATTTCGAACTATAACCAGAACAGGTCCTCAAACTGGTGGTTCCAACTGAAACCGAGAACCATCAGTCTCTTCTTTAATTTATTTCTTGTATACATATATACATACATACACATCTATATAGTGGTTTGTGTTCAATCTCTATCTATACTTAATTTTTCTCAAACATATCTACTATTTAATCAACGATAGATATTTAAATCTAAAAAATAATTTGTACCATTATACTTTTGTACTCATTTAACGCATCACGATACAAACTATATTATAGATTCAAATCTCTATCACTAATTGTATTGATTGAATGGTAAAAATGTTTGAACAGATTTAAGCATAAATTGAATTGAGCATGTACCACACACACTCTCTCTCTCTCTATATATATATATATTTATACATATATTTCTATTGCATGCATTTTTGAGATCTCTTGTGTTGGTATACACACATGCACTATTCATTTTCAGCTCGTGTGGATTTATAATCTTATGATCATTTGGTGAAGCATTTTGTAGCATCTAAAATAAACCTATGACCATTAAATGTAAGTGGAAAGGTGAGACCGACGACATTAAATGCTCACGTAGAAAAAGGTTAAGAACTAACTACTGAATACTCTAATGCAAGTGCATGAATAACATGATCATGATTCACAGTGGACCAATAATAACCTACTCTAAGAATCTTCTTTTCTCCCATGTAGGCGTTAATATGACCACCACAATCTCTCGTTACACTCAACAGGATAGTGTATTCCTCTCTGTTAATGGCTGCCATCAACATTGCTGCTAAGAATCAGTCTTCGAATCGAATCATGTTTTCAGGTCGACTTGTTGAATCAAGTGATCCAGATTTCAAAAAAAAAAAAATGGTGGTTTATTTAATGGCAATAAAACGTTTCGAACCCTCGACTTCTCATGTAGTCGGTAAAGTAACATCGGACTAAGGTTCATTTGAAGCAATGCAAGCGGATTTGGTTATGCACCATCTTCCTTTTATCACTTCCCTGATTAAGATTTTCTCAAGAAAAGGTCTCATAACATGGCCAGAACCGGCGGTTTCAAACTTGCCGGTCCCAGTTATCCCACAACAAGGAACAGGCTGTTCGAAATTAGGAAAAAATATTTAAAAAATAAATTTTTAAAGAAAAACTAAAAGAGTTCTGGAACCAGCAGTTTGGAACTACCTATTCCGGTTCCATGAAAAGTGGAGCCAGGATCGAGCTGGGTAGTTCCCAGTTCCAGGTCCGGGTTTATGGGTTATGGTTCTAGTTGGTTCCTGACCGAGTTCTGTTCTGATTGGAACCGCCATACCGGTCTCAAACTGTCCATGTCTAATCTCATCCTTGTGACTCGTGATTGAGCGAAGTTGTGTTTGCATATACCAAAACCTGTGTTTCAAAAGGAGGCGGCATGAATCAAAGCTGACCGGATCTTTACCTCCACAAGTGGTGTCGAACGCAGTTTTCGAACCAAATTGGTCATTCAAAATGATTCAAGGAATCAAAGATTTGAATCGTGCCGAACCTAATCGGCTTTGACCCACAATTTAAAAGGTTGAAAAATACAAAAAAATTGCCCAAAAAGAGAGAAGAATTGAACTCAAATTGATCACTTGAAACCTTCGATTAACTTTCACTAGTAGAATCATGCTTTTCTCGACGGTCGAAAGCTGTCGACTTTTTCTTTCAGATGGTTGCAAGCCATCGACTGAAATCAAGGTCAATTTTTTCTATATAGGGATTGACACATACGGCATGATCTACCTCTCAAACCATGACAAGATAATAGAAACTCAGGATCAATCCTTAACCCAAATAAAGACGATCCAATGTGGGTGCAGTGCATTGAAGCTCATTCATGGACACAGGTCTAGTTATTGCCCACTATTTGCTCGTCGTCTTCCCCTTTTTCTACTAAAGCACACGACAATGAAAAGAGTGCTACTCCACCATCCACTACAAAATACAAATAGTGGATTCAATACGCTCGGCCAGTAGGAAGTGCTGACCATGAACAGTGTTAATAGACCTTCCCTTTTTCTTTTTGTAATATTATCAAACACTTAACGTTTCTCAGAAGGTCTCTCATGGTTGCCAAGAGACCACCGAGTATTGTTTGATTGAACTCTTATTCATATTATATTTGTCCATACATGTATGCATCTAGGAAGTTCAATTATTGGAGACAGACAGTGACTCTCCCCTTTCTTCTGTTTACTTTGACTCGCTACATCCTAACATTTGTAAGAATCGGATCCAAGCATTCCAAAAGAGATCGATCCGGGTGAACCGGTTCAACCCATTTAAAATCTCGTGTTTTCTATGCACCTAATTTTACTTTTAATTGGTCTCTTTATGTTTCGAAAATCTCTTTATTTTTTATACAATGGGGAGTCAAAAGCCAAATGCATGCCGCAGGTATCAAACTCATGACCTTCAACATGTGAGTTAACCCCTTAACCAGGGGAGCTGTCACCGGTGGTACAAGTCTTAAATATGTTTGATTTATTTAATACTAAATTTGTTTATGTGCCATGAAATAAGAAATAATCTTGTTTTTTGGAGTTAATGGCTAAAATAATATACCACAGTAACAAAAGCCAAGCATTTTTTGCATCTCACTTACCCACACGACTCTTTGAACTGAGCAAGACCTGAGAAATTAGTGTATAAAATTGTGGCCCCTATTGCTATTATAAATGGACGATAAGTCAGCTTCATGTAATCTTCATGACTTATATTTTATCTTGTATCACATTAGCATTTAATTCCATAAAATCTAAGTTCTCACACCTCAAAGAAGATTCATCCAAGCTATTTAAAGAATATTGACTTAGGAAGCATCATGTTTATATGAGAAACAATACTTATGTTAATGTTCTAGGAGTTGGATCCTTTAGTATTAATATGTCAAACACTTCCATATAACTTAATGATATATTAATTATATCTTCTATTAAGAGAAATACAAAACTGTATTTAATTGCTTAAATAAAAGATAAAATATACTTAATAATATATTGCTTAATATTAAGAGTGATACAAAAGTTTATTAAGAGCGAAGATATAAGTGCACCTCACCTAAAAAAGTTCGTGTGTCCGCCATTGATTCATAGTCTGCCGATCTGCTTTATTTTTCATATTACATCTAACTAGAAAGAGAAAGATCAATTTTGTCATTTCCTTCCATACTTTGAGGCTTTTCTTTGCCTCTTTAAGTTTCCAGATGATCAATTCATAGTCTGCTGATCTGCTTTACGATATCCTCTAAACTTGTTCATCTTATGTCACTATCTACTATCATTTTTTTGGTATTCTTATGTTTCCATGTCAATGCATTATCTACTGCAAGCTACCAGCGGACCCACTACTTTAGGGTGAGGTAAAGCACGCATCTCACCTTAAATCTAAAAAATTCACGAGTTCTCAAGAAAAATACATGTGAAATACAAGCATGTTTCACTCAAAATACAAGTATACCTCACCCCAAAAAGTTTCCTCAATTCACTACTGTGATACCATGTCATTGTGATTTGCATGCAGATCAGTCAAATTTTTTAAAATAAAGTCGGCAAAATAGTTGATGACTCAAAGATAATGTGATTTATGAAAAGGGAAAAAATTTCATGGATCCATAAGAAATGGTATAATGAAGAACTATGGAGCCCCAACAAGCATAAATATGCATTTTCAATGAGCCAGGACATACATGATGCATTTGGACTTGAGAATCGTCTCATTTCTTGTATAAGTTATGATTTGTTTTAGGGATGTTCATGGAGCAGGGTGGGCGTGAGGATCAAAGTTCCCACACCATCCCCGTTTTAGAACCTTGTCTTGTTTCCATCCCTATCCCCGCGACGGGGACCAAAACCGCTGCCATCCATATCCCAGTATCTCCACGGATCCCTACGGAAACCAGTCGGAGAAAAGACAAATGCTCAAACATAGGTTGAATCTTAGTTTTACATATAAAATAAAACCTAATTTACATAAAATATATCTAAATTAAAACATATTATTATGAATGAAATGTGGAGAATGGTGTGAGTTCACAAATTCAAAAAAGAGGTTATATTTATTTATTTATTTATCTTATAATTTATTTTATTTTTAGATGAACCTAACTTTTTAAAATCAATTAAAAGAAGGGTTGGGTTCTAGTTCATAGGACGGAGACACGCTATCCCCAATCTCTGTTGGGGATTTCCTTGCTCTCCCCATCCTTGTTTCCACTCCCCAAATCCACCCCATTTAGAGCGAGTCCCCGTGGAAAAAGGGAGATCCCTCCCCATGAACATCCCTAATTTTTATCTCCAACCCAAACCCATAACTCTACCTATCATACTCATAATGGATCTAATTTGGTTCAAGTAAACCCGAACCGGCACGTGCGCTGTTGCCTTCGTTTAAGCAACTAATTAACATGGTCTGCCATATTGGTGCTCATTTGAAATTTATATTACCTTTTCTTTTTTTACATCTGGTTTCACAATTACAGTATTTCCTGAAATGCATATTTGTTTCATGCCCATTTTCTACTTTTATTTTCTGAATTTTTCTCCAATTTGATGCCGCATGTAGAATATTTCTAGCTTATGTTTATTTCATGGTTGGATCTATTATACGAGGCTAACGAAGTGAAGATACAAGCTTAATTGTTCGCGTATTTGGAAAGATGGCCATGTGAAGTTCTATAGAGGGGGGGCGAGAATTTGGATGATAGGAAGAAATAGACATGGCCGGTTCTGGTTGGCTCTGAACCATAATCGGAATTGAACCAAGACTGAGCTGGTTCTTTCCTGTTTGAAACTGGCAGTTTTGGTTCCAGATCATGCTCCAAACCTCCAAAACCATGAAATACCTACAAAAATGAAAAAGTTCATAAAAAGAATTGCCGGCGGTTTCAGGTATCAGTTCTACAGAAGGTGGAAGGCGATTTGCCATTTTGGTTTCGGGTGCAGTTTGACGGGTTCTTGTTTTGGCCGGTTTTTTACCTGGTTCGGTACTCGTTGAAACTGCTAGTCCGATTATGAACCTGCCATGACTGCGAAGAAGGTCTCTGAAGTATTAATAGGCAACAATAAAACATGATTTTACTTTCTTTCTTTTTAAGAATTATAGAGCACAATGGTGACTAAGAATTCATACACACACTCAATATCATGAGTTTTACATCTAAATGACTGGTTTTGACATAGGTATGCTCAGGTATGATCAGCTCCCATTGCATGACGGGTGGTCTGGTGGTGTGCAGCGGCGGGTCCACATTGTGGTGGGTTGGGATGATTGTCTCACTCAAAATTTTAAAATTTTATATTTTATATTAAAATTCTAACAAAATTTTAAACTTTTAAAGCCTGCCCTATTCGAATCTAGAGTCTCTCCACATCCCAAAAAAATTTCTAGATCCGCCATTAGTGGTAGCGATCAACTACAGAATTCAAGCTGTTTTCTGCAAGTTTTTTTCTCACATTGTCAAATCACGTGCATGCATGAATGGTGGGAGATTTATGAAGACGGGAATAGTTATTTGTTATGAGTAGTAACACATGTTTATTTACGGGCTATTATTCATACTGTATGCGCGAAATGGGTAAAACTCTTGCACGACTAGGATTCGAAGATCTACAATTTGAATCATTAACAGCCATAGATTTCACATCCAAAAAAAATCGAAGCTCTATATCCACACACTGACCATCACGCCCGAGGAATATGAGTAGAATCCATTTGAAAGCAACTCAATATCTTTGTGGGTCTCTGCTTCAAAGATGCCCTGCGTGATCATGAAGCGGTGTTTCGATTCTCTTCACCCCACTGTTTACAAAAAGGGAAGGCCACCACCACCATATTTTTCCTCTGCTTTACATCAAAAAACAAGTACAGAAAGATCGCATAAAGATGAACGCAGAACGATTACAGAAAGGCAACCATCTATTTCTAATTCTTTTTCTAATCATCTGATTCTCCTCAGTCTGAGATCTTAAGAGAATTTTCTTATCTTTTTCTCCGTTTCTTGTAATAATTAAATGAAGATTTATGAGAAATGGTATCTTCATATGTCAAATGACAGATGACAGGAGTTGAGGACGACCAAGTTCATTCAAAACCATTCAGACTCATACCAACAAGTGCATCTGGATGGCTCAGATCAGGCTGTCATATTTGAGACGTATAATTTACCCTCTCTCTCAATTTATCTATCAGAACTCAGATTCTTCATTTGGGTGGCTGATTTGCATGCACTTGAGGCGAATGGATCAGCTTCACGAAGCATGATTGCCACCTCGCTCATGGCTGGACGGAGGGCCGGCGAGCTGCAAGTGCACCGCATTGCGATGCGAAGGGCTCGAATCATTTCATCCTTGAATGATCCTGATATCCGCTTGTCCAGCACCTCGGCTGCGCCTTCTCTCGACGAAGCCTTGCAGGACACCCAGAAAATTATGTTCTTGTTCTCGCCGAATTCGTGCTCCAATGGCTTCCTCCCACTGATCAGTTCCATTAAAACCACACCAAAGCTGTATACATCACATTTGACAGTTGACTTTGATGAATATGCATACTCTGCAATGACAGCATATTCACTTAAGAAGAGAAACGAGAAATTTCCATGTTCTGAATTTGAAAGCATCTCAAATCAAAGGTAAAAGTACCTGGTGCCAAGTACCCATATGTCCCAGCTATGACACTCGTGGAATCAGCCACTCCCTGAGCTTGAATGACTTTGGCTACCCCAAAATCAGCCACTTTGGGCTGAAAATCTGCATCCAGGAGTATGTTTGTAGACTTGATGTCTCTGTGGATTATGGGTGGTGAAGAATCATGATGAAGGTAGGCTAATCCCTGAGCTACGCCGAGTGCGATCTTATGCCGTGCAGGCCAATCCAACAAGCCTTTCCCTGCTTGATGCAGGGCATCCCAAAGATTTCCATTGGGCATGTACTCATAAACAAGCATATTAGAATCTGGATTTGAGAAACAACAGTAGAGTTTCACTATGTTCTTATGCCTTATGCTTCCCAGAGTTTCCACCTCTGACTTGAGCTCCATATCCAGATAATACTGATCGGAAGTCGGGTATTTTGTCCTCCTTGTCCAGAATTTCTTCACTGCAACCAACTCGCCACAGCCGAGCTGAACCTTATAGACTGTTCCAGATCCTCCATGGCCAATTACATTTTTCTGATCTAGAGCTTCTAGTATTTCATGCACATTGTATTTGAGCATGTGAAAGCATTTGATGTCCCAAGAATTGAAGGAATTCGCAGAGACGTTATCTTCGATCATCAGATTATCTTTGGAAAACCAACGCCTGAAGAATGAAAGCAGGCCGAGAAAGACCGCCATGACTGAAACTCCAATTACCCAGATACTATCGAGTTTCTGTTTCTTTATATGGCTTGCACAGAAAGGGAAACCAGGGTAACCTGTGTCTAGATGTTTTCTTATGCATAAATCTGGATTACCATCTAAACTGTTTGCTAACCCTTCCTTAATCATGATTGATGGAACTGGACCAGATAATTGATTGTTTGAGAGGTCTAAAGTACTGGGAAGCAAACTGCAGATACTTTCTGGGATATTTCCAGTCAATTGATTGTTTGAAATATTGAGGAGATTGATAGATCTAAGTGAGGACAATGATTCGGGGATAGGTCCTACAAAACCGTTCTCTTGGATCTGTAACACATTAAGCATCCTAAGCTCTCCAAGTTCAACAGGAACAGGTCCCGAGAATCGGTTCCTACTGAGAACAAGTTTGATTAATTGGGAAGCACCACTTATCTCTTTCGGGATCTGACCAGAGAACCGATTTCCCTCAACGTATAATTCTGATAAATTCCTTGAATATTTGATGTTAGGGGATATTGATCCCTCAAAGTTGTTTGATCCCAGATCAATTATGGACACTTTGGGTAGTCCCCATAGTTGATCTGGGATCCTTCCTGTTAATCTGTTGTTGCTCACCCTGAACCTAAGCAAACTGGTGCAACTTGCATAAGACTCGGGTAACTCACCTGTGAACTGGTTGTCAAGCACCAGAAAGTACATCAATTTCCCTCCTTTGCATATATTTGGCGGCAACCGACCGGAAAATCTGTTTTCAGATACGTCAACGATTTTGAGGCCAGAGAATTCGCCCAGATTTTGAGGCAGCTCGCCAGAGAAAAAGTTCTCGTACAATGATAAGCTGTTTAGAGTTGTGGAGTTTCCCAGTGCTTCAGGTACAGTTCCTGAAAGGCTGTTATTATAGAGGTGCAGCGTGACGAGAGACGGCAACCGACATAAGCTTTCCGGGATAGTTCCGGTGAGATCATTAACAGAGATGTCCAAATCTACCAGCCTTGTCAAATTACCAAGCTCCTCCGGAATCTCCCCACTGAGCTGGTTGTAGTACAGCTCCAAGAGTCTCAAGCTCTCCATCCTCCCGAGTTCAGTCGGAATCCGGCCCGTGATGCGGTTTCCGCTCAGTTCAAGGTCTTCTAGCCATGTCATGTTCCCGAAACCCGCCGGAATCCGGCCCATCACTCCGCATGTTGCAAGAATCAGAATCCTCAACTTGGTCAGGCGAATTAATCCTTCTGGCAACTCCCACGGATCAAACTCCGGGTTTTCATTAAAATTCAACATTTCAATTTCAGTGAGATTCGTTATCGACATAGGAAACTGTCCGGAGAAACGGTTCCAGGACAGATCAAGAACTCTTAATGATCGTAAGGGCGATAAATCCGGCAGGCTTCCGGAGAAGAGATTATGATTCATATCAAGCACCTCTAAATGAGAGCAGTTTGTAATGCCAAGTGGGAAACTGCCAGCAAACTTATTGTCTCCAATGGAAAGTGTACGTAATTCAGGCAAGTATAAGCATGTATCTGCCGGAAACTCACCCGTTAGAGACCAGTGAGAGATGTCGATTCCGATGACAGTGCCAGTTTCGTCACAACTAACACCATCAAATTTGCAATAAAGAGCAGAAGATGAGTTTGTCGATGCACCAACATCCCATTTCTGTAAGGAAGCGACAGAAAGAGAGTTTTTGAGACGAGAAAAAAACTCCGATTGATTGGTAAAGGGAGTTTGAGAGGAAAGAACTAGAAAAGAGAGGAGGAGAAGAAGAGAGAGGAGGAATTGGTTCTCCATGGGAGAGGAAGGTTGTGTCTGTTCGGTTATTGAGTTGCAGAGGTAAATGGAGGAAAAGGTGGCAATATAAATGCCACCATTGCATGGAATCGGAAAAAGCAGGCAGAAAGCATGCAATTGAGATGAGAAGGGAATACATCTCACTCTTCTTTTTGTGGTTTATGCCCACTAGTAACAGGGTCGCGCAGCGCCCGCGGCATCTGTGATACAAGTATAGGGATGTATTCTTTACTCGCCATATCACCTCGCATGCAAGGTTCTCTCTCTCTCTCTCCGTGTGTATATGTATGTGTGTGTGTGAGTGGAAGTGTATTACAACACTTATCATCATATTTAGTTCATTAGGAGATTTCGGTCCAACAGTTAAGATCATATAAATTACAAAAATGTTTGTCATATGAATGCATTTAAGAATAACTCTTTTCCACAAGTGATTTCTCTTTAACGAATACTACTGATCAGAATCAGAGCGTTAGCTCATCTGGCAGGGGTCTCTGCTCACAAGACACAGGTCATGATTTCGATTGACGAGTTATGCATACGGGCTTCGTCCTCCCATTGTAACCAAAAAAACATTCTCTTTAGTGAATCTAATCCAATTTCTTTTACAGTAATAAATGGAATTTTCTTTATCTACATTATTTGATCGAATTTTATTAAACGTTTATATAAAGAGAGAGGGAATGGGTCTTGCTCACCCAAATGAGTGTAATACCAATGTTTTTCGTATTTTATAAAATTCTTTAAAAAAATTAAATTATACTCATATTATCCAAAAGCATTTGATGAACATGTCAAAAATAGAAAGAACCCGGGTTTTTTTTCTCCCTCTCTCTCTCTCTATAATATATATATATATATATATATAATATGAGGTGTGTGAGAGAGAAAAGAGGGGGGAGAGAGAAGTATGATGTGACATAGGTGGAAATGCCCATTCGTGCTGTCTTAGTGGAACTACATATGAAATGTTTTGGTTCTCTTTAGGCAAAGCAAAGATGCTGTCTAAAACTAATAGATAATGAATGCAGGGCGGGGCTAGGTTATGGGTTTTGAGAATAGAATGAACCACGATATGCATCAATGTTCCATATCTTCCCACTACCAAGCTTTTGCATGACATTGACAGCCTATCTCTCTCTATCCTTCATTCATTTTAACTGCCTTCATTTAACAAAGAACAAAGATATATAGGGGAAGAAATTCCAAGGAAGACGATGACCCGACTTGGAAGGCATATATAATTACCAATGCCGAGCTTGATTTCAATACCACCATTGAACCTTTTGCTGTTCTTGAGCTTGATTCCCTTAACCCTCCTGTTAACCACGGATGATAAATGACAAATTAAGCCGATTAAGGTTTGGAGCAAAATAATATGAGCTGCTCCCGGCTTTCCTTCAGTTCAGGCTTGGGCTAGGATTTGAAGGACTGGCTTTGGGCTTACCTCGGCTGGCCCAATTAGATGGTTTAGTTGGTTTAATAGAATATTTATGTAATAGACAAACAAATATAATGGTTCAATTAGACAGTTGGTTGGTTGCACCTTGATTGAGTACCATTTTTAACTAATGATGTAAGTTGTATGAAATGATTAACCTTTTGATTATTGATGTGTTAAAATGCTTATTTCACGATATTGGAGCTTTATGTCACTATAACAAAAGGTGCATATTAGTCACATTTTTCGGCTATTTGCCACGTATTAAATCATCGGGATCTTGGTTTTTCAGGCGTGACAAAAACGTGCAAGAAAAAGTTAAAGCAATGGTAATTAATCATGCTTTTTCCATGCTTTAAATTGTCTCTAGGCATTAAATCGTGGAAAAAATTGTCATGCTCTAAAGCATGATTATTTTGTCTTGCTTTCATATACGTGTCTAGGAACACACAAAAAGATCCACGCTAGCAAAATGAAAATCCAACTCCTCCATATTAATGATTAACAAACAAAAACCCATATAGTATATATTAGATGTATGGAAATATACATACATATGTGTGTGTGATGTGTGCTTTATGTATGTGAACACAAAGATATATTAGAAGAAAACTTGCAATCTAGTAAAAGTCCATCTGCTATGGTTTCAAATAAATTCTTGCACCAAACAAGGATTAACCATCAAACTGTAGATAAGAACTCTAAAAAATCTTATGCCAAGACTTGATTCTCTTTACATTCATATCTTTAGACTACCTATATTTGGCAAGACTTGATCCTCTTCACAAGAAGAGAAATCACAATTTTATCTTTTATCAATCATATTTCTAGCAAATTTGTATCATTTTGAGCATTGGTGTTTGATGGACTCCAAACATGATCCCGTGTTTCGACAGTAAAATAGTCAATTTCCCAAAACTTCCTTTCAACTTCTCAAATTTACCTTTTAGCTCTGCATAAATTTTTTGAAGTACTTCATTCCTTTTTTCGTGGCAACCAACTTTGTCTTAAGTGCTTCTATATAATCAATTTCTTCTGTCATTTCATAGCAAGCCTTTTATAATTGACTCGTTCGAAAACTTCTCTACGACTTACTCCTTACCCATATCTGACTACTACTCATTGATTTGGAACATCATCACTGTACATCAACTCCCTGAAAACTTGAATTTCAGTGTTTCTTGTGGATTCTGAAGTAGCCACACTAGCACGCTCTGCTACGATTGCTTGAAGATTTAGCGTGGCAAATTGTCGATTTTCTTGTAGTGTGTGGATATATACTGCAGCCTAAACAATTTGATATATATATATATATATATATATATATATATATATATATATATATATATATATGTGTGTGTGTGTGTGTGTGTGTGTGTGTGTGTGTAAGCTTATGCACGTGTTAGACTCAGATTAGCAACATGATCAGCCGAAAGGAGCCTCTGCTCTTCTTGTTAAACGGACAGCCATGAGGGTTGGTTTCGATTTTGCAGTAACATTACCACTGCTCCTAAGGAGAGACGCAGATTGAGTGTCATTGCACTTCTTACTTCAGAACTGCCGACGGCATCCTTGGGGTGATCTTGTAGTTCATATATATATATATATAAGGAGAGAAGGTTCCTCTCATGGATTTCCTCTTCTTACAATTCGTCAAAGAATTCAAGGGAGATGGTGCATCAAGCTGTTCTCAGGGGGCAACTTCATCCTTTCCGACGCGAGCTGCCATCCATGTAAGCTCGAACCATATTTAGTGAGGTTATGTTATGGTTTATAAAAGTTCCAACGAAAATACCCAGATCCAACCCGAGAGTTAACACGAAGTTTTTCTTGCGACAGACCCAATATGGCCCAGACCCTGGACTCAGACTAACATGGGTCTGAACCAGGTTCAATCCCTTGACCCTACTAGATCACATTTCACAAGAGAGACATACTAATATGTATTTCGCCAGGGGAATGCATCGACCTTCGTTGGTGGACTCTAGGTGTTCATCTTGTGCTCTATATCCATCCTGTTATGCAATAATGGATGGGTACGAGGTGCCTCGTCCTAACTCTCAACCAAATAAAATTATTAAATTTAAAAGAATTGCGTTAAAATCTTGAATCTAATACAAATAATTTTAAAACTTTAAAGTTAGGTAGTTAAAGTTTAAAATTTTGACATACATACATACATATATATATGTGTGAAAATTGGACCCTCAAATCTATGATACTCTTTACTTTTTAGGGGCATAAGCATCATTTAAAAGGTTAAGAGTGGTTTAGAAAAAAATTAAAAACTCTCTCTCTCTCTCTCTCTCTCTCTCTCTAT
Source organism: Brasenia schreberi (assembly GCA_036023115.1). Classification (NCBI taxonomy): domain Eukaryota; kingdom Viridiplantae; phylum Streptophyta; class Magnoliopsida; order Nymphaeales; family Cabombaceae; genus Brasenia; species Brasenia schreberi. The sequence goes on from JAYKKT010000090.1 coordinate 39,741,606, forward strand.
ATATATATATATATATATATATATATATATATATATATATATATATATATATATAAAAATAGTGTGTGTGTGTGTGTTATGAATTTTTGTGAATGTACATATCTGTTGGCACTTTGTCTTCACCATGCGTCTACTGACCATGCTCTACCGATACACACAACCCGAGTAGTTCTCACTGTAATAGCAAATCATACATCTATTGGTGTACCCTGTGTTTCTGAATTTTTCAGATGAAGTTTTGATAGTCAATCACAAGATTCCACTTTCTCATTTAAGAAAAAATGATTCTCCATTTCGGATCGATCGGGTCACTTTCCAGGTTGTCAGTTCTCGTGTTTTCCTACAAAGAGTGTAACATTGCCAGGAATTTCATGCTTTGGGTTGTGCTCGTATCGTATCATTTCATGTCAAAATTGGTCGAACCCATTACTACTTGAAGGTCAAGCTCAACCTGTGAACCAGGGAATTGATGGTTGAAGTTCGTATATAGGTTTGCCAAATCCTAAAATGAACCCATCCTGTTTTGGTAATTGAGTCGGAGGTTTCATCTGTAAATTGGGTTCATATTTAGGTTCAGGTCGGATGCGAGAACTGAATAAAAAGCACCACATCCAGTTCTCGTTCTGCAATGAATTAGTGGGATTAGTTTTGGATCGGATGAGGATTTGAATCTGGCCCATTTGGCGTCTCTAAACATAAGCCTTGCCCTCACCGGCTCAAGGTCCTATTCTACAATGGTTCCAATTCTGATTTAGTTGTGGTTTCATGTGAGAAAAACACATACTGAAGGTGGTGTTTTGAAACTGGAAACAAAATATGGTTTCGAACTGCCGATTCCTGCTCTAGTTTCAATTTGGTTTCCAAGAAGAAACTGTAACCGAATCAAGAAGGGCCCCCATTAAGATTCCAGTTCCCTAGGTTTAGGTTCCAAAGCGGTTTTGGTCTGGTTTGAACTGCTGGGCCAGGTCCAAAACCAAAATGCCTCATAAATACCATAATGTGTGTGTGTGTGCGTGTGTTAGAAGGGGATAGATTACCTGTCTTCAATAATACTACCAACTGGCGAAGCCAAGGCTGCAAGGGACAAGGCCATGTTATGTGGGATCACACCAAGATATTTAGATAGCCAAGTTTTACCAACTGGGCCTCTTTTGTCTGGATCGTGCATGTGACACTAATAGAAATCCATTATATCATGCCAAGGATCAAAATTTACCGAATCCAGATCCAAATCCAACTAGTGAGGTTCTCTAGCTAAACCTGATATGCTTACATTCAAGCTCCGGTCTTTGTACAGCATCCAAGTAGGGGTCGCCTCACAAGTGGAAGGTCATGAGTTCGATCCCTAGAGCACGCACATGGCTTCGGACTCCCATTGCACGAAAAGAGAAGAATAAAGGGAAGGAAGGACTGATAGAAACATGCACCTTCTGCATCCAAATTGATAGATTAGAAATACCTTAAAGAACCAATTCAAACCCTACCCTTCGTCAAATTTTCTTTTGGATGCATGGGCTGAGATTGAACTCATTAATGTTGTCTGCACATTCTAACTCCACAGACCGTCCAAGCTAAGAACCATTGAAACTCCATCCAAATCAATCTTGGAGTTTCATGATGCCCGATGTTCTCCTTTACTTTTTCAACTTACAAAAAGAAAAAAAAGACTGTTTAGCGGATCAATTGGGCCCCAACTGAATTCATTTCCTCTAACTTTTGTAATTGTTCCCATTTTCCAAAGTAGCAAATCTCCATCCTCCCTTTACAACTCTCTTGCACAGTTATGCTCTTCAGCATGATTCTTCTCTTCTCTGTATTTATCCCGGCTTTAATTTTTTTTCTTGCAGATTCTTTCTCCTTGCCGGTGTCTTTTGCTCTTCTCGCTTCTCTTTTCCACAAGCCTTGGAATATAGAGTTCAGGCTATCAGAGCACCAAAACCATCAGGGTCACTGAGTTCTTTCATTGAACTTCTTCTAGATAACACACGATTAATCCTTGATCCGTGCTGTAATCAGATCTTAAACTTTCAACAGCCTAGAAGAGATGGCATCGCACATTGCATCATAAGTTTATATGCACTCTTTTCCCTTTTAAATTTGAAGCTCTAATAAATAACTTTTCAAGAGTTATATATCAAATAATTTATCAGAAAAGGACATTGTGAATGTCTTGGTAAGACATTTCGCTGATCCTCCAATGTAGCAAAAGAAACCAACTCGAAATGTTGAAAAGCTAAAAGACTTCAAGTTCTTCGTTAGGCTTTCCTTACTCGGAGGATCTTTGAGAAAGATGACTTTAAGCTCCTGATGTCTTCAGCATTCTTAACAAACGAAACAGCAATGGAATCAACTTCCTCAGATATTCCAAATTCAATATCATCCCAATCCTGATCATCAAGGTTAACCATGATAATAAGTGAAGCTGTTCTCAACAAAATATAGAAGTGAATAAGCCAAGGAAAAACAGAATAAGAAATACTAACAAGATGGCTTGTGCAAAACTTCACTAAATAGAGCACATGATAAATTGAATTGCGGTCAATGCCACAGTTTATCATTTATTTAGCAAGAAAAGAACGAGAAGAGATAATTTCCAACAGTCACTTGATGTCTGAAGAGAATAATGCAGAGACACTTAAGCAGGTTTTCCACCAAAAAGAACTTAAGCAGGTTTAGCGTATTAAATGTCATAACTAAAATATTTTCATTTCCCCCCCAAATTTCACGTCACACTTCTATAATTTTGACTGAGGGAGTCCTATGCAGTGCAGATAGGATCAAATAAATGTACTTTATGTAACATTTGAATCGCATCATTAGAAATACAAATTAGTTGAAGATTTTGACCTGTTAGTTCTTCTTAGAAACTTGTTGTATCGAATTCTACTATCAAAACCATGCCTTTTCCTACACTAAGTGGTTTCTGCTACATGGTTCTTAGTTGCCATTGAGCTCAATCTTGAGTGGCATTTGCATTTAACTCCAATTTGTATCAAATTCAACTCCTCCGATGAATTTCACTGTTCTTGATGGGAGTCACAAAGAGCTCTTTTCATTCATGAATCTTACCTGAGAGTTTATTGCCCCTCTTAAGTGGCCAATAGTCATTCCTGGTAGAATCCTTGTAGTCCAAGTCTTCAGCTATTAGTTATCTACCATGCATTAATAAACTATCTTATATGTGTAACAGACATCATATCAATTTTTCTGAAACCACACCAACGACAACAGCATGAGTTTCAATGTACAGTACATTGAGCCCCTCTTGCTTATTGATATCATTACCTATATCTGAAACATGTAATCATACGTTACCCTGCTTTGAAATCTAAGATTAGATTTTCCTCAAGCCAATTCATAACGTGGTGAGCATGCGTGATCTCCTTGTTCTAAGACTAATGTTGACTTGAATCAACCTTGACAAAACCTACACGATCTCCAATTGGATTGCTCTGCTACTAAGTCTTGGAACCGGGACTTCTACAGCCCATAAATTCATTTTAGCTACGTTTCTCACTTCAGAAAGCAAGATTAAAAGGTCCAAGACTAGCAATATACGAAGTCACATACAACACCTGCTGTTAGAATTTGCCAGGACCTTAATTTAATTGCCATGTGCATGACCACCAAACTTCTTGAAGTTTTAGATAAGCGCTAAAATTCAAAAGACTAACATGGAATAAAACACACAGTTACAGAAAAAGAACATGTAAGAAGACCTTCTCTGACAAGGTTGGAAGGACAGAGTTCATTGCGATAAGCCCCCCATTCCTCCAAAATGTTAGTTTTGCACGCGGTAGAAGTAGAAATCAACGCACTTGCAGTGTAAGTCATCCCCAACTTTCTCAATTACTTCAAAACTAGCCATTCCACCATCTAAGACAAGTTCATCGGCCAACAAAATATCTGGGAAAACGAAGTCATCGATGAGAAACCTTGCAAAACAGATTGCATTCTTTCTTTATATTTTCCGGAACGCTCCTGAAACGTTATAGCCCTCAATTTCAATACCTTCAGCAAAGCCCTCATAATTTGCTTGAACAGTAAAAGGAAGTGGGTCATCTAAACTTTTTTTGTCGTAAATAATCAAATTGACTCGTCCTGTTTCAATCGGAAATCCAACCCCATGAGCCAAAGGCGAACCCATCTCAGATGACAATAAAGAGCAAATAAAAAGATATAACCAAGCAAACAAGATGATACCGACCAATAAAGGCGAACCCCTTAAACATTTGACTTTCCTTTTACCTTCATAAGAAGCGTCTTAACAATATCGATCGTCCGGAAATGCCGACCAGAAAAGGAGAGACAATTTAAGGCGAAAAATTACCCTCATAATCGCCTTATCAGAAAGCGACGGATCTGATACCGACCAATAAATTAGACAAACTTATGGAAGCATCGAATCGAAAGTCGCATCCGTTCCTATCATAAATGGATCAATCACAATCGAAAGCTCCCAAATGCTCCAGAATACGGTAAATGCCGAACAGGAATCAATCATCGGAAGAAACCAATATCTCAAATAGCAATTCACCACTTGAAACATACAAACAAGACGCATAATAGGTATATCCTCTCCGGGATCAAACAAATACTCACCTCAGCCTTGACGGACACCGTTCCACAGAGATCCGCGGTATGCATGTGGCTCCCCTCGGTGTCGATCATCAGCGAGACGCAGAAGCCTTTCGCCTCATTCAACCTCTTCACCTTCTTGATCACGTCGAGATGCCAATCCCGCGTGTTGTGGCTCATGTTTAGCCAAGCAACATTCATCCCCCTCAATGTCAACTTCTCGAGATCCTCAAACGAGCAACAAGCCGGCCCGATGGTGCACACAAGCTTCGTCCTCCTCACGCCCGCCGCGCCCTTTTCCCTCATCTCCCTCTCCACCACCACGTCCAATTCCAAACCCAGAGCTGCACTCCCAAAACTCGTCGCGTACTCATGGCTAATCCTAGAAGCCTTCACATAAACTCTCTCGATCGGATCTGAACGTCCACAAAAGGGACGAGAATCACCGAGAAACCTTTTACGAATATTGACAAATTCAGCCAATTCTGGTGAATTTCTGTACCAATAATCCCGTTTAGGAATGAATGGAAGTTGGCTGCACGCAGCCATCGAAGATCAAGGATTTTGCTGAGATCTTCTGAGTATCCTTATAGACGTGTCTCTGGTAGATCGGCGGAATCCGGTGGAACGATCCCTAACTGAGAGCCGTCGTACGGCCAGAGAGAGCAAAGAACAGCGTGAGTACGAGGAACTGTGCCATAAATGCCAAGAGAGAGAGAGAGAGAGTTGACTTCACCATTTCAAATTCATTAAAGAGCGGGTCGCTGTCTCGGTGAGTTCGCGCCTCACCTGGCGGCAAAGCCACGGGCAAGTGCTAAACGTGGATCTGAATCTTCCATGATCCGGATCGTTCATGGCCATCCTTTAAGAGCAGAATTGATACTAGGGCTGGCAATATAAGCCTTCGACGTGAAAATTCTACACGAACATGACCCGAATATCTCTATTTTCGTGGTCACACGAATTAACATGAAGAAAAGCTTGGGTTTTCTTTTCTATTAACTTTTTATTTGAGTTATAATCAATAGCAGATCTACATTGAAACAAGGTGAGAGGGCTGCCCCACCAAAATTCAAAAAAATGAACAAAAAACATTATATCTCATGGTTGAATATGTGGACCGTAATGTACAGTTCGCCCCACCCCATGCACTATACACATTTTTGTATCCGCCACTAGTTACAGGGCGAGGGCGAGTATGCATACATCGGCATGACTTGTTTTTATATGAATCATACATGCACAATCTCAAACCATAAAATTGCTGGCAATATGGCGCCTAACATGAGCACGTAAATGGGTATGTGTATAGACTGCATATGAGTATGTGTACACGAGTTTTCCCCAAGAAAATTAAGAAAAAACAGCAATTTAGTTGAGTGGGTGTATGAGTACCTGGCTGAACAGAATGATCACCAAGAAAAACAGACTCTAGTGTAGAGGTGAACACTGTTCAGTTTGAATAACTGAACTGAACCAAATCGCAATTTTCGATTCGGTTTAGTTTCATTAAAAATTGGTTTGGTTTTGGTTTTCAATTTCATGGAAATTTTGTTTACCGGTTTGGTTTCTAAGTTCCGAAACCAAATAAAATGAATAACCGAACTCGCAACATGAATAAGTATTGTGATCACAAAAGCTCCTTCCCATGTTACTTGGCCATACATGGTTGTGTTCTATCTCTCACATGATCTACTTGTATTTAGGAACTTCAAGATGAAATAAGTATTGTGGTCACAAAAGCTCCTTCCCATGTTACTTGGCCATACATGGTTGTGTTCTATCTCTCACATGATCTACTTGTATTTAGGAACTTCAAGATGAAATAAGAGGTTATAAATGTTTTCACTTCAACTATGTGAATCCTTTATTATTGTATGTGCTTCAATGACTTTGTGGTGTAGAAAATATACACACGAGAGAGAACATGGCAAATGCGCACAACCAACTTGTGCTCATTCATCCCTAAAAATCTCAATCGTTTAATCTGTGAGATCGTTTTGAATAAAAAAGCAAAAAAGTACTTTTATCTTGTTTGTATAGTGTATTTATTGCACCTAATACTATTTTTTGTCTAATGATCTCAACCGTTGACACAGAGTGGGGTTCCGGAACCAAGTGAAGATCGTTTCTATGAGATACGTGTTTTGCATTTGGAATTATGCTGTTTAAATCCTACCCAATGAAGTCTACGACCCGGGATCAGAATGAGTATTAGCACCAAGATCTGAGCGGTTAGTTGGCATTTCTCAGAAAACAAGAACTTCAAGCAGCTGTCTTTTATAATTAAACACGATAAGCTTCTTTTAAAGCACTTGTTTTGGCCATGGTGGTCTCCAATGGAACTAAGTCATGTTCTAGCTTTCCAAAGTCCATTACAATCTCCGGCATCAACGTTCAGGTTGACGGACACACTCGAAAGAGACAATACCACTCTTTCGAGTCCGACTCCAATACTCACATTTCTCCTATAGATGCACCTAAGTCAGGAGGGATTGGGTCAGTCCGTGTGCATGCCATCTCACCTCTCTCGAAGTATCACATGAATAGAGATTCAATTGTTGGAGTAGGTTGTTGTAGATTTCCTTTGTCGATTGCCTGTCTTCTTGAAACATATCGGTAATCAATTTTTCTAGGAATGTCGGTGAATTTAAATTCCTATACAAAATCAACATTTTCTTGAGAATATCATCAAATTAAAATTAGCTTAACTTATTGAGAGGTAGACACCGTAAAAACAAGATTGAAAGCTATTATTTACATCTCTGAGGTGCAATAAGTCTTTAAAATACAACCAAAACCTTGGATTTGTCTTCAAACATAACCTAATCAAAGATAAAACCAACAAACTCAAGATCATGAGATTACAAGTTCGGTCAACACTAAGACAGAACTTGTAAAAGGTTTTAAAAAATCAATAAAGCAAAGTAAGAGAAAACGACTTGTTTTGAAGAAAACATTCAGTCTTTTCTTTGGTATTGCTTCTTACCTTTTATATGATTGAGGCATACTAGTTATAGGCCTCAATCTTTGAATTGGCATATAAGGGTCATAAATTCAATCACTTACATGAGCATCAACCAGGCCCTTTATGGTTTCATAAAACAACATTCTTTATGACTGACGACATAACTCTTGAGCCATTTGATGCTGTTCACTATCATGCCAATTAAGTGCCTAGAAGAGTTGATTTAACCCATTCAGCCAAACCCTTTGTCCACACGCACCGTCAGAAACCGCCTACGGAGTTGCAGAATCACGCCAGCCAGCACAAAGAATTATCGCCAAAAAGGGAATTTCACTTGAACAGATGTGAATTAGTTTGAGAAGGTTCGATCATGTTCGCAATTTCACTTGCACAATCTTTTTGACAAACCATCCACCAACTTCACGACACCAACTCGACATGCCACAACTTCCAGGAAGAACATCGAGCAACCTTTCATTCATTCAGCAGGTATCGAAAAATTGAAACCATTAAGAAAACATCCACGCAAAGGCACCTCGACTTTATTGTATCCTTCAATCATTACAATTTACAAGAAGTCAACATACCAAAAGGCAAGCGTTCAAAGCCTCCTTTTGACTATCTGATCGAACATATAACCCAATTTTCCAATGTATAAGCCAACCAGCTTCAGAATTGGCTCTGAAAAGTTTTCTCCTGCTGACACGAAACACCGTCCATGCAAGGAATCCTGAATCTTTGAAGAAAATTCAGGGGCCCTCATTACCTACCAAGACTACAATGCGAAGAAACTGCAGAGAAACATCACATTTAGCAGTTAATGGATCAGTTGTAAAATGAAGCCATTTGTCAGAAGACTCAGAACCATGAACAGCTCTATGTACACGTATTTCATGTTCCATTCTGTATGTAAAGGCTGAAATTTCGGAACCAAACCTCCAGTTGCAAACCACATTTGCAGCAGCCACAAAACGCAAAAAGCATCCCGCGGTATTTGGATGGTGAGAATACCTTTCGGGTTGGATACTGTCGCATCACAACATTGCGGCAAAATTGCCTAGTTGAAACCATTATCCTCCATAGCCAACATATCACTTTGTGTTCTTTCGTTGGACTAGGCTCAGAAGGAACTCGGTGAATGTGCGCTCATATCCAGGCATCTTGCTATAACCTGAAAAGAATATCAAAAGGTAGGTAATCTAGGATGATCTCCTCTCCAAATTCTATCATCCTGCACAGACGGTTCTCAACAAGTCATGTTTTCACTTTGACTCTAAACAGTTCAATACAGACTATGGCGCATGCTGATCACCATAGTACGCCATTACATTGTCCAGACAGCAGGTAAGGAAGCATTTATCAACTAGTTTCATGTGCCAGGTTGTTCGCTATATCATCACTTCCATCATATAATCACACGGTGCAGTATCCAGATGTAGTACCGAATAATTTATTCCATCAGAACAGTTAATTGCTGTGTCGTGACAGCAACCTGATCTTCAAGTGTTCTACCATTAAAGGTCCCATCACCATAACTCTATTTACGTCTTGTTAAATGAACTATTTTACTGATATGCGAAAATATGGGTATGGTCCTAGCACCCAACGTAAATTATCTTTTCCTAAATTTGGAGCATCTGGTCCAGACACCAAGAAAGGGTGCAAACGCACTTCCTGGCACACCCGGTGTTGCACACATAAAGCTGATCTCAGTGAAAACAAACATGAAAGTGCTAGAACAAGACAGCAGGTTCAAGCATAAAGTTTTGAATGACAGCAGCACATACCAGGGAAGTAGTTGATGTCGATAACAAAAAAGCTGTCTTTGCTACCACACTCTCGAATTATGTCAAGGTTGAATAGTTGGAGGCCCTGTTTCAAAGAAAGGCCAACGATGTCCACCAATCAAAAGTCATCTACATACCACAATCTAAACAATTACTTGTTGACCAATCAAAAATTATTCATATACTGCAACGTAAACATATTACTTACCAGTCGCAGACGGAGTTCCTTTGCAAGTTTCTCAAGCAATGGAAGTGGAGGGAGCTCTAGAATGCACAAAGAAAAGTTAGATTGCAGTAGAAAGACGGACTATGAAGGTTTAAAGTTTCATTAAAGAGAATTTGTAGGTTAAAAGAACAACACATCAATCTAACCAGCAATGGATGGATCTAGGTCGGCATCATCTGCAGAAGCTGCAGCACTAGAAACCCTTGGAAACCGCGCAACTCCAACATTATGGATTGGCCCACAGTTATCCACATCTGGTAAGGAAAACCGCCTTACTACAGTAATAGTCTCTCCAACAACGTAGACTTTGAAAAGTACACCACCTTGAGCCACAAGACAATCAAGTGAACGTCATTCTGCTGATCAATGCGCTATATAACTAGGTTTTTGTTAATTCATAGAATAGCGAAACACTTTATGTTCCTACCGTGGTTCACAAACTCCTGCAGGACCAGAGGTGGCTCAAGCTGTGACAGTGAAAATTGATCATAAGCAAGAGATAGTTCATGGGACTTGGGGGTTTCATCCACGACCAATGGCTTCACAACTGCAACAATAATATGGCCATCGCCAGAATTAACCAATAAAACATAACAAGATCTAGTCTTAGTAATAGAGCATACAGGCAGCCACCGAACCATCAGTTTCAAGTTCAAACAAGAAAGTAATTAGCAACAGATTTTGTCAAGAATGTTTCAACATTGGAAAATTGGCAGGCCAACAGATAATATGTACCACTGCACTTTTGACACAAACATATTGTGTGCCTAAATATTTTATACTTTCTATACTTCTCCTTAGGTACCACTGTGCACATTTGAATATCATTTATGTATATTATCTGCAGGACTTCATCCACCATCAAGTGTACTCAGGCACTAAACCTGTCACAGTCAAAACGCTGGTTCCTACCTGACTGCGATGTGCCACATTCAGAACCAGAATGACAAGGATTGGGATGCTTGGAGTAGACTTTAAACAGGAGTTATAATTGAGCAAGCGTGCAAGGCTATGAAGCATGATTTAAACCCACAAGGTTGATGAAATCAGTTTGGTTTTCTTGGAGAGAACAGCATATCCAACACAACCACATAACACAGAAAATTCACTGAATGAGGCATTTCTTGCATTTGGATCTTCCAATATTCTTTCTGAAGATACAAAAAGGGAAAGAAAGTAGAATCTTAGAATACCATACTAAAATTCCTGCAAGAACTAGAATTGCTGCTGACAAATGTTTTATTAAAGAAAATATACAATTTAGGCCGAAATATAGCATCTAGTTATGAAAAAAATGTCTTAGCCTCAACTTTTGTGGATGACATACCAAAAGAAACCATGCTAAGTGCAACATTACAAAAGAAAGGGAAAAAAGAAAATAGTGACAACTTAGCAAATCAAACGAGAAAACTCACCTAGAAGAAGCTTCAGTCCGGATCTCTTTACTGCATCAGGAATCATGGCAGAATCTCCATACACAACTAGCTGTCTGGGAACACCGATTTTTCCTGATGTATATATACCAAAAGTATCCCAAGGGTCAATAAGAAAAATCCAACAGCTCAGATGTTAAGTAGGTATCAGTTATTGCACGTTCAACATCATTGTCAATTCGCAAGCCTAATCAACATACAACTGTTAAAGCATGTTCTAGTCTACACAAAATCAGCAGGTAGTTACCGTTTGAGTTGCACAAGTTCAAATCAGCTACATCCTGAAGCATAGATTGGCGATTGTGCAAGTGCTCAATAGCATCAGGAGGATCAAGTACAATGACATCTGGATGCTTTTGCTGGTGATCCTGCAAGCAGCAGACGAAATTAACAACTAGCCGTATTCATCTCATGAGCCTAATTGTTACATACACAAGAGTCAACAAGTTGGAACAAGAAGAATAAAAGACACACAAACCGATAGCACCAAAAGATAGCATTCACAGATAAGAAATAGCCTACATAATTTAGTAGAAGTAGCCCTTTCACTTGTTACGTATCAATTTGGTCTTGTGCTGCACAGATAAGCACATCTCAAATAGCTGCCAGAAAGTTAGATTTGGTAAATGCTAGGAGCCAACCTGAATTTGACCATCAACATCCCTATCTTGGGATATAGATTCATGGACATCAAACAGCAATCTCAAAATCTCGATACTTACCATCCATGTTCGCTTACATTCATTCATTTCATTCTACAGGACCGTAATATAAAAACGTTAAGTTCTTGTGGAACTGTCCTTATTGGCACCCACCTGCTTGTAACTCATAAATTGCCAATTACTCGTATTCTCCACAATATATTATGGAACAACTTCATAGAGTAAATACAATACTAGCATAGTAGCAAGCCCAAGTCACATAAGCATTTCCCTCTGAACAATCATTCTAGAATTATGCCATGTACTGGAGCTTTTAAAAACAAACAAGACTAGCCGTTTGTCACGTCGTGGATAAAACAAGTCCTCAGCTTGTGGAAAAGCTACCTTTTCTTCCAATTTTTCTGCTTCATTAGAAAAGCACATAGAAATACCGATCATAGATATCCATCAAGGTATCAAACCATATCTGATGCAAAAAAAGCAGCAAAAGATGCCATGAAAAACATGAAAATTCCAAAGGCGAGCGCTCGACATGGTTGCCAACATATAGAAACCTAACTCTCTGGGTTTTGCTGCATCATGACTAGATGGCTAAGTTTGTATCCAACTGCTAACCCAGCTCGTACACATATTAGAGGTGGCATTAGCAGTTGGATACAAACTCAGCCATCTAGTCATGATGCAGCAAAGACCAGAGAGCAACCGCTCTGCATATTAAGATAGATTAACAAAAATGTCTTGGCTCTTGCAGATACATGCCCTCAGACCAAGACATTAATGTTTGTACATTCTGAACTGGCTTGAAGTCAAGATCATGCACGTGAAACAGACACACTACAAGTTTAAACTGTCATCATCAAGAATCAAAAGAACAAGAACATGAAATCAGTAAAGGCCTCAAAGCAACAATATCTGTGGAGACTGACTACGAACCTTAAGAATTCGACACCACTTTTTCCCTGACAGCTGCATCAGAAGGAAGAATGGATTATCAAGAAAAAAACAAAATGAAGACAAAATACAGAAATAAGAAAAGTTTCTCCATCGAGATACAACTAATTAGCAGATACTCACTTACATCCATGGGCAGATGGAATAGGACAAACAAGAAAAGGAGAAAGAATGAAGAGAAGAAACAAAAGATAAACAGGTCTTGGAAACCCTTTGATAGGAAGATGGAGAAGAATCATGAAGTGGAACGCACCTTATGCAATATTACATCAAATGGGCCTTGATCCAAAAGAGACCTGTTCTGATCTATAGGAACAAATATTATTCCTTTCTTTCTGAACCAATAAAGAAAATCACAGTTACGATTATTTATTCCAAAACAAAACCAGTGATCACAGTATATGCAGATTCAACAGATCTTTTTGAATCATCAATGGAATAACAGCTTTAAAACAAAAACTCTCTAAAAAATGAACACTCCCACTAGATGTCTCCATGCAGGAAATGGAGAAAGGACTGCAGACACATAAAATCACTAGCAAGTAAACCACATTTATTACCACACAGACAAGTGATACAAGACACAAACTAGTATTAAACAGCAGAAACAACACAAATAGCTGTTTAACATTTGATAATTCTTCACTTGTATGAGACCTTCAAATGGGTTTCACTGCAACATGAAGACACATAAAGTAAAAGAAGCCATGCTACACCACCCTGAAAGCATCTTTCATTGTCCTTTTGCATTGGCTCCATCCAAATTTTCTACTTTTGGTGGTTAAGCATTTTAGATGCTGAATGGCATTACATCATCTATGTGTACTGTAAAGTAAGATCCCGAGAGGAGATCACAATGAACATACATATCATGCATACATACAATATAGATGATATACATGAAAACTTGATACACCTCCCCCAAGCACCTTTCATTGTATTTTTGCATGGGCCCCATCCATACTACCTAGTTTCAACGACTGAAAATCCAACGTGCTGAATGGCATAAGATCATCTACATATATTGGAGAGTACGATCTGAAGAAGAGGTCACCAAATATATACGCATATACATGAGCGTTTGTGTGAGAGATAAATCTAATCATAATTTTTCCTCAAAGAAATAAGCTTTAGATGATAACCATTCAGAATAAAGGATATAAACGTTTTTGTTTTTATGAAGAACCAACAAGAGATTTAATCATAATAAGTTGTGCCTGTGTATACATGAGCGTGTGTGTGAGATAAATCTAATCATAATTTTTCCTCACAAAAATAAGTTTTAGATGATAACCATTCAAAATAAAGGATATAAACGTTTTGCTTTTACGAAGAACAAGATATTTCAAGAAAATGACAAACAAATTTACCATGTCATGAACGGTAGGAGCGAATACCAACATGATGGACAAGAATATCCAGATCACAAAACATAACCTTCCCATTTTACGGCTCACCAGTCACCCCAACGTGAAATTCAAAAAGATTCTAAATGGTACAGCATAGTCCGGCTAAAGACGGGACCAAAAACCATAAAGATGCATCACCGCCCTGAGGAGTTCTCATTGGTTAAGAATATAGTTGATGACCTATTTTGGCCAAGTGGTGCATGCACAACCTCTGATTTATGGAAAATCGTAATAACAATGACCTATCGTTATCCACATTCACAAGAGCAGACTTCTGGGTCACACAAAAGATCGGTGTGACATAACGGTGAGACTACCTTCCACTAGATTCTGTAAGACCTAGGCAAACCACAGCAAGCTTTATCTCCTCTCACTAATATTATATAATAATTTCAGCAGAATACTTCATCTAGTCTCACTCAATCAAGCAGTAATAGTGTTAAAGGTTCCGCATATCAACGGGAGGTTAAGAAGACTGCCCCATAAAAGCCTATCTGATGTAACATGGGCTCCAAAGCAGGCAGCGAAGAACGAATCTTCCGGCAGCATATACTCATTTAGGTCAGCACAAAAAATGCATAAATTCCTTGTCGTTCACTTTCTCAGATTCAGGAAGAAAACCATTGACCAAATCTGAGTCGAAAAATGAAGGACAAAAAAAGAGGGTCAAACAAATAAAACGATGATGAACTTCGTAAAAGGAAGGCAACCCGTAAGTGATAAAAAATGAAGAAGATGAAATATGAAGGAAGACAACTGCATGCAACAGAAAACACGTCTCTAATGGACTCAATCAATCAGACGAAGAAAAACAAGACTCGCATTAAGTGAACGAAAACAAAAATCAATAGTCAAACATAAATAACCTGGCTAATCCTTCAAGAGTGGGGCGCAAGAAGCTCTTGGTCTTCTTTGAGGTGAGCGCGTAGCCCACGACGATTTTATGATGATGGGTCAACGAAGGCATAGAATTAACGGTCAACGAATACAACTCCCCATTCTTCTCCTCTTTCTCCCCGCATTCTCCCTCATTTCTACAAGAAATCTTCACCGAATCGGCTACACCGTCTCCCATCAAGGCGTTCCAATCTCGTCCAACAGACAGCCTCGGCGACACCATTATCGACTCTCCCTCGTGTCTCATACCGCAAAACTTTACCCCCCAACCAATTGTTCTGTCCTCTCGCGGAGAGAGCTCAAATCCTAGAAATCGGAACCCTGAATCACCCAAATCTCGTCTAGCAAAGAGAACCTCAATCCACCACGTCCACTGTACAACAATTGGAAAAATCGCAATTAAAAACCGCAGATTTCACGGACAACCAAAATCACTCCAAGAAACAAAATGTACAGCGAAAACCTCAATCCACTACAATCACCGGTTAAGCAAAAGGATGAATACGCGATTAAAAACCTAAACTTCAAAGAGAGAGAGAGAGAGAGAGAGAGGCATTCCTCGAAGCAGAGCACAAATTTATACTGAGAGGAAGGCGCCGAGAGGAGACGAACAACGGGGCCCACGCTGAAAACCGTTTCCCTGGAAATCAACCGGAATTTCCTACACTCAAAACTTTCTCCAAAATCGCTCCACAAATTACAATAATAGCAAAACTACTTCACCGGTGAAAACCTCTTCGTCACATCAAGGATATTTTAGTAATAAACGGATACGCACGTGCAGAGAAATGTACCTCCCAGAAACGCAAGAGGAAGCGGTTTCTGGATGCGTGTCCCATAAGATCGGAGATTCTGATTCGGATCGAATCTGGATATGCTGATCTGAGCCTAGCAATTTTACCTCGGGTTTGGACTTTCTGGTTTCCCGAATCTGCAATCCTCGATCCAATTTACTAACTGTAGTTTCTCACCACCCAATCGAATCTTCTCTTAGGATATGCTCAGATCCAATTTAAGGAGTTATAACACTGAACAGTAAACCGGTTCTTCACTGATCCAAACTCAGTCTTTTGTACCTCAAAGTTTCAGAAGACATCGACACGATGTTTGTACGAATCGTGCCACTGGTGTCATGGCAATTAGGGCCCACAGAAGGGTAGCCAACACGAGCACGTCATCGACGAAATATGGACGTCGGCGTTGAGAGACGCCTTCAACCAGTTGTCGTGTCTAACGCTTTCAGAAGAATCGACGAGTGGGCCGAGGCGTGTCACGTCTTGATCGATCCAAACCGATTGAATCTTAGGGCAACCGGATCCCGAGTTAGATCCAGCACTGTATACGCTAAATGAATACCAAAACCAAAAACAGTCCTGTCCTGCCATTTTCTTCATTGCCATTGTTTTTTATCCAACGCACACCAAAATCTTAAGATCATGTTTTACCATTTTTATCCAATATAAATATAAAATGTGGACATTAATCTGTACAATTATTGGATATGGTTATGAATAATGAATCAGTAGATCTGGG
The DNA here is from genome assembly GCA_036023115.1 of Brasenia schreberi. Classification (NCBI taxonomy): domain Eukaryota; kingdom Viridiplantae; phylum Streptophyta; class Magnoliopsida; order Nymphaeales; family Cabombaceae; genus Brasenia; species Brasenia schreberi. Next base: position 39,758,050 of record JAYKKT010000090.1, read on the forward strand.
TTTGGAGACATCCAATGCAAGTAGTCGGTAGCGGATCGAATATCGCATACTGAATACCCATGAATTTGTAGTTGCAGAGGGATATAAATTGGAAAACCGTGCGGGTCTGCTATATACATGTTGTGTATCCCGTATATCTTCGATCTTTATTGGATCCAAATCACGACCAAAACCAAGTGTTACATAAACTATGTGGGGTTGGCTATTAGAAGTTCGTGAATCATATGCATTCCTGTTATTGACCGCATTTGGTCTTATCAAATGATCCAATCAATGTATTCAGACGTTGGACAAGTTTATTACCAGTGAGAAACTTGGATGAAACCATGTTGGGTGTGGATCAAGTTATAAAGCAATACTGATTTGGGTTTAATGAATCCTAACTAAAAACTTTGAGATTTAAGCTTGAATTCACATAGAATCCAAATTCTAATTCTAAATGGGTGTATTTTATGGCCATCAGACCAGGATAACCAGAAGATTTAAAGTGAGATTCACAGATTGAACCTAAAACTACTTTTTCGTTTTATTTAAATATCATAAACTGATCAGATACCACAATGCATAAAATAAAGAAAAATTGCCAGAACTACGACAATTCAACAAAGATTGGAACCGAAGACCGATATTTTTTCAATATTTGATAGTGCTTAGATTTTCTTTTCTCTAAAAGAAGCAGCTAAAATGAAGGTATCTATTGTAAACCCTCCTAGCATTATTCGAGAATAATGCCACATTTCCCGTAGTTCTGATCAGATCTCGTGCATTAATTAGTGCTGCTGGAAACTATTACCATCATAGCAAATTCTAGCAACCAATGCAACACCAACCCTATATCATTCATTTTGCTGCAATACATGATAAAATCACCAGCAGCTCAACTGCTACCACCACGATCATGAGCCACGGAAAGAGCATGAAGCCCGTCGTCGCCGTTGTTATGATTGTGCTGTCCGGTGTATTTTCAGGAGGCATATGATGTGGAAAACCAAGCTCCCACCGCAGCTCCAGCTCCATCGTCTCAATGGAGTAACGTCGAGAATTCAGGTGTCCTCACCCGTACATCTGCCGGCTGAAGCCAAAACACCCCTCCTCGGTGCACCCTCTCCATTACCCAGATGGGATAATGCCGGAGATGAACATCAGAAGGCGTGGCAGACTAGGCTGCGCCGGTCGGAACGCTTACGTGCGTTATACTGGCCGTAATACCCGCCGTTAAAATATACATCCGTTTCGTGACAGCTGAGGCCTCCCACGTTGCGATGGGGACACGAACAGTCCGCCGTTAAACTGGAACAACCTGCTGTAAGGATGGTGATCACCTTGTCCCTACGCGCCTAACCGTAGCTGCGCACTCGGTACCCACGAGTCGTGTCCTCTCAACGATCCACCTCACCAAGTATAACGTCATGCCCTCAACTCCATGGTCCAGAATATTCTAAACCTGACCAATTTCTGCTGTCTATATAAACCTTCTACCAATTAACTCATAGTGCACCGTTAATTACATATTTGTTGCTACGCAGAAAACGAAACAAAAACAAAAGCATTTACAAGTTTGGATGATTTTCGCCAAAGCTTTCTAGCATTTGAATGCCAGATCAAACATGCCCAGGAGATGCTCAAATGAGATGAATCCAGCCATGGTTGTGCTGCCTGATTTCCTCATTGTATCGAAAAGGAAACTAAGACCATGATATATATATATATATATATATATATATATATATATATATATATATATATATATATATATATATATATATATATATATATATATATATATATATAGAGAGAGAGAGAGAGAGAGAGAGAGAGAGACTCTTTATCCTTATGGACGAAAGCCAAAACTAATGCACTCATATAAGATCAAAACTTTCCCACTGATCACCACCCGCAGATCCCGCTGCGTAGCAATAAGGGATCTCATGCGAATTAAACATGAGATTTGGCTAGTAAAAGATCTAATTAGCTGCGAATATGCGTTTCTTACTTACAAAATGCTTCCCAAGGTATATCGACCATTAACCAAATAATCCCCGACTCTGACTCATCCATTGTCATCTGACAGCCCCCGCATTTTGTAATTAACTGGGGGGAGACAATCCACAACCAATACAACTTCTCATTCCATTGAAAACTAAAGAGGAACAAATAAGGTGATTGAAGACTCAGCTTTTATCCCTCAGTTATACTGAAAGGTAAATCAAAACCAAGACTCTTCACACACTAGAAAGAATTGCTACATGAATTGCTTATTCCCCGTTTTGATCCGTGAATATTTTGTACAGTTTCATATAACTATTGGTTGGGAGGTTTTGGTAATACGAGGTCTGACTGGTATTGATTCATTAATAAAATGATTCTTCTTTCAGGTTAACTGGCTGTCTTACAGCTGATAAATGCCAACCAAAACGAAAACCAAAATTAGGGCCTCCTGTGGGCAGAGATAAATATTGGACCGGGTTTTAGGCTCTAACACAACCCTCTTCCATTCTCATCCAGGCTTGAGACCCCGAAAAGCGAAGTTTACTGACATAATCCAATAGAACTAATTAATCTAAGTTAAATAAACAAAACATACTCGGTCACCAACAAATATAGAAATCTCTCCCTAGATTACTTCCACACTCGCCATTTGCAATTCTGCTTGCTAAACTTTATTGTCAATGCAAAGCTTTTGAAGAGGAATCATATGGTCAACTTGAAAGCAATGCCCTTTATCCAAAGAACGGAACAGTAATTTTGGAAAGACTACGTATGCACGTCATCGTCGTCCCACAAGTCTTCAAATCAATTGTGTCCACATCCGTAGGAGTAGTTTTCATCAGAAGCTACAGAGTTTTATCCAAGAAGAATTCGAATTTATAATCATACGACTTTCTTATTTAGCCTCAAAAAGTGTCCCAATAAAGACACAAGAAAGTTTGTCTTGGTTGAATGGTAATGTCGTCTGAGATCGACACGTCATGACTAAAGATCAAAACTCTTTAGCTGAGGCACTTTCCAGTTCCCACTAAGTGCAGAAGAAAGCTTCTTTTGGTGGTTGGCCGCGGCCTAAATCCCGCTCACACCTTCAAATACTCTCACATACGTTAAGCAGATGAAACCCATTTACATTTTTGAGCGATTTCCCAACAGCATTAGGACGTTTGCCAATCAACACAACAACGAAGAACAGAGTTAAAACCAATCAATTGAACAGAACACTCGAGATTCGTACAACAGAAAGAGAGCAAGGAGATGGGCAAAGACTGAAAACAAGAGGAATAAGCAAACCACGTTAATGGGAACTCAGGGAACGGCAGCGGCTTCGGCGGGCGGAGCTCCTGCCGAAGATTGAGTGGACGACGGCGAGGACGGATTGAGAGACCAATCTTAGGGGAGGGGAGGCAGAGACGCATAGGCAGTGGGGCGTCGGTTGATGTCCCAAGGCTGCGTCTTCCTGAGTCTGGTCTTCATGCGGTGCGACGTCGCCTTCTTCTTCGGCCTCGAAGAACACTCCACCATCGTTTTCCCCTGCAGCCCTTGTGCTGTTCCCTCCTTTGTAGAGGTCAGAAGTAATACCTAAGCTTAGGCTTCCAGGTTACCTTTCAAAGAGAAAGAAAAAGAGAAGCATTCGAGTCGAACCCACTATCAACTTCTGGTTTGGATGAAAACTGGGGAGTAAAATCTTAGCTTAGTCTTCCAGGTTACCTTTCAAAGAGAAAAAGAAAAAGAGAAGCATTCGAGTCGAACCCACCATCAACTTCTGGTGTGGATGAAAAATTGGGTAAGTGAATCAGGCTCTGTAATCCAATTCATTGCATCCTCGAACTGTTAGATGGTTTTTGTGAGGTACAATTAGCATTTAGGACAATGCGAATGACTTGGCATAGGTGCAAAGTTTTACCCTTTCTGCCAAAACGAAGAAAATAAGATGTTGATCGACTGCAAACTGGCATGGATGCGAATTCATGCCTATCTTAATTGTTGAAGATTGATTTATACCAACTTAACGACGTTTGAGTTCAATTTGATCGAAAAGGGTGGCACCATGGGGAGTCGAAGGGGGCTCCTTATAAACTGTCTTACCTGAGCCCGTTGAGTCCCTAGTTCAGTCATGCATCAATAAAATCTGATTTTCAGCCTTCCCAAAATTCAGAACAAATCAAGATCCGAGGCGAATTGGCTGCAAAAAGCACTCATGTGCGTAACATCTTTCTATTAATGTTATCCCATACAATATGTATCCTATGAACTATCCACACTACCATAATGTCCCAGCTTGCAAATGTCAAGGCCAGCGCGATGCAACATATTGTATTGTGAAATATAATTGGTACATTGTATCCATGTCAAGGCCAGTTTATCAGTTTTTCCTTTTATGGTTACAATGGAGAGGCTGGAGTCAGATGCACGGCCAACGTATCAGATTCATGTCTGTCTTGACTTATGAGTCGACCACCAGTGTGGGACTCCCTTGAGTAAAGGATGAGATCCAAAGCCAATCAGTATGTCACTTCAATTGCATCACTCACCTCTCGTTATTTCCTGTTGCCTTTATCTGCACTATGGCCACCAAGAATGCATGTAGCAGACCCCACTCTGTGGGATAAGGCTTGGTTTTGGTTCTGGTTCGTTCTCTATAACCATGAAATCCGTGACTGGAGTTGATGGTTACGAAAATGCAGTGAGCGAATTCGAGAAAACAAAGAGATTTATGCAGCTAAAAGACTACAAAATATTTGAACTTAATATGCTTGGGTGTAACATATTTTCCGTTGCATGACACTGGTGAATATATATAAGACTACAAGATCCTCATAATGAGGCATATGGATGGATTCTCTATGTTCAATAATTTCACCTACAAAGATAAATCACGAAGATAGAATAAACATCCTCTACAATGTGATAAATCATCGATCAGAAGGTTCCAACTCGAGGAATTTGATCGGTAGCAGGAGGGAAATGATGACGGGACTTTTAGTCTATTTGATGATGCACTTACCCAATTGTCCAAGCTTGTATAACAATGCAACTGCAGCCGAGTCCATCGAACTCCTTTTATCAGTTTCTTCCTTTCCTTCGGCTTCAATATCATCAGAATGAGGCACATGCAAGTTAGCCTTCGAAATGAATCTGCAGGTTACAAAATCAAATATGCACAGCAATGCATATCGGTTCAGTTAAAATGCACAAAGATTGGTTCATAAATATACAAAAAAAAAACCTTGATCCGGAAGCTCTTGGTTCAAAGGTGGGCCTGACCCAGCACATGGCTTTACAGAGCTCATAAAGGGTAGTCCTCGGTCCACCCTTTTTCATATCTATGGAAATATGCTCTGCAACAGGAAGGTACGAACTCATCAGGCACAGATATACTCAACATGTTTCCTACTTAACGGTTGGCAGCTTATCAAAATTTGTGATCCGTAGCCTCGCATACTAAAGGGCATGAATATAATTTTCTTTTAAGCTATCGTCACAAAGATTTCAACTACATGTTCATAATTAACTCTTTTCATGTTGGAGACTTATTCAAAATACTGAAATCAACATTTTTATTGTATGCAGCAAAAGGATTCCATAGGTAGCTTCAGACAATAATCTCCTAATTACTATACAAAGCATGCCTCAGATAATCAATGAAAAGGATAAGTATATTGATGCTTACGCGTGGTTGGACTGGATAATGCAGCGGAACTGTATTTCATCTGAGCTTGATCAACATATAAAGGAACCTGTTCCTTCTCTGGGGAAGGCGCCATGGCCCAGCAATTTGCAAGCATCTCTTCTCCTTTCCCTCTCCAAATGCTTCTTTTATGGGAGATGCCCTTTTTCTGAAATCAAATAACAATTCAAGGAACTGAAAGAAATGATGAAAGACATGGAACTATAGACTGATGAAATAGATTAATATAATACAAAAAGGGGCGAAAGAACTGAGGCGACCTCCATTGCATCTAACAGAATAAGAGAAGCCTGTTCCAGTCCAATAGCTTTTGTTATGTCACGTCCTTCCGCCGTCAATTGGCCATCCTTCAGTTGTACCGTGAGCTTTGCAACAACCTGATTGCCCTCCTTCCTATGATCAATACTTAGTGGGAATCCTGTCTCGCAGCATAGTTCACTTAACTCACGAACAGGATGCAAGTGCAGATCCTCTGGTGTTGGGAAGGGGGAAAGGATCGGTTTAAATACCCTCCAGACCTCTCCAAGATCAAGTTTGGTGTCAATTAATATAGCTCCAGCAATGCTTTCAACCAAATCTCCAAGAACCTTATTTAAATAAACAAAGCACTCCAACAATAGGTATTACATGACCATTGATAGAACAAAGCAGAGACGGAAACTTCATTAGCTACAGCACGTGCATGTTCAAGAGGGTAACTGCAACACAAAGATGAAGTGTACGTGTACAAGAAATATTACCTTCGGTCCTTTCAACTTATTATAGGCTGGTATATTCTCGTCCTCAGCAAAGCCTTTTACAAAATTCACATATTCTGTTATATGCTCCGAGAGCAACCCAGAATCATGCCGCAAATGCTGATGAAGGTTATACTTCACTGCAGCTTGAGCGAATTTCTCATTGTTTACTGAAGCTGATCTTAGATCAGACAATTCCCCTTCATTGATGTCCTCATGAGTCTCAAACAGATACCATGTTATCAAAATGTCTAAAACAGAATCACCAAGGAACTCGAGACGCTGAAAATTTGACAGGGTAAGAACATATTAGTGATGATTCAATATCAAAAGCAATATCTACTTATAAGGTGCCGGATTCAGTTGACACAGCAAAGATGCAACATGAAATGGTGGAACTCTCAGCCCCTAATGAAAGTTTTCCAACTGTAATGATAACCTAATTGGATTAACTGGTTACAATTGAATTTGTCTTGGAAAGGGTTCACTCATACATAGGGTCTGTCTACAGTTGGCCGTAAGGAGGAGGGTTGTGTTTGGTTATTGACGTGTTAACAAAACATATTCAAGATGAAGTCCCTTGGTGTATGTTATTCGGGGATGACATTGTATTAGTGGATGAGTCAAAGGAACTTAAGATTAGCATATATTGCATTCCTCATAAGAAAAGTTTTAAATACTTAAGCTCAGTTTTTCATTTTCAGGGTGATGATAAAATTGATGGAGATGTTAAGCATAGAATTAATGTAGGTTGGTTAAAATGGAAAGGTGCATTAGGTATTCTATGAAATATCATTAAAGTTGAAGGTAAAATATTATAGAACAACAATTAGACATGCTATGTTGTATGGTTCTAAGTGTTGGGCAGTTAATCGTCAACATCAACATGGACAAAAGATGTTCATGATAAAAATGAAGATGTTGAGATGGATGAGTGATCATACAAGGAAAGACTGGATCCATAATGAGATTATCAGAAACAAATTGGGAGTGGTATCAATAGAAAACAAAATGAGAGAAAATCGCTTAAGATATTTTGGACACGTAGAAAGACGACCAAAGAAAGCTCCGGCAAGAAGGTATGAAAAACTAGATCGTGAAAATGTTAAAAAAGAAAGAAAAAGACCACAAAAGTGTTGGAAGAAAACAATAAAGCATGATTTAGCTTATGTTGAGTTAACCATTAGCATGTCATATGATCAAGCCCTATGAAAATAAAGAATTCATATAGCCGACCCCATCTAGCATGGAAAAAGGCTTAGTTGTTGTTTCTACCAGGAATTGCAATTTTTCTAGCACCAATGCACTCAACACGATCCAAACTACAAAGTTGTACATGCTTGGGCAACAAAAATTACTGGCGGTGTCAGCTACTAGAAAGTTTGGTTGCATCTCGTAGCCAACCCACCTCGTGAGGAAGGTCTTGGTTAAGGTCACGTAAGGAACTGGACATAAAATCGAGTATGCATATTTTGAGTCACTCATCCATAAGTGATAACAGAAATATCAACAACCATGTCAATCAAAGTCACAAAAGGCTGCTTGTGGCACCTTGTAGATATCAATACAACTAACATGGTAATAAATTTTCAATAATACCTGATAGCAACAGCCTAAGCTGTCTTCCTTAGAAGGATGAGTTATGGCTTCCAATAAAAGGCCTTTATTCAAAAACTTATAGCCTAGTTTGGACTCCAGAAATTCAATATCTTTTAAGTCATAACTTGGTGCTGATGCATTTCTCATGACTTGCTCGGGCAGTGCTTCTTCATGTTCAGCATCGATACCAACCCATGTCATAAACAAACGTGCAGCTTTCAGGCCACCACTGACATAATATGCTCCAATCAATGCCTCCAAACAATCAGGAATTGTTTTGGAACACAACCACCTATGTCCCTGATCACAAGCCACACCAATTTTGATAGCACTATTTTCAACATCAGTTGGATGCATAAGAGGAACTTCAGAAGTCTCAACACCACATTTACAAGGGACAGGCCGCAAGGTGCAGTGACCAGGAGCAAGCCAACGAAGTGGATCAAATGGAGCATCTCGAATATAATGCTGCATTCAAGTGTAAAAAAAAAAGTAATGCACATACAAATGAATAGCCATAAAAAACAGGAATGGAAAATCTTCAACAGAAAAGTCTATGAAAGCATGCAATGTAAATAAAAACATTTCAGATGTGAACGTAAATTCAGAAGCTTTCAATAGATTGATCGGCTTTTTACTCCCATTTCAAAGTTGCTTTGATTCCTCACCCTAATTTGTTATGACCACGAGTTGATGACACTATATAAAATTAATTAATCAAGCAAAATACTATAAACTACCATCTAATGTGTACTGTTGCAATAACATGAACCACAAGACTTTTAATATACAACTTGATTGCGCATTCCATGAGCCGCACATTATGGTAGAACAAACCTTTTATATTTACACCTTAACCGATTGAATCAGTGGCATCAAACACAAAATGGCAACTAGGAGCTATTAGGAGAAACACTAAAGAAAGTTATCTTTTAGTTTGATAAATTTGCATCATACCTAGGATGCATGCATGCTAGCCTAACATGCAGAAGTGAGCATTTTCACAACAGACCCTAACACAACCATTCATTAGCAGAGAAATACACAATGCTGTAATCCACTATAGTAATTCTTATTTCTCGGTTATTCCTTATACATCTATGCCCTTGATACATAACAGATTAGTTTCTTAATGGTCTTAACCTGTCCCGCATCTAAAGGAGTTTGAAAGAGAAGAGAAGATCATATCAGTAGGTCACTACAGACGTTTTCTTCAAAATTGAAGTGTAGGCTGCTGTTGCTGAGAACTGAAGCCAGATGGTTTCATGAAAGCAAGATCCTTTTGAGACCTGGTTTCAAAATGCAATGGAGATTACAGAAAATAGTGATTTTTCTAATATACTATCCTTTTTCCAGTACTTCAAGAAAGGTGCCTTGCCATTCCGGTGATTTTTCTTCTCGGTTGCATTGGGTAGAAAATAGCAACCAAAAACTGACCAGATCAAGTTGGTTGTAGGAAGATATGGATCAAACAGTTGAGATCTGACATGCAAAGGGCTTCCCTGTGTTCACATAAAAGGAGAACTTTGACAGTAGGAAATTTAGTTATTAAAGATTACTTATTAGGTAAAGGTCAAGCAAGAACCATATACTGGAACTCAAAAACGCACATTCGAGCATGTGAAAGGATAACAGAACAGAATGTGCATGAAGATGCAACTACAATTTACACATCACCATCATTAGCATCTCAGACCAAGAACAATACTAAGAGGCACAGATGGGACAGCTGTATTAGTGACAGACACGGAGGGTCTCTTTCAAACAAATACCAAGAGTCTTTCAAATTATCCAGAGCAGCAGTCATGCTACCTGTAACTTGCGAGAGATTGCTAGCCTATGAAGCATTGCATTGCACACAGCCCATGATCTACGAGCAGATAATTGGCCTTCATGCTTGTCTGGATATTTCAGAAAAAGATTGCAGCTGACAACATATTTTAACACAGAATCACCAAGCAATTCCAAACGCTCCATAGAGAAATCCTCTGAACACCTTTTAGTTGTAAGAGCCTCCAAAATCTAAAGACGGCAGCAATTACTGAAAGTCAAGATTCAGTCAAACTTGGCTGTGAAATCTGAAAAGTACTACAACATGAAATTACCAAACTAACTGGAATCTGACAACTGCTTGGATGACTACAAACTTCACATCGAAGCTGAGAGGCCAACATAATTGATTCCATGCGATGAAGCAGGGAAGGTAGCAAGTACAATGACTTCCATATATGTCTTGACACATCAAGACGAACTAATAATTCAGGAGGCATGTGAACATGACTTTGGAATCCTTTAGTTGAAGAGACTGAAACTGATTTTCCATTCTTATTGAGGGAACCATCTGCACATGGAGAATCTCATTTAAATAAAACAACATATGATATATTGCAGAACCACAAAAGATTCTTCCTGAAATATAAACATGAGGCATGCATCTGAACAAAAAAGTTTTGACTGTCAAGATAAAATGATTGGAGACATGCCACAGAGTTTTGCCAATGATAGTCTGATTTATTTCTTGAAAACACACAGCAACACAAAGTAACAAAGATGCATTAACCTTCAAATGATTTTGTACCTTTATGGTCTTCATTTGATGAAAGAAGATTATGCGGATTGTGACTTTGTTTCAGTCGCAACAAGGCTTGTCCACTATAAGAAAGAGTTATCCCATATCTGTAGCAGCATTAAGCTAAAAGTAAACAAGTGCACTGCATCTAAATACAAACACATTAATAATGCAAAACTTACTGCTTCTTGAAATAATCTGCATATGAGCTAACTGATTCACGTGAACCCTCAAAGGGACTGTCTGCAGTTGCACCATTCACCAAATCAGTAACATAATATATTCGTGCAGTATGAATGGCTAAAACAACCATATCCTTAAGGTCATGAAAGCCACATGTAGTGTTCGCCAAATGAATATCTTCTGTTTCCTTGTCATGTTGTGACTTCTGTCCTCTATCCACTATTATTGGATGACAACCATTCTTCAGAATCTCAGCTGCTGAGAAACAACTATCAATAATATTCCAATCAATGGCTGGATTTTCTTGGTATTGTCCGCTATGCTGCAACATGGGCAAGACCAGATACATATTTGTAGTAGTCCACAATGACTTATCATCCAACACCAATATCCTCTGTCTTTCTCCAGAAGCTCCTTTTGATATATGAAACAACCTCCCAAAGAGTCCATTGAAGAAAAGTTCATGAAACGCTTTTGACTTCTTCAACTGGCATGAAGAAAAGGAAAGCAGGAACCACGACAGAAAAATATAATTCAAAACATACATCCATAATGTGAAGAGAAACAGCTAAGAGCCGTAAATTTAGCTAGAAGAACTATGAAGTACCTGATTCATATCCAAATGAACCTGACCACATGGAGATGCTCGTGCCTTCACCATTTTGTCATTTTGCAAATATAGATTTACCTCTGCGTGAGCAACATCTTCATCTAATTCCTCCTTAACTAACAAAACAAATCCTGGATATTTCTCCTCAATGAGATTACAAGAGAATAACAAGCCATATGCCTGTAAGGTGATGGAATTGAGTTCATTTGCCCAGGTGCCACATAAAGCATTTGCATGGACCGAACCATGTAGTTCCTTCCTCCCTGTGGTGCCTTCAGTAACAACTCGAATAAAAGGGAACTTCAGAAAATTGAGAATAGACAGCAGAAAATAAAGCACATGAATAGCTGATTTTTAATTTGTTATTATGAACATTCACAATAATGTATTCATTATTCTCCAATGGGGTTTACAACCATTCATGACACACATACCTTACTGATTCATAAACTACATGAAACACATAACAAATTATGTTCCTTCTTCAACCCCCTTACTGATTCATGACACTTTTAGTTTCCACCCAATACCATAGGAGACAACTTCACATAGTTGAATCGCACCCCAACCCCCAATATCTGTTGATTTCTTTTATTTTGCAGTTCTCTTATCTAGCAAATGTGTGTTTGTTGTTCTTTATACAGCATAGAGTTATGACCTACAGCAGACCAATAACATTTTGCCCGTTATCTATGTGCAGGTTCTTTTAATGTAAATGTAATAAGTGTAACACTAACACAAGCCTCCTAATAAATGACACTGAAAAGAAGTGCTTATTTTTATAACTGAAGTATAGCAGTTCTAAGCTACATATCTTGATATAGACAGTCTCAGAAGAGTGGGAAAATGAAAAGCGCCTTAAGTGCATATAATGTACCTCTGGATGGATGTTTCACTTTCACCCACAATTTACATTATAAGACTTGGTTTGTAATACGTAGAGGCAGAAAGTTAATACTTCTTTCAGAGAAGAAATAATTTAGTGTCCCTCCCCACCCCAGCTAATAGGTCACCACAACACAATTCGGCAAGCTTGAGAGTCAGCACAACACAGATAGTCCCACACAAAATGGTGGCAATCATTATGAAAGAAATCAATCAATATTTCTGTCCAAACACAAATCAACATGCAGAACCAATCCAGCACAAACTTGGAATAAGCAATAGGATCTGCATCCAAGCTATACCCATAAAATTTCAAGTCAATGATCCATCATTTGCAATTAACACCTTACCTGAGTTAATAACTATTCAAAGTCAAAATTATGAGAGTTGAAAGCATGTAAGGACCCGATTTCCAATAGGGGCCACTGATTGGAGGAGATTACATCACATTAATTTTCGAAGACATCACTACACTTATCTTGCATATTATAGTACTGTATCATTTACCTACATTAACAGGGGATCATTTCTTGCAATCTTCATTTCCATACCGCACTGTCACAGACATTAACTCTCATTTGAAGCATGTATTTAAAGTAGTTCTCATCTTACCAAATGCAATTGATGCTTTGAACATTAAGAACCTCAATTCTCATGCGCCGTTGATTGTTTAACAAAAAACTTCCACTATTTTTCATGACTTCTTTATGTGAATAAGGAAGACCTCCAGGAAGAAGACATTGATCATAACTGGATCGTAGAAATATTTAACAATCAAAGAAAAATGTAAGACCAAGTTGAAGCCAGAGGAGCTTCAACCACAATTTCCTATTTAAGAAGTGTTTTACAGAGCATCTTTGTGTCAGTGGAAACATAAACTTGCTCACAAATAACTTCTCCCCCAAGTTTCTTTTTCCAAATCTCACATACACTGGATCAAACATTTGCCTGAAGATTTCTAAACCATCAATAGTGTTGAGCTCCCTTTTAAGTTCAGTAAAAAGGTTACTTTTTGGTTTTCGAATTTTCATGCTGTGTGGAACCCCACAAGAGTTGTAAATGAGAAACTAGAACCACAAATTACCTTTTTGGTGATATTTCTAATTGTATTGCATGATCAACACCATTGTTATAACGAACCAGAAATACCAAGTACCCACAAACATCATGGTGCTACATGCATGGCAATAACCCGCTACAAGAGAAAACTCTTCCAAGAGATCAAGTGTGTCTGTTTACAAGGGTAAGTACTTATGCGACTTCACAAGCAAGCCATCTCATTTCACAGCCTACTACACTCATTGAAATAACTGTTTCTCGTATCTAGCACAACCTCTCACCTTTGTCACTCTAATCTGAAATACAAATGAATACAAGAAAGGGTGCATCAAAGATGAGATACGTGCACCTCAATTGCAGCAACAGAATGAACTCATGAACATATTGCCACTTCAGGACCACAAGTAAACATACATGAGCATTCCAATAGACACAAGCCCGAGGCAGAGAAATAAGGCACACAAAAACATAACACAGAAGGCAAGGGGTAATAAAATAAAAAAATGTCCTCATGAAGCCAGGCTTCAACTGCAGGAATAGACCATGTTGGAGGCCAGCAGCATGCAGTTTCACAAAAGGTGTTGAGAGCATCGGCTGGATACAGTCAAAGTCTATAATTGTCTATGGCCAACTGCTTTTTTTTTTCTAAAGGTTCGTGTATTTTCAATTCATTAATGGCATATTTGTAATATGCTTGTGGTGGATGTATTTAAGTCTCTTAAAGCCTCAATCCTAATAAGAACAAAATTAATAAAAGAGAGAGGGGCTGCCGATACACCACAAGAGGTTGATCGATAGCCTATGATTCTACTCCTCAATGTTGCACGAAATCCAGTGTGATTGCTATGAATTAACACGGTATCATAGTATTAATGGCGTAAAAACAAGGTGTGTGGCAGTGTGAAGCTGACGATCGAGTCTTTTGTCTTGTGTTCAAGGACTGCATTGAGTGTGACAGTCTGCACATTATGATTAAGGGAGAGATGGAAGAAAAATATAAGGAAATAGATGTTTATAACCGGGGCAAAGTACTGAAATTAAGAGTGAATCTTTTCAGATAACCACTATGAAACTAGATGGGTAGAGTTGCAGAGAATGTGGGTCAGCTAGCTGTAAGATCAAGAGAAAAATAGGTTTCTTCACAGGTAATCAAGAAACGCACTTTGAAAAATTTTATTCAGAGGTCAATGGCAAAACAACATTTGCCGACAAAAGAGCTTTATCCTATCACAAGAGGAAGAGGACGAGGTGTCTTTCAAAGAGACGAAAAGGACAAGTTAAAATGTACTCACTATGAAAAGAATAGGCATACAATAGAACAATGTTGGGACCTAGTCGGTAAACCTCCTCAATTTAAAAATAAAGCTTGTGTTACAGGTGCTTTAGAAAAGAAGACCGAAGAAGGAGAAAGTTCAACACTTGCATTTGTAATGAAAATGTTAGAAGGGATAAAGAGACGACTCAGTAACACAACAAGCACATCTAAGGACCATTAAGCATCATATGTTGTTGTAATGTCAAGAGAAAAGACATCCAATTATGAATTTGGTAACTTATGTTCTTCTAGACTTGTGTTTGGATAATTGATTCATGGGACTTTAGATCATATGGTAGAAAATAGTCACGGTATTATATTAATATAAAAAATTATATACTAATAAACATGTTCAACTGGCAAATGATTCTTATATTTCAATAGTTGGGAAAGGAAGTTGAAATTAATGTTTGAAAATGTTATATTGTTTTGCATGCTCTTGATATTTCAATAAATTTATTATCTATCGGTTCTTTCATGAGAAAATCAAGATACTCAATAACCTTCCCGCCCAAAGTGTATTTCAGGACCTTAATACAGGGAAACCTTTAAATGTTGTAGTCTCAAAAAGGGCCCATATATTCTGGATGAAAAGTTTCACCCTATGAAAGCACATGGTGTTATAACTGATAGAAGACTCAAAGATCTATCTTTGTGGCATAAAAGATTAGGGCATTTACCTTTATCTAAATTGAGAGTTGTTCTACCTAGTATTGTTCGACGCGTATCGTATCATGTATCATTCTGGTCCACTATACGATATGTATCGTATCGTTGTGTATCATAATTTAATACTAAAAAATTAGTAAAAAACCAAAAAAATGATAATTGTAAAAAATACATACAAAAGTTTAGTACATAATTATCTGTAGACATTGTCATTTAATAGCTTCTTGTAATTTTCTAACTCTGTTCGTGCAAGGAGCAACTTCTTTCCTAGTACCTCATAAGTGATGTTTCAATCGTAAAATTTCACCACTAACCACCTTCTCACAAAACAAACATTTAACTTTAATCATTTTCCCTCAACTATTGTACCCCACAGACATGTCAAATCATCTGACCGAGATTAGGAGTCCCTAACACCCCTTCCTGTCATCTCAATTCAACACTTCAATTCAATCAAAAACCTGAAAATAAAAGCACTTCATAAATCCCCAATCTTCATGTAACACTCAAATAAAGTGTCTCCCACTTCACGAACGCAATAAAAATTCATAATCATGCACTTCATAACTTCATATTTTGTTATTAAAAAAAAAACACAAATAACACAAATAAAACAACAAATAAAAAGAAAAAAATCCAAAAAACGCAAAAAATATACCTCAATCAAAGTTGGGAGCCTTGCATTGACGTCATAGAGCACTTTTTTTCAAGTCTTAAACACCAAGAAGGGGGAGAGTCACTGGAGGGAGCCTTGGGGAACTATGAACATAAGCCAGAAACTGCAAAAACACAGGTTTTTAAAAGGGTGCCTCATTGTATAAAAGAAAAAAATCATGACTTTATTGAATTAAATATAAAAGAAACTTACAGATTATGGCAGATTGGAGGCATTCCTCTAATATGCCCTACCAGAGATCAGTCGGTTGCTCCTATGTTGCCCTGTTCTCTTTCACGTTTTAGCCCTAATCACCTATTTATATTTAATCTAACTTGAATGACAAGAATACCCCTACTTAATCTTATCTAATACTAAGTGGACCGAATTTACACTAGACCCATAACGACCCATACGACCCACTACAAGACCCATAAACTACATAAATTAATTCTGAACCAACTTGTCTAACACTCCCCCTCAAGTTAGGTGAAAGATATTGAATACACCCAACTTGGATAACGTATCTTTGAGTTGTCTGCTAACAGTAGCTTTAGTCAAAAAAATCAGCTCTCTGATCTGCTGATTTAACATACTCCAATTGAAATTCTTGAAGAGTTATCTTCTCTCTGATAAAGTGACAATTAATTTCGATATGTTTGGTTCTTTCATGATATACGGGATTGGAAGTCATCTGAATTATTGCACTGATGTCACAGTATAGTGGTATAGGATGTATAGAATTGAATCCAAGTTCACTTATTAGAGAAGACACCCATTTGCCTTCACACATTGCTTAAGCTATTTCTGTATTCAGCTTCAGTTGTAGATTTGGCAACAACAGTCTGTTTTTTACTTCTCCATGATATAATATTTCCACCAAGTAAGGTTACATAACCTATAGTTTATTTTCGGTTATCTTGAGATCCAACCCAATATGCATATGAATAAAGTTCAATAATAAGCTGCTGATTTGAAGATTTAGAATAAAGTAAGCCCATACCAGATGTTGATTTTAGATATCTTACGATTCTATACATGACATCCATATATTTCTTGGTAGGAGAAGGCATATATCTGCTAACAATGCCAATTGCATAAGTGATATCTGGACGAGTAATAGTTAAGTATATAAGTTTGTCAACCAACTTCTGATATTTATGAAAATCTGCAAGAGATCTTCCTCTCGTCCGTCCAAGTTTGTTACTGATCTACTCCAGTAGCAGTATCAGCAGAGCTTACTATCCAGAGAGTATAACCATGTTTCTTTTTAGGAGTATCTATACACATACTTTTAAGCAGTAGGAAGGCAGACGAATATCCCTCTTTCCAGAATGAGCAACCTGACTCCATATCCAAGTAAGTACTTAAGACTCCTTCCTTAAGTGTTTTAATTTCTCACCATTGGCTAAGTAATCGTACTCGAACATGTTTCTAGTTCCTGAGAAGTCACTTCGGCACCATACACAACTGTACACCAAGAGAGTAATGGACTCATCCCAACATATCGATGAGTATTGCCATTAACTGAGAATAGCGTGTATGACAAACCCTAGTGTGGTCAATTTGACAGTACCGTACCCAAACTTCTTCACGGCTTTAGCAAAACTTGTCAAACCACGCTCGTGGTGATCATACTGTGAGGCCGTCTGCAAGGCCTTCTTGAGTTTGTAGACTTTGTTGACTAAGTTGGTCCCAGTATCGAGGCCAAGGGAGCAGTATCTCCATGTAGACTTCTTCATTTAAGTCTCCCTGTAAGAAGGCATTTTTTACATCTAGTTGCCATAACTTTCATCCCAATTTAGCTGCCATACTAAGAAGTATTCGTATTGAAGTACGCTTAGCCACAGGTACAAATGTTTATGTATAATCGATGCCATATGACTGACTATAGCCTTTAGCAACTAATCTTGCTTTATATCTCTGAATGATTCCATCTGCCTTATATTTAATAGTAAACACACATTTGCATCCTCCAATATTCCTGTCAGGAGGTAGCTATGTGATGGTCCATGTATTATTTTTCACAAGAGCATTCAGTTCTTCTTCAATTGCAACTTTCCATAAAGAGCACTTGATAGCTTCTTCGAACTTTGAAAGAATCTTATGTTTCTCAACATTCATCACAAAGTTCTGATAATTCTAAGAGCTATTAGCATATAAGACATAATCAGAAATTGGATAGCGTGCACATATATGTTTACCTTTGCGAACAACAATAGGAATTTCTAGTTCTTCTGTCACTTATAATTGAGGATCTGAATCGGGAGAAATCTCTTTAGTAATTTGATGTTGAACTGCCCTATCTTGGGGATAAATAATTTTCCTTGATCCTATCTTATTCATCAAAATCTCTTTTGATTGTTCTGATTCTTCTTTATTATCACCTGCAATACTTTCTGCCTCACTAGGAATTAGAGGAAGAACATACAGAGTATTATGCTGAGATAACATTGACTCCGCCTTGGAAGGATAATATGGAGTAGACTCAATGAAGGTAACATCCATGGATACATACATTTTCTTAAGGAGAGGATCATAGCATTTATACCCCTTTTGAGAATTTGAGTAGCCTAGAAAAATATACTTGACAGATCTAGGGTTCAGGTTATCACGATTAAGTAAATGAATATGTACAAAACATGAACAACCAAAGATTTGAGGAACAAAATGAAAAGGTTTTGAATTTTTATCAAGGCATTTCATGGGACTTTCACCATTGAGAGCACTACTAGGCGTCCTATTGATCAAGTGAACAGCAGTAAGGATGGCTTCTCCCCAATAACTAGGATTCCAGATGAAGATAATATCTGATTTCTTCTACACTTGAGAAAGGACCTATGAAGCAAAATTATTCAGATCTTAACAGGTATGGCTGAATGCAGAATATCAGCT
Organism: Brasenia schreberi; assembly: GCA_036023115.1. NCBI lineage: Eukaryota > Viridiplantae > Streptophyta > Magnoliopsida > Nymphaeales > Cabombaceae > Brasenia > Brasenia schreberi. The sequence continues at coordinate 39,776,903 of JAYKKT010000090.1, forward strand.
TCACTGTTTGGGATGTTGGCATGTTATTGAGGCAAGGGATGAGTTGCACAGAAGAACGAATTTCAAGATATTGTACTGCTTGTATTTGCACATAAACACAATCTACCAAATGTGTTGAATGTTGCTGAGATCATAAACACGATCTACCAAATGCGTTGAACGTTGCTGAGATCATTAATAAGTTTGGCCTGCATTCTTTTCAACTCTTGATACAAATCAGTCGCAAAATATGCGATGATGCCTTCTCTTCGGCAAAAAGACAGATTAATCTCACGCACGAAGGCGTTAATTTTTCAACCCTATAGGATCTAATACCATATTATAAAAAATCATGACTTTATTGAATTAAATATAAAAGAAACTTACAAATCATTCCTCCAATCTGCCCTACCAGAGATGACAGTCGACTGCTCCTATGTTGCCCTGTTCTCTTTCATGTTTTAGCCCTAATCACCTATTTATATTTAATCTAACTTGAATGACAAGAATACCCCTACTCAATCTTATCTAATACTAAGTGGACCGAAATTACACTAGACCCATACGACCCATTACAAGACCCATAAACTACATAAATTAATTATGAACCAACTTGTCTAACAACGATGCTCTGTGAAATGCGATACATAATCTTGTATCATATCATTACATTCCATGATACAATACGTATCGTACATTATCACACAATACGATACAATACAGATAACATTGGTCCTACCGGATATATGTAGGGAACTGGGAAAAGTTAATCTTGAATGTGATGATTGTCAACGTGCTAAACATATTAGGAAAAAATAGAAAAAAACAAAAAAAAATAGAAAAAAATTAGGAAAAATCTAGTAATTGCAAAAAATTCATATAATGCAAAGTTTAATACATATTGATCATTCACCATTATACAATTGGAAAAAAATTACATATTTTGAAGTAAAAAATGAAATACATTTACATTTACATATTGTAATCAGGATCATCAACTAAATAATCTTCATCTCTCCTTGCTTAAGATCCTTATAACACCTTCAACTTCAAAATCTTCGTCTCCTTGATAATGTTGTCGCGCTCCTTGCAAATTAATCCATGCAATATCTTCTTGAGTTAGGAGGGCATTTTCTTCGTTATCTTTCATAATCTATTTTTCTAATATATCAAAAGTATCCAAACTTAAACAAACAACAACTAAGCCTTTTCCCATACTAGACGGGGTCAGCTACATGGATTCATTGTTTCCACATATCCCTATCGTGTGCCATGTTAGCAATTAACTCACAATAAGCTAGATCATTCTTTATTGTTTCTTTCCAACACTTTTATGGTCGTCCTCTACCTCTTTTAATACTTTCCAAATTTAGTTTTTCATACCATCTTACAAGTTCTTTTGATCTTCTTTCTATATGTCTAAACCATCTTAAACGATATTATCTCATTTTATCCTCTATTGGTGTCACTCCTAATTTGTTTCTAATAACCTCATTATCTATACGGTCTTTCTTGTATGACCACTCATCCATCTCAACATCTTCATTTCTGTCACAAACATCTTTTGTACATATTGATGATTAATATATGTATCTTTTGGTTTCTCCATATTTCATTAAAGACTTGTGAGCCAAGTGATTTCTATTTCTCCTAGTATTTTCCAAACTTCTATAGGAATATTGTCTGGTCCTACCGATTTACCACCCTTCATATGTTTAAGAGTCTCTTTGACTTCATTCTTTTGAATACGTAATATTTATTTTCATTAAAAAACTTATAAAAACAGTTTTTCCATCTATTTTTTATATCATCATTTGTCACTAGAATTTTTTCATCCTCGTCCTTGATGCATCTAACATAATTAAGATCTTTAGTTTTCTTATCTCTAGCCCTACTTATCCTAAAAATATCTCTTTCACCCTCTTTTGAGTTGGGTTTTTATATAAATCCTCCCAAATTTTAGCTTTTGCTTTACTTACGGCCTTTTTCGCTTCCTTCTTTGCTTTCTTATAAGCCTCTAAAGTTTCACTAGTTTTCTTAGCATAATGTAATTTATAACATGCCATCTTTGCCTTGGTTTTATTTTGCACTACTTCACTCTACCACCAAGTTTCTTTTTGTGTTGATAAACCTCCCTTAGATTCACCTAACACATCTTTCGCCACTTTCTAATATATATAGCCATATTGTTCCACGTATCACAAGGTGTACCAACATAATTTCAAGCATCTCTTGAAAGACTTCATGTTTAAATATATCTTCTTTCTCGCTTTTGAGGTTCCACTATTTAGTATGAATAGTTCGATGCACTCTTTTCTTCTTTGTCCATTTTTTTTATTTGCAAATCCCTAACTAAAAGTTGATGTTTGGTAAATCTTTGCAACACGCTCTACCTTTTTTCTACAAATAAAGTAATCAATTTGTGTTTGTGATAAGCCACTCTGATAAGTAATTAAATGTTATCTCGTTTTTTGAAGATTGTATTGACTATAAAGAGATCAAATGTCATAGCAAAATTTAAAATCTCCCTACCTTCCTCATTTATATCCCCAAAACCAAAGTTTCTATGAATACCTTGATATCCTAATGCCTCTTTACCGACAAGTCCATTTAAGTCTCCTAATGTGGAATCTTTTGAATCACCTTATCTAACTCTTCCCAAAAAAATGTCTTTATACTACCTTCTAGTCCTACTTGGGGTAAGTAAGCACAAACTATATTCAAAACCTCTGCTCCTAACAATAATTTCAATGTCATGATTTGATCACCATATCGTTGTATGTTTACTACACTATCCTTTAAATCTTTATTTATGATAATACCAACTTCATTTCGAGCCTTTTCTTTACCTGAGCACCATAATTTAAAACTTATATCCTCTATCTCCTTTGCTTTTTCTCCAACCCATTTTGTCTCTGTTAAACATAAAATATAAATCTTTCTCTAAATCATAGTATCTACCACTTCCATTAGCTTACCGATATTCTAAAAACCAATACGAATCTTATTATCTAGTACTAGCTTCCTTAACCCCGCATCCGTCCATATTCAAAATATGAACTCTCTCTGAAAATTATTTACTACATTCGATCGACAATGTAGCAGGACTAACTTTTTTACCAAAACTCGTTCATGATGTGGAAACCCTTTTTGCAATTGATTCACTACATTCAGGTGAAAATGTAGCGGCCCTTGCTTACTTATCATTGCATTTGAGCTCTGCAGTGCATCGCTAGGTGGTGACGCCCCAAAGCAATGCTCATAATTTGTGTAATCCATGTTATAAAAATCCGACGAAGTTTTACGGTGGTTGTTGGAAACCTAACACAACCCTCCTCCTTTTTCTTGTAGGGAATAACCATACTACGACAATGAAGTAGAAATTGAAGATCAAGTGAGCAGTGGTGAGAAGCAATAACCCAAAATCAGAGATAAAGAAGTATGTAAGAAGTGAGAAGAATAATTCTACCAATGGAAGAGACTACCACAGATGAAGAAGGTACACCCCCATTAGGACCCTCAGAGGTCAATATCCAAGAGGAAGAGTATGATCTGAATATGCATACGAAAAGGTAAGAGAATATATAAATATCCTATCACTAAGTATATTTCTCTTGTTAATACATCCTCTAGTTATAAATCCTTCGCTACAAGTGTGGATTCTATTTATATTCCACGAAATTTTAAGGATTAGCTATGAAACAGGAACTTGAGGCCGTGGAAATAAAAGAACTTGAGGCCGTGGAAATAAAAGAACCTGAAGCCCTGGAAAGGAATCAAACATGTGATATTATGGACTTACCACCAAGAAGGAAGACAGTGGACTGTAAATGACTTTACACCATTAAAGTAAAAGCAAATAGAAGCATCGATAACAAAACAAGATTGGTAGTAAAGGGCTACAACCATATATATGACTTGGACTAAAATGAGACTGTTACACCAATAGCAAGACTTACTACCGTCCTGATGATTATTAGTATGACAGCTAACAAAAATTGAAAACTCTTCAGTTAGATGTTAAAAATATTTTCTTGTAGGGAAACCTAACATAGGAGATATATATAGAGTTACCTCAAGAATTAAGAAACAAACATTGATGGTGTGTAAGTTGAAGAAAGCCTTATATAGATTGAAGTAATCTCCTAGAGCCTGGTTCAAGAGATTCAGTGAGGTTATAAACCTTGTTATTTCCAGAGTGCAAATGATCATACATTTTTGTAAATGGTAAAAAAATCTCTATCTTTGTAGTATATGGATGACATTATAATTATAGACAATATTATAAATATCGTATCATATTCTATGATATGATTCATGTATAAGTAGATGTATCGCAATAGACATGTATTTGCACCCGTATCGCAACGTATTATATGGGGATACACTACGACACAGGTATTGTATCATATGATACACCCCATATCGCATGATACGGGGTGATTTTTTTTATAATTTCTAACCATTTTTATGATTATTTTAATTTATAATTTTTTAATATTTTAATGTATTATATCGTATGATATGATGCGATTATCATGTATCGGTGCCCTATATGATACGGGCACTCATATGCTAATTACAATATTGATTAGCAGGTAATGATGTCGAGAAGATTAAAGAGCTAAAAAAACTTCATAAGTTATTTGACTTCAACAATTTAGGAAGACTTCACTATTTTACGGATATGGAAGTCCTCTATTCAAGCAAAAATATGAAGATGTTGGGAGATACCATAGATTGGTGGAAAAACTAATTTATCTAACTATTATCAAACCTAATATTACCTTTGCAATGGGTATTTTGAGCATATATATACATGCACCATCCAAATGTCATATGGAAGTTGTCTATCAAATCCTTATGTACTTAAAGAAAACTTCGGGTTATGTTGTGATATATGCTAAACATGGACACTTAGAAATAGCACACGGATGCAAAAGACTCGACACATTCACTAGAAAACTGAAAATCTACTACAGGATACCTAGCCCTGTTTGGAGGCAATATTGTATCTTAGAAAAGTAAAATACAATAAGTTGTTGCTAAATCAAGTGCATAAACAAAATATAGATATTGTGATAGTAAAGTTGCCAAACAAATTGCATTGAATCTGGTTTATCATGAGAAAACAAAATATATATAGAAGTGGATTGTTATTTTATTAGAGAGAAGATATTGAACAAACAATTTCACTTAATTCATGTGAGATAAGTGATCAAATGGAAGATATGTTGACTAAAGCAATGCCAAAAGGAATATTATGGGAGACTATGAACAAGTTGGGTGTATGTAGTGTTTTTAACCCAACTTAAGTGGGAGTGTTGAGAGGAACGACCGGATGCAGTCAAAGTCTATAATTATCTATGACCATATTTTTTTTTTTTAAGGTTCTTGCATTTTCAACTCATTAATGTCATATTTGTAATATGCCATCTGTAGGATGTATTTAAGTCTCTTAGGGCCTCAACCCTAACGAGAACAGAATTAATAAAAAAGAGAGGGGGATGTCGATACAGAACAAGAGGCCGATCGATAGTCTATGATTCTACTCCTTAATGTTGGGCGTAATCAAGTGTGATTGCTGTGAAATTAACAGAAGATACCAAAAGATGACCAGGTCTAACAAACGGAGTATAAGTTGATCAAACTTAAACATTCAACAGAATCAAGGCAAAACCTGGAGGATAAACATAAACAGTGTATGGGGTTTAAATCAGTGAATGATGGTTTTACACTGTTAGACATGTAGGACACTTATTAAAACTTTGCACAAAATCCAATTTCAAGGAAGACTAACAAGTCACTCGCAACCTGCAATGATTATGACTGAAGAAATAAGCGGGTTCAATTCATACAGATAATACTTGGGATATAAATGAGATACTATTGACAAAAGGCTCGAGTGGTTCCCACATTATAGCAACGAATATTCTAAAGTCGATCATCTACAGCAACAAATGACTCTAGCATATATACCCAGCATGGGTGTGACGTAAATCATTAGGTAGTCAACATAACCTGCTTAAGCTTTTGGTAGAAGGAATAACGAAAGAGGTATTTTACTCTCAAAGTGATCAGTAGGATACAATGGTCGATTCCCTGGAATTGGACGAACTTCATGCAAGTTTAAAACAAGAAATATGAGTATTGATTGGAAGTCTCATGAAAACTAATCCAGATCATGGAACAATGATTTGAAACCAGAATTAGGCACTCTTAGAGATAAACATCGAATTGGGCATCTAGTATTAGAAAAGCTAATTAACTAATAATGGGCCCGTCTGAATGGTGCGTAAAGAGCACTGCAATTGTTCCTCACCTGCCCCTGGTGCTGATTTTGCTTCTAGTTCTGGCACATTGCAGTCCAGCAGCACTTCATTGACTGGAAGAAAATGATCATCCAGCGCTCCCAATTGATGCAACTTTTTACATGCGTCCAAACATACAAGTTGCTTTGCATAATGGCTCTTCTTAGCTGGATGGCCTTTTAAATGTTGAAACGGAGCATTGGAGGGCAAAGTTAATTTACACGCATAAAGACCTCCGTATAAATCATAGCTGAAAATTGGCCTAGGAATGAAGTACCTATAACCAAGCATTAACCAAAATCAATATTTATGGTTGTCACGACTCATTTCCAACTAGAACAAGGAAGAAATTTGAAACATATATGATCAAAATAGATGATGAATGCAAAAGCTTGAAGAAAAGAATCTCACTGGTCCCCAGGAAGCCGCTGACAATAATTATAAATGAGACAAACACTGGAGTCAGGAGTTATGGTTGCTCCTGTGGATGAAACTGTATATACAGGAGTCTCATCTTTGGGAGATAATTTTGGAATGCATGCATCCAAAGCTCTAGTTGAGGTTGCATCCCACATCGACCTCTCACTCCTAACAATTTCATATAACAAATCTCTCTGCTGTTCATTTCCCCTGAAAATTTTAGATGTCAGAATTATATTAACCATCAATAAGTCTGATGATTTGCATATCCAGCAAGTTTAGATCATAGTAAAAAATTGGTTTCTATCATATGCATGTGACGTTTTAAGTGAGCATTGATCGTAAATGACAAAGAAACAGATCTGTCCTCATTCATCAGGAACTAAGTCCTGGGGAATGTTACTAAAATTGGCTGAGTAAATGCTATATTGCTAGACCGCAAAGGGACATAGCACACCTGGTTAGAAGGTCAACCCCCAATCAACATGTCATGAGTTGAAGAACCAGGATGAATCTGGTAGGGATCTGCCTGACCCAGCTTGCCAATCAAAACAGAGAAAAGGAAAAGGAAAGACGATAATTGTGCTAGAGACGATCCACAATCTAGGATGCAGGACCAGTGTTCTGGCTAATTAGTGACCACTTGAACCAGTGTTATCCGTATCGCACCGTATACGATACGGTGCGATACGTATCGTATCGTGGGCACCACGATACGATACGGGGGCCCGTATCGTGAAACCCACAGTATCGCACCGTATCGTGCGATACGGGCCGTATCGCACGATACGCCCTGGGACCCTTATAAAGGGTCCCAGGCCGACTGAAACCCGCGATTTTTCGCGGGTTTCCTCTCTCTTCTTGGGTTCCTCAAGCTCCCTAAGAGCCGATTTTCGCCTCCTTAGTGTTCAAAGCTCCAAAATTGTGCCCTACGGTGCCCGTGCAAGCCTCCAAACTCGGATTTTGGTATATTTTTAATGTTTTTTTCATTATTTTCCTTTATATTTGTTGTTTTTTGTGTTATTTCGTTTTTTTTTTTTTTGAATGACAAAATATGAAGTTATTAAGTGTGTGTATACGATTTTTATTGCATTCATGAAGTGGGAGACACTCGATTTGAGTGTTATTTGAAGATTGGGGGATTTACGAAGTGCTTTTATTTTCAAGTTTTTGTTTGAATTAAAGTACTCCATTGAGATAGCAGGAAGGGGTGGTAGAGACTCTCATTCAAAGTCTGATGATCTGGCATGGCAGTGGGGTATACCAGTTGAGGGTTCAAGGTTAAAAATCATATGCTTATTTTGCTTATTTTGTGAAAAGGTGGTTAGTGGTGGAATTTCAAGGTTGAAACACCACCTAGCAGGAACCACGAAAGAAGTTGCTCCATGCACAGGCAGAGTTAGAAGTTTACCATAAGGTATTAAATGGCAATGCCTACAGATGATTGAGAACATACAAGAACGGAGACAACAAAAGGATGATTTTCAGATGTATGAAGAAGCTGATGATGCTACTGCCACTGGATTTGGATTCACTGATAGTTTGCCTTCAGATGCTCGAACAGAGATTGGTAGTAGCAGTGCACGAGCACCTACTAGAGGAAAGAGGATTGCAGCTGAAGACTTTGGAGGTGGCAGAAGAAGAAGTTCAGGAAGGAGTAGAGGAAGAGCTTCTTCTTCTAGCATACATTCGTTCTTTCCTCCTTCCACTACACCTGGTGCTCAACCAGGAATTCGTGCTGCTATGGCTTTAGAACAACTGCATGATCAGGCAGACCTTGCAGTGGAAAGATGGTTTTATGATGCATGCATTCCATTTAATGCAGCAAATAGTTTTCATTTTCAAGCAATGGCAGATGCAATTGCAAACATTGGTCCAGGATATAAGATGCTCTCTTATCAGAAGTTGAGAGGGAAGATATTAGATAAGACCGTAATTGAAGTGCAACAATACTATTCGACTTTGAGACAGTCGTGGAAGGAAACAGGATGTACTATTATGACAGATGGATGGACCGATAGGCGAGGAAGGACATTGCTAAACTTTCTTGTATATTGTCCTAAAGGACTCATGTTTTTGAGATCTCTAGACATGTTAGAGGAGAGACACACTGCAGAGATCCTACGAGAAGAATTTGATAAGATTATACAGGAGGTTGGGCTACAGAATGTGGTCCAATTGATTACAGATAATGCAGCTAACTACAAAGCAGCTGGGAAGGAGTTAGCTGATATTTATGGGACTTTCTACTGGACACCATGTGCAGCCCATTGTTTAGATCTCATCCTCGAGGACATTGGTGAGATGGATGAAATAAATGCAGCAACTGAGTGTTGCCAAGATATTACAAAATTCATTTACAACCATGCATTTGTTTTGTGTATGATGAGGAGATATACAGAAGGTGCAAAGCTTCTTCGCACAGCTGCAACTCGATTCGCAACAAACTTCTTATCTGTACAAAGTATTGTGAAACAGAAGCAAGCTTTGAAGAGAATGTTCTCCTCAGATGAGTGGCAACAATTTGCAGAGTTGCCTCAAAACAGAAGAAATAGAAAGTTGAATGAGATTGCAGAAACAGTTTTTAGAAGTTCATTTTGGAATGCATGTGTCAGATTATTGAAAATTACTTGTCCATTAGTGAAAGTTTTGAGATTGGCTGATAGCGAGGAGAAACCATCTATGGGCTACCTTTATGAAGCCATGGACAGGGCAAAAGAAGCCATCAGAAATAATTTTAATGGAAAAAAGAGAGATTATGTGCCCGTGTGGAAAATAATTGATAGGAGATGGAATAAACAATTGCATCAGCCTATTCATGCAGCAGCATATTATCTAAACCCATCATTCAGGTACTCAGAAACCTTCAAAAGAGACGGTGAGGTTAATCGAGGAATCATTGATTGTATCGACAAATTAGTCCCTGATGAGAGCATAGCAGATGCGATACATCGAGAGATGGAGATATATGATAATGCTCTTCACTTGATGGGTTTGCCTGTTGCAATTCGCAACCGCTCTACGATGCGTCCAGGTACATTGTTTATTTTCATATTTAAGTTGCATCTTACATTACTGTGGATTATTATGTCTCTAATGTTTGTATTTTTTTTTTACAAATGTTTGGTGGAACAGGTTTGGAAGTGATTGTCCAAACCTTCGAGATTTTGCAGTCAGAGTCTTAAGCCAAACCTGTAGTGCAACAGGTTGTGAAAGAAATTGGAGTGTTTTTGAACACATCCATACAAAAAAGCGCAACAGGTTGGAACACAAAAGGCTTAATGATTTAGTTTATATTCGTTGCAACATGCGCCTTCGTGAAAGGTAATATTGTATTACTTTCAAATTTTCAATTCAATATTATTTAACTTCAGTTTTTAATTGTTAATATTACTTACTAATTGTTTATCTTTGTTTGTGTCGTAGGCAATTAAAAAAAGTAAATAGAGAAGAAAGTCAGTTCGATCCAATAAGTTTGGATAATTTTGATATATTAGAAGATTGGGTTATGGAAGACACTGAAGAAAATGCCCTCCTAACAGAAGAAGACGTTGCCTGGATTAATTTGGAAGGAGCGCAACAACATTATGGAGATGAAGAATTTGATTTTGAAGAAGAAGGTGTGGGCGTGGCTGATGATGATGAGGATCTGCAACAAGGAGAAGATGAAGATTATTTAGTTGATGATCCTGATTACAATTTGTAAAATGTAACATTATATGTAACTGTAGTGTACTGTAAAGTGTAAACTATGTCTGTATTTTATTTTTTGGATTCAAAATATGTAAATTTGGATGCAATTGTTCAATGTTGAATGCTCAATCTGTACTAAACTTACATTATATGAATTTAAAGCAATTATCAGATTTTTCCTGATTTTTTTCAATTTTTTTCGATTTTTTACTAAATTTTATTGATTTTTAATTAATTTTTACATTATTTTAATATTAAAGTACGATACAATACGATACGATACGCCCGTATCGTGGAGCCCAGCGATACACGATACGATACGCGTCAGACAACACTGACTTGAACAGCATAAGCAGGTTAACGCAGTGAGAGGTCAGACAAGAAAAAAACAAATGGTGTTTTATGGTCCCTGGACAGAATCCAAATGGCTACACCTACTTCATTTTCATAAAAAGATGAAATTGCAACGACTTACCATACTTTAACCATTCAGCAGAGACCATTAACCGTAAGGGCACATCAATCTGTGGACAAAACTTTTCTAACTTAAGAACATTAAAGTAATGATTTAATTCTTAGACTAGAATGAAGCTCAACATGGCTTTTCAAACTAACCAAAATTGGACACAGAATTGGGCACGTTATGCTTCTGTTAGACTATACACTCTACAACAACAACTAAACCTTTTCTCATACTAGATTGTGTCGGCTACATGGATTCTTTGTTTCCAGAAAACCCTATTATGTGTCATGCTAGCAGTAAACTCAATATAAACTAGATCATTCTTTATTGTTTCTTTTAACACTTTTGTGGTCGTCCTCCTCTTTTAACATTTTCACAATCTAATTTTTCATATCTTCTTAAGAGAGTGTCCTTTAATCGTCTTTCTACATGTACAAACCATCTTAAACTATTTTTCCTCATTTTATCCTCTAATGGTGCTACTCCTAATTTGTTTCAAATAACCTCGTTATTGATATGGTCTTTCCATGTGTAACCGCTCATTCATCTCAACATCTTCATTTCTGCTATGGACATCTTTTATACATGCCCATGATTAAATGCCCAACACTCATAGCCATAAAACATAGCAGGTCTAATTGTTGCTCTATAATATTTACCTTTTAACTTTAATGGTATCTTCTTATCACACAAAATACCTTACGCCCCTCTCCATTTTAACCAACCGGCATTAATTCTGTGTAACATCTCCATCAATGTTTCCATCACTTTGAAAAAATGACTATAGGTATTTAAAACTTTCCTTACGAGGAAATTAATGTGTGTCAATCTTAATTTCTATGTCCTCTAATGTACCCAAATGATCAAACTTACATTCCATATACTTTGCCTTGGTTCTACTAAGTTAGAAGCCTTTACTTTCTAACATTTCTCTTCATAGTTTCAATTCCCTATTAACTTTTTTTCTTACACTCATCCACTAACACAACATCATCCGTAAATAGCATACACCAAGGTACTTTATCTTCAATATGTTTTGTTAACTCATCAATGACCAATATAAATAAATATGGATTTAAAGTTCATCCCTAATGTACCTGTAAACACCCAAATTTTAAAATGTTTTTAAAACTCCTAGATTTCGAACGTCAATTTAAAGCCTTTATAAACCTTTAAATTCAAAACCCTTTAAAATTTAAATCTTTTAGAAAATACTTTAAATAAAGGTTTTAAATTTGAATTAATGCAACCCATGAGTTTTGAAACAGGCAAAGACCCAATCCAAGCCTCGATCCCCGAAAAGAAGATAAAGTGTATCAAAATACGAGATCAAGCTAAATCAGATTCAGATTGATTCCCAAAAGCAGAGAAGATAAGGTTGAAGCATATCAAGTTTGAATTCAACAACTTATCCAAATAGAAGGTAAAGACCGATCAAATCCAAGTTTGTTCGATCAAGATGGGGCCAACATGGAACTAAGACTCGAGGCCATTCCAATTCAAGAAGATTTCAAGTTGAACTCAAGAGCAAAGGGTGGAAGCCGAACCAAGCAAGAATCAAGGCATGGCTGAACTTATGAATCAAAAGGACTTAGCTAAATGTACAGGGTTAAGAATGGCTTGTATTAAGTGTAAGGAGCAACCAAGCATCAAAGAGAAGAACCTAGCTATGTCTACACGACTAGGACAAACTAGCAAGATTGAAGCAAGCTTGGGCTGGGTACACCAAACACCAAGCCATGTGGATCAAGCTCAATCGACTGCACCTAGGCCTAACCCACATGGGTTGGACCAAGGTCAACAAGGGCACCACTAAGTGGTTGGATCAAATGGATCCAAATTGGACCCAAGGGGCAGGCCAACCCGCCCCATAGAAGGGGCTAGAACCAGCCCCCTTGGCCTATAAAAAGGGGCCAAGGGGGGGCTGAAGATCATCTTGGAAGGCTTGGAAATTGTGGGGGAGAGAGTCTCTAAATTTGGGGGTGAGTGCTAGGCTAAGTAAGGGAGCGTTCCAGCTAAGGTTTGTATGGGGAAGAAAGGCTAAGTGAATGCAAGAGAGTTGGAAGGAAGAAGAAAAAAGCTTTGGCCGGATTTCATCCTTGAAAATTCTGGCCATCTTATGCAAAATCGTGTAAGTATCATTGCTCTTTAATTCAAAGTACTTCTTCTTCATCCTTTTGAATTAATATGGGGTTGTATTAATGGAGCAAAGCCTCCCCCCACGTTGTAATAGTTAGATTTGCTGCAAGTTTTATTTCGTGGATGAATCACTATCAATCACATACTAGCACTCTAAGTGTTTGATTAAACTTCTACCCCAATATACTTTATAATCGTCCTATACTTCTAATCCCTCTATAATTAAGCTATAAAATACTTTCAATTCATTTACATTCCAGCAATTTGCTTTAGGGATTGAAGGGTTGTTGCATTTTGAATTCGTGTGAGTTTGCATCATTACATTCATAAAAACGGAAAACAGGGTTTTAACATCTCTGCATATGTCTGTTCCCACAATTTTAATTTCTTGATGCTTGCTCCGATTAGCTTTAAATTTGGCACACTTACTCCACACACATCAGGTCACTATAAATAAAATTGGCAAGATTTTTAGGACCGTGCAGCCACGTAATAAAATCGGATAAAGACCGACTCAGTTTCTGAGTTTCTGTTGCACAGTCGGATTTTCTGAAACAGAGGTTGGGTAAAAGTACCATATCTCTATCCACAGGAATCCAATCAATTTGATTTTTGATGCATTGGAAAGCTAACATCCATAGATTTCCAGCAACATCAAAATCGGAGTTCTGGGTAGGGAGATACAGGCTCATCTTTGAGTCTCTGTATTTTTGAAACAGAATTGTTTTGAGTCAGTGAGTCAGTCTGATTTTAATATTTAATTTTGATTCAATACTGCTCTGAATTCAGATTTGTAAAAGGCTACAGGCTCTCCATACTACCAGCTTGGTCTGGTAAAATTTGGAAGATTTTTGGAGGCTTGTAACGTATTTAAATCCATTTTAGAAACAAGCTCTGAAAACATAAGAACTCTCTGTTTTCAGCAGCTTGTACATTTCAAGTATTGAATCAAAATGCACAACTCAAAACCCTTTTCAAAAACACTTGTTCACGTGGAATGGAGTTACACTTGCTGCAAAATTGAAGTTTCTAAGCGCTCAAAACCGACCCTTGAGCATCGGTTTAAGAAGGTTTGAGTGAAAAGATCCCGCTTGCCTACAATCGCCTAGAAGTCTAAAATTTTCAAAATATTTGCTAGTTTTGAAGTAGCTGGCACGCTCACGCAAGCGTAGGTGTGGAAACTTTCATTTCAAGTTTTTCTCAAACCTCGAAGTGAAAATTTTCATGCATACAGTAACCCAATATTAACTTCCAAGGAGTATGTCATTACTTCACGAGTCCTCGTACAAGTTTTTGCACTATCGTATATATCGCTTACAAGATTATTTATATCAAAGGGATACCTCTCTTTTCCAAGATTCTCTAAAGAACATCTCTTAGTACCCTATCATAAACTTTTTCTAGTTCAATAAATATCATGTGAAGGTTCTTTTTTTCTCTAAAATGTTTTATAAGGTGTCTCAATAGGTGAATCGCTTTAATAGTAGATTTGTCGGGCATGAATATGAATTGGTTTTGTATTGTACTTGACACTTGTCTTAACCTGCGTTCGATAATTCTTCCCCATAATATTATAGTATGGCTCATTAACTAGATACCTCGATAATTCGAATAATTATGAATATTTTTCTTGTTCTTATATATATATATATATATGGGTATAAGTGTACGTTGATGGAACTGTGTATGCACAAACTGACAATAGATAGGAATAATATGTCTCACTTCCTCTTTAGTTTTCATGAGATATATAACCGTAAATCGAGTACAATCATTAATAAATGAAATGAAGTATCTGTAACAATGTAAAGAGGTAATAGAACAAGGGCCCCATATATCAGAATGCACAAGCTCAAAAAGTATAGAGGGTTTTTCTTCATTCAAAGGAAATGAAATTCAATGGTGTTTTGTCTTCTGGCAAGTTTCACAGTTCAACTACAAATTATTAGAAGTAAAAAATTCAGGTAAAAGGATCCTAATTTTTTAAAGAGTTAAATGTCCTAATCTCTGGTGCTATAAGGATAGATCTTCTTTCTACTTCTGTGTAATTATTATTGTCTGAAACATTGTTTTCCTTGTTTCTTCATAGACATAAAGACCTCTTGTCATTCTACCCTGACCAAAGATTCTCCCCGTCCTCAGGTCCTGAAAGAAACATCCAGATGAATCAAACATCACTTTACATTCAAAATCTTGAGTAATAGCAAATATTGATAATAAATTAACTGAAATATTAGGAACATGTAAAACATTCTTCAATACTTCTAGAGGTGTAGTGATGCTTCCTTTCCCAATTATGGGTGTATTGGATCCACCAGCCAATCTAATGTTAATTTTACTTGAAGTCAACTGATAATCATAAAAAACTCTCTTTTACCAACCATATGATCAGTAGCCCCAGAGTCAATTACCCAGATCCTGAAATGTGAAGTGTTTACATTACCCTGAACCATAAATAAGAAGGGGCAAGCCATAGTAGCCTGAGGAGTGAAAGTAGAAGTAGAAGTGGAAGTAGAATCATCCAACCGGGCCTTCAGTAACTTAATTTCCTTTTTCATATCTGTCAATAAATCTGTACTGCTCTCTGTAGTCTATTTTCCACCAGTTTCACTGCTAAAGTAAGCTCTGTTAGGTCTATGCTTATAATATGAAGGTTTACCTACAAGTTCCCAACATAACTCCTTCGTGTGTCTTCCCATGGTGACTACAAGTCAGTTTATCTTTCTCTTCTGAAGTAGTCGATGACCAGCCCCTACCACGACCATAACCTCCTCTACCACGAGAGTATGAGGAAGAAGAGGAATTCCTTCCTACAAATGCAGCTGTTTCTGAATTGGGCTTAGTTTCCTTTTCCAGATGTTTTCTATCTTCTTTTCTGAGTAAAAGGGAATATACTGTGCTCAAAGATGGAAGTTCTTCTCTGCTAAGTATATTATTCATCACAACCTCATATTCAGGTAAAATACCCCAAAAAGATCAAGACTTTCCGTTCTTCGAACTCCTCATTCCTTTCGTGTGTGTACAATTGACATTTTATTTTGAAATACTGTTGTAGTTCTTCCCATAAACCCCGAAGTTCAGCATAATACTCACTAATTGAGCGTCCACCCTGTCTGCATTTTTCTAATTTTCTCGATGAGATCATATTTCTTGGCTATATTCTTTCTCTGAGCATATGCATCTTGAGCAACCAACTAAATATCTTTAGCAGTTTCCAAAAACATGAACGTACTCCCAATAGAAGGTACCATTGATTGTAGGAGTCAGGCACTAACAAGTGCATTTTCTCTTCGCCATCTGGCATAAAGCGGATCTGTTGGTGGTGGCTGAGGGATGTCTCCAGTAAGGTAGTCCCAACGCCCCCTGGCCATGACAGCAAGTTCAATGGATCGAGCCCATTGCAAATAATTCTTTCCATCCAACTTGGTATTCGTGATTTGGAAGACTTCCCCCCTTTATCTCCTGTGTTATTGACATTTTCTTCGGTCATCTTGTTTCTATCCATTGATACTATAGATTTCTGATTGGTTTCCCTTCTTTTTTGATATGCAGGTGAATCACAACAAGGCTCTCGTGGACTGACCTTCTCAATTGTCCCACGATATGCTACTACTATATATAAGCTTGATATAGAACAAGAAGGAAAACCCATGTGATATTGTCTTTAAAAAAATAATCAAACAAGAAACGGGAGGTAATTAAATGATCGATATATTATGAAGAAAATAGTGTAGAGAACGTCCCTTTGAGATTCTTGATTGATATGTTGTGAAATGAATAGGACAGATGATGTCTCCACGTTCTAGATCTTGATTGATATACTGTGTAACAAATCGGGCAGATGATTTCCCCTTGAGATTCTTATGAAATCTTATTGTGCTTGGGCCTGTGCATTCCAGACTTGATGATTAAACACTTCACCCTTGATGACACTCGTGCTATCTGCCTTGAATCTGAACCAGAGTGCGTTGGATTATACCCACTTTTAGTGGATGTGGTACAATCGACTGTGGGCTGGAACAGGGATTATCTTGATCTTTTTGTCTAACTTTCTTTGTTGTGTTGCAGGCTGCCAAGTCTTCCTCTTAAATCTGATCGATATTTCCACCAGCAGGGATGAAGATCTTGCGATAAACTCAGCCAAATAGCTCAGATACCATGATAAATTTAAACATCATAACAGATAAAATAATAAAGAACAAAGGCAATACACCAAACCATGAAATCTGGGAATCGGTGCCCACATGGTTGCCACCCTCAACTTCTTTCTTCTATTGCTTAATTAACCCTAATTACAATCAGGGTTGTTTTATACAGATTTATAACTTGAAAGACTGAAATGTCCTTGACTAAATGGACCAATATCTGATCCGATTTGGATCCATATGACTAACCTAGCTAACTCACACACTAACCTAAGAACTATACTAATTACACACAAGTAACCAACATAGATATTGATTCATTTTATCACTCCATATTTCATTAAATAGTCTTGTGAGCCAAGTGATTCCTATTTCTCCTAGTATTTTCCAAACTTCTATAGGAATATTATCTGGTCCTACCGATTTACCACCCTTCGTATGTTTAAGAGCCTCTTTGACTTCATTCTTTTGAATACGTCAGTAGAAGTTGTGGTTTATATACTTTTTTTTATTTGGATAACTCTTCTAAGTTAATACTAACCTCATATGTTATCAATATCGGTTAGCGGGTTGTTAGCGATTGACCTTGATATAGATTTGAATATGCCAATAGAAATTGCATTTTATATACTTTTCTGATTTGGCTAACTCTTCTAACTTAATATTAACCTCATATGTTATCAATATCATATCAGTTAGCGGGTTGTTAGCAGTTGACCCTGATATAGCGGTAGCAAGGATATAGTACATTTAGTGGTACACTTTTATTTAATATTAAATAATATTATATATAATGGATTCTCTAATTTCTAAGAAATATCAAGAAACACATAACCACTTATTCTAAGAAGACAAATAGTAAATTTCATTTGTAATATACATATTAAATTGTTAAACTTATATTTAAAAAACAAAAACATAAATGTAATGAAATTATTCTACACGCTAAGCAAAAGAATTAAAAGAAACTAATATATATTATACTTATATGCTCAAGTATGGTGATCCATGACTCCAATCTAATTTGAGCAATGAAACGAATTATACTTGCGTGCAAAAAGGATAGAATAATGTTAGAGTGGACTAGCGGACCAATATACCAATTGACCAAAATATTTATAATACTTTTGAAGCAACAACTTCGGCATGCATCAAATATAACAACTACCAACTTAACAAATAACTAAATCCAAAATATAGCATCCATGAAGACTGAAGTGTGATTATAATATATTAAGAGAGAACTACATTTAAAAAGAGAGAGAGAAGGCTGAGAGCGGCGGAGGTGGTGGTGGCAAAGAGAGCAAGAGCAGAGGCGACAGAGAAGTGTGGTAGCAGAGAGACCAGGAGCATAAGCAAGGGAGAGAGGGGCATCCATGGGAGACAAACTTAGGTTATATTTGATTTGGATTGGGTCGATCATTTGATATGATCATTTGCTACTAGAATCTTTTCATCTCTTTTATGTATCTAACAAAAATAAGATCTTTAGTTTTCTTATATCTAACTTTAGCTATCATAAAATATTTTTCACTTTCTTTTGAGTTAAGTTTTTTATATAAATCTTCCCAAATTTTGACTTTTGCCATTAGTTTTTCGTTCCTTTCTTTGCTTTCTTATAAGCCTCCCCAGTTTCACTAGTCTTCTTAACATAATGCAATTTATAGCAATACTTTCTTTGCCTTGATTTTATCTTAAACCACTTCATTCCACCACCAAGCTTCTTTCTGTGCAAGTGCACCTCCTTTAGATTTGTCTAACACATATTTTCTCACTTCCATAACATGTACAGTAATGTTCCACATTTTAGAAAATGTACTTACGGAATTCCAAGCATCTCCTTAAAGAACTTGTTGTTTAAATATATCTTCTTTCTCACATTTGAGGTTTCATCATCTAGTCTGATTAGCTCTCTCCACTCGATTATTCTTTATCCACTTTTTTACATGAAAATCCATTACTAAAAGTCAAGGTTAATAGTTTAGCTTTCTCATGAAATTACCTTGCAATCTTTACAATACGATGCATCTTTTTTCCTACAAAAACAAAATAATCAATTTGTGTTTATGACAAATCACTCTTATAAGTAATTAAATGTTCATCTCATTTTTTGAAAATTGTATTGGCTATAAAAAGATCAAAAACCATAGCAAAATTTAAAATCTCCCTACTCTCCTCATTTATATCCCCAAAACCAATTCTAATGCCTCTTCACCGAGTCCATATAAGTCTCCTCCCAAACAAATCACCTTCCTCTGTGGAATTTTATGAATTACCTTATTTAACTCCTCCAAAAAAACTTCTTTATACTATCTTTTAATCATACTTCGAGTACATAAGCATAAACTATATTGAAAGCCTCTACTCCTAAGTTCCTAACACTAATTTTACCATCATAAATTTGGTCATATGTCTACTACATTATCCTTTAAATCTTTATTTATAGTAATACCAACTCCATTTTGAGCATTTTCCTTTCCTGAGTACCATAATTTAAAATCTCTATTTTCAGTCTTCTTTGCTTTTTTCTCCAACCCACTTTGTCCCTTGTAAGCATGGAATGTAAATCTTTCTCATAATCATAGTATCTACTATATACCACCTCCATTAACTTATCGGTCAATGTTTCGATATTCCAATTACCAATACGAATCTTATTATCTAGAACTAGCTTCCTTACCCCATGCATCCGTCCATGCTGAAAATACGAAGACCCTCGTTGTGACTTGTTCACTGTATTCAAGTAACAACATAGTGGGATTAACTTCTTTACTCATACCCCTCCATTGGGAACCCTCTCTGCAATTGATTTACTACATCCGAGCGAAGATGTAAAGGCATTTGCTTACTTTTCAGTGCATTCGAGCTCTACAATGCATCGCTAAGAGAGAATGCCCAAACGCAATGCTCATAATTTGTAGAATCCATGATAGATAAGTACGATAAAGTTTTACATTGACTTTTGAAAGCCTAACACAACTCTCCTTTGTCCAGGCTTGGGACCAACCATGCAAAGGTGGTCCCTTACATGGGTTACATGTAGAATATATACTCTACACAAACAGAAATTTGTAATACTAAAATGCAGCCTAATATAACATCAAGACAAGTTAGAAGCTGAAATTCAGGCCATGTAAGCTAAAAGAGGTAACTTCCGGCCAATTCAATAGCATAAGGAGAGTCCCTCAAGAATATCAAATCTCAATTGAGACATCAGAACAATATAAAATTCATGTCGATGGAAAAGTAGCACAGAGGATGAAGCAGACAAAACCTTTCAAGCATCAGGACATATAAAGAATCAGCTTGACGAGCACGACCACGTGATTGGATATAGCTCCGAATGGATTTTGGTAAGTCAAATCGAATTACACATGAACAGTTGTGGACATCAATGCCTTCTTCGGCCACGTCAGTGGTAAGCAACAAGTTCACCTAAGGCAGACAAACATTACAACAACGATAAAGCCTTATCCTTATCCCACACTAGGTGGCTTCAGCTACATGGACTCTTTGATGCCATAGAGCTCACTCTTGTGCCATATTAGCACAAACATTAAAAAGGAAAAAGGAAATTAAAAAGAACAGAGAAGTTAATTATATCCTACCTCCCCTTCACGAAAAGATTCCATAATACTTTTTTGTTTCTTAAATGTCAGCCCATCAACAGCAGAGGTACTTCCAGTCAAGTATGTACAGGATAGGTGAGACAAGAACTTCAGTTTTTCTATCAACCATGAGATAACTTTTGCTGTAACAATTCGCTCAACAAAAATCATGCAGAGTACCTGCTCTTGGTTTCTATATTCCACAAATGGTAGAGTATTATTAAAAAACATAAAATTGATCATGAAATATATATCCTAATATGCTTCATCTTACCCAAGTCCTCTAATAATGCTCAAAAGTTCACATAGCTTAGGAGAAATTAAATTCGCATATGCAGGATCTAGGCAGGCTTCTGTCTCCAGTAGAGTCCACACTCCTGATAGGAGTCAGAAAGAGTTCCATTAAGTATCATAGAATCATATAAAACAGCACAAAAAACACATATAACAGCATCAATGGCAAAACACAAAGGCTATTCTCATATAGAATATATGCAGATCGTTGTCTCCAATAATTCTTCCTGAGGAACCGATGAGGTTCCATAAAGAACCATTTCTACCATATAAATAAAACACACAGGTGATTTGGCGTGGTAGCCTCTTTATGTGAGCATCTATCAATCATCATGAGCAAGAAAAGCATGATAGCTCATACGAGGCATGGGACAAACTAAGGTGAATGCTGGATGATCTAGAACTACATGTCTATAGGAATGTTATCCGGAATGAAGTATGTCAGATTTAGGATCATGATTACATTAGCATCATATGCTATTTTCTTCCACATGTTTCATATAAATTAAGCAGACTTGGATCTCCTCATTTCCTACTTCCAATAATTTTATAGAAGATTATAGGGTCAGTAATCTCTCCAATGAATGGGGTGTTAATATTTCACAAGTTGAAGTATGAAAATGGAGATGTAACGGATTGGATTTGATTCATGTATGAAATGAAAAAGAGGACCCATTTACTTCCAAAATAAATTGCATTGTCTAGATATAAAAGACCACAAGATTGTTAGTCATCTGGCTGGATGAATATTAAATTTGTGATCCAACTTGTTGACATGTACCACATACCACTGCCTCCAACTGCAGACATCTTGGTGAAACAAAAATGGGCTTGAACTTGCTGATGAGCTGAACCAGATAAATCTAATACAAATCTATACAAAAGGCCTATGGGTCTTGATCGGGTCTATTCTAGACTACTTTGTGCATAAGTTACTGGCACTGGAACTATATCCAAGTTATGACTATTCCGTATTTGGGGTAACTGGTTTTGGTTGAATATGGATATGAAAAGATAAAACCATATCCAAAACATAGAAACTGCATTTGGAGTCAGATATCCGACATTTATTGGATATTTCAGGTACCTGTTGGATATACCTGGAAAAGGACGAATTAATGACCAAATCCAAATAGGATATGGTTTCACACACTAAATCCTGGATTTAGCAATGCTTTTGGATATATTCAACCCATTGACATACCCAAAAGATTAATGCAATGAGCAATGACAACCTTCCAGAAACAACAAAGCTACCATCTAAATACCTTGTTAATCAATCATATTCATGTTCTTGGAAGCACTGTACACAAGTATATGGCAAAGCACAACTAACATTACCAGCTGGAGGACAAGAAAAAGACATTATGGTTCCTTTGATAACATGTTATTGCTAGCCTTTGTTAATCACGCAGTTTATATATTTCCCAACCAAATTATTACAAGCAATGAAATTCATGAAGAACTTTCAAGGTTCCTAAATCTTGACTCTTTGCTAGAAATTCTGCCCCAAGATGATGTAAGTGCAACTTCAGAAAGAGAGAAGAAAGTGATGGAGGCAGAAAGCTCTTGATGCATTAGGATTAAAACATCAGTTGGAATACAATGATGTCTACAAATACAAATGATCTCGCAAGATCTTACCAAGCCAAATCACCGAACACTTAGTACGCAAGATAAACCAAATGAGTATAATACCAAACAAGTCAAGTGAGCACAAAAGCACTAATTATTCATTTCACACCATACTCTATTTATAGAGGTTATTACAAGTGAAAAGAGAGAGAGAAGTGGGATCAGCTGCTCCCAACGGCTACACTACTGACTGTTGGGAATTCTCAATGACTAGTAGTGCAGTCATTGGGTGTTCACAGGGCCTTGAGGAACAAACTTTTGGTATATATTTTGCAAGTTTGAGGGAGTTGTGTTAACTTGTAATAGAGTTGAGCCATTAGGGCCAGGAGCGTGTTGGGCCCTAATGGCTCAACTCTATTACAACTTAACACCACTCCCTCAAACTTGCGAAATATATATCAAAAGTTTGTTCGACAAAAACATAAATCTAGGGGTTGACAAAGACTTTATAAAGAAATATGATAGTTGTAGTTTTGAACAAACATAACAAAAGGCCAATCTTTTCTTCAAGCATTCCTCCTCAATATAGTGGTAGTTCATCTCAATATGCTTGATTAATTCATGCAATGTATTATTTGAAGCAATGCACATGGCACTTTTGTTATCACAAAGCAATTTTATAGAGTCCTCCAATGCAACCTCTATATATGCTAGATGTTCAGTGATCAAAGATATCTTATTTGTTGTATTAGCCAAAGTTATCTGTGTCGCACAGTATTGTATGATATGATGCGATATGTATCGTATGATACGATGTGATATGTATCGTATCATGAACCTCCACGGTGCGATACGTATCGTATGCTGGAGTTCCGCGATATGATACAAGGTACTATATCAGACTTCAGTAAGTATCGTGTCGTCTATGGCTAAGGGTCCCTCACCGAACAAAACCTCGCATTTTTGCGAGTTTTTTGCTTTTGTTCAAGGCTCCTTCCCATGGCTCCCCCCTCCATGGTGTTCAAGGCTCAAATAAAGTGTCTGAAGGCTCTCAACCCGATTGTAGGTATACATTTTGAGTTTTTCAATTTTCTTATATTTATTGTTTTTTTGTGTTATTTGTATTTTTCTTTTTTTTTTAATAAAAAAATATGAAGTTATGAAGCGTGTGGATATGATTTTTATTGTATTCATGAAGTAGGAGACACTTTATTTTGAGTGTTATGTGAAGATTTAAGATTTATGAAGTGTTTTTATTTTTCAGGTTTTTTATTGGATTGAAGTGTTCACTTGAGATGGCAGAAAGCGGTGTTAGGGACTCTCAATCTTGGTCTAATGATCCGGCATGGCAGTGGTGTAAAGCAGTTAAGGGAAACAAATTGAAAATAAAATGTTTGTTTTGTGAGAAGATGGTTAGTTATGGAATTTCACGATGAAAACATCACCTAGCAAACACTAGCAAAGAAGTTGCTCCTTACACGGGCAGAGTTAGAAAATTATTATAAGTCATTAAATAGCAATGTCTACAGATGATTGAGAGCATAGGATAGAGGTTGGATTGGGTGATACTATTTCTTCTTATAGTAGGATAGAGGTTGATTCACGATTAAAACATCACCTAGTAGACACTAGGAAATAACTTGCCCCTTACACGAGCAGAGTTAGAAAATTGTCAAAAGTCATTGGTAATGTCTATAGATGATTAAGAGCATGCATGAGAGAAAACAAATTGTTTGTCATGAGTCAATTAGATGTCGTTATGAGTCTCTAGTGTAGATTATATCCATTTAGTAGTAATTAATCATGATTAGGGGCAGTTTAGGAATTCAAGTCAGATGGATTATAAATAGGTAGATTAGGGTTAATTCTAAAGTTAAGAAAGGTTGGACGGCAGCCAAAGAGGGATGACTTTTGTTGTTTGGGACAGATTGGAGGAATGTCTCCAATCCGCCAATATTTATAAGTTATTTTTACTTCTTTTCAATAAGATTTTTAAAACATGGTATCAAAGCCTACCAAGCCTAGAAATCAACGTTTTCTTGCTTGAAAAGAATCAGTTTTATTGCCGAAGAAAGGACAAATGACATCACCTTCTGTTGTGTGACAACAAAGTGGCAGACGCACCACATCTGATGTAGTTAATCCCTAACTATTAAGACTTGAAGCTTCCATCTCATTGTGTGATTTCAGCCTGGAAGTATAGTGTGATTTCAGCCTTATTGTTATTTTATGACCCATTTATATCCTGCGTTCAGCCAACATCTTTGCTACATCACAACGACATAGTCAATAGCATCAAGGCAAGAAGAAAAAAACATAAAGGGCAACAACTCTTGAAGAAGTGAAAGAGACTTTTCCATCCAAATGATAGGAAAGGCAGCAGTTCATTTTTTTTAATAGTCAATCTAAGTTTGTGACTCTCATCTGATTCCATCAGAACGATAAATTGGTCGATTAGATTTGAATATGGGCAGGTGATTTGATGTTGAATACTGATCTGGCAGGTTGATTGGATCTTAATACACTACTTCAAAGTTTCATTTTCCTTGTGTTAAGATTAAATTGTGTTTCAAGATAACTTATTGCTAGAGGTACTGTATTAAACATTGCATATATATGACAAGTAAAGGTAAGGGGGTTGAAAAACCTTTCGTGATACCTGAACATACCTCAAATGATAAAGTAGAGAATTTTCAGATTACAACAACGAAGTTAGATGGCAGAAATTACTTGGAGTAGTCTAGGTCTGCGAAACTGGTTGTTAGAGCTAGGAGGAGATGGGTTCACCTAATGGGTCAAATATCGTGTCCAGATACTCATGATACACAATATCCTGCTTGGAGAAGAGAAGATGCATCAATATAATTTTGGTTACTTCAGTAAATGATCCCATCAATTGCAAAAACTTTTATGTTTCTTAAAGCTGCCCATGAAATTTGGTGTGCAATCTCTGAAGCTTATTAGAGAAAAAAGAATGTGGCAAAAGAGTACGAGATTTTGAAAGAATCAGAAAATGTAAACAAGGAACTCGTTCTATCAGTGAGTACTATGCAGATCTTCGAGGACTTTGGGATGAACTTATTTATTATACTAATATAAAGTGTTCTTCGTGTTACACTGAAAGAAATGCTGAGATTGAAAAGAAAAAAGTATTTGACTTATTATGAGGTGTAAATTCCAAATTTGAGTCAATAAAACTCAATATATTGGGTAGAGATCAACTTCCTTTACTGGGGACAATATACTCATTATTAATCAAGGAAGTGTTTATAATATATGTATCTGTTGTGTTTTAAGTGTTATTTTCAATAATTTCTAATAGTTGGGTATTGTTGTAATCAGTGTTGTATGACACGTATCGTATCGTGTATCGCTGGGCTCCACGATACAGGCGTATCATATCATACTTTAATATTAAAATAATACAACAATAACAACAACAACAACTAAGCCTTTTTCCATACTAAACGGGGTCGACTAACTTTAATATTAAAATAATACAAAAATTAATTAAAAATCAATAAAATTTAGTAAAAAATTGAGAGAAAAAAATCAAGAAAAAATCAGGAAAAACCTGATAATTGCTTTAAATTCATAGAATGTAAGTTTAGTACAGATTGAGCATTCAACATTGAATAATTGCATCCAAATTTACATATTTTGAATCAAAAAAATAAAATACAAACACAGTTTACAGTTAGATGTCATACAATGTTACATTTTACAAATTGTAATTAAGATCATCAACTAAATAATCTTCATCTTCTCCTTGTTGCAGATCCTCCTCATCATCATCAGCGACACCTTCTTCGAAATCAAATTCTTATCTCTATGATGTTATTGCGCTCCTTCCAAATTAATTCGGGCAACGTCTTCTTCTGTTAGGAGGGCATTTTCTTCAGTGTCTTCCATAACCCAATCTTCTAATATATCAAAATTATACAAACTTATTTGATCGAACTGACTTTCTTCTCTATTTACTTTTTTTAATTGCCTACTATACAAACAAAGATAAACAATTAGTAAATAATATTAACAATTGGAGACTGAAGTTAAACAATATTGAATTGAAAATTTGAAAGTAATACAACATTACCTTTCACGAAGGTGCATGTTACAACGAATATAAACCAAATCATTTAGTCTTTTATGTTCCAACCTGTTGCGCTTTTTTGTGTGGATGTGTTCAAAAACACTCCAATTTCTTTCACAACATGTTGCACTATAGGTTTAGCTTAAGACTCTTACTGCAAAATCTCTAAGGTTTGGACAATCACTTTAAAACATGTTCCACCAATGTTGAAAAAGACAAACATTAGAGACATAATCCACAGTAATGTAAGATGCAACCTAAATATGACAATAAACAATTTACCTGGACGCATCGTAGTGCGGTTGCGAATTGCAACAGGCAAACCCATTAAGTGAAGAGCATTATCATATATCTCCATCTCTCGATGTATCGCATCTGTTATACTCTCATAAGGGACTAATCTGTCGATACAATCAATGATTCTTCGATTAACCTCACCGTCCCTTTTCAAGGTGGCTGAGTACCTAAATGATGGATTTAGATAATATGCTGCTGCATGAATAGGCTGATGCAATTGTTTATTCCATCTCCTATCAATTATTTTCCACACGGGCACATAATCTCTCTTTTTTCCATTAAAATTATTTCTGATGGCTTCTTTTGCCCTGTCCATGGCTTCATAAAAGTAGCCCATAGATGGTTTCTCCTTGCTATCAGCCAATCTCAAAACTTTCACTAATGGACAAGTAATTTTCAATAATCTGACACATGCATTCCAAAATGAACTTCTAAAAACTGTTTCTGCAATCTCATTCAACTTTCTATTTCTTCTGTTTTGAGGCAACTCTGCAAATTGTTGCCACTCATCTGAGGAGAACGTTCTCTTCAAAGCTTGCTTCTGTCTCACAATACTTTGTACAGATAAGAAGTTTGTTGCGAATCGAGTTGCAGCTGTGCGAAGAAGCTCTGCACCTTCTGTATATCTCCTCATCATACACAAAACAAATGCATGGTTGTAAATGAATTTTGTAATATCTTGGCAACACTCAGTTGCTGCCTTTATTTCATCCATCTCACCAATGTCCTCGAGGATGAGATCTAAACAATGGGCTGCACATGGTGTCCAGTAGAAAGTCCCATAAATATCAGCTAACTCCTTCCCAGTTACTTTGTAGTTAGATGCATTATCTGTAATCAATTGGACTACATTCTCCACCCCAACCTCCTATATAACCTTATCAAATTTCTGTCGTAGGATCTCTGCAGTGTGCCTCTCCTCTGACATATCTAGAGATCTCAAAAACATGAGTCCTTTAGGACAATATACAAGAAAGTTTAGCAATGTCCTTCCTCGCCTATCGGTCCATCCATTTGCCATGATAGTACATCCCGTTTCCTTCTACAATTATCTCAAAGTCGAACAGTATTGTTGCACTTCAATGACGGTATAATCTAATATCTTCCCTCTCAATTTATGATAAGAGGACATCCTTTATCCTGGACCACACGAGTTGAGGCCACTTCTTCCTGATGAACTCATTAGGAGGCCACATCGAGTAACCATCCAAGGTCCTAGGAGTTCCTCTATTGATGCAACTTCCACTCTTGGGTCATATAAGTCAGAATCATTTCTCTCTCATGTACTTGC
Organism: Brasenia schreberi; assembly: GCA_036023115.1. Taxonomy (NCBI): domain Eukaryota; kingdom Viridiplantae; phylum Streptophyta; class Magnoliopsida; order Nymphaeales; family Cabombaceae; genus Brasenia; species Brasenia schreberi. The sequence continues at coordinate 39,805,211 of JAYKKT010000090.1, forward strand.
TAGGAGGTTAGACCAAGCAACCGTCAAGAGTTTTCCTACATAAGGACTTCAAAGTCTTGTTGTCATACGATGAGGACCAACTCTTAAAAGCTAAGGCACATCATCATCCTCATGTATACAAAATCAAAAGATCTACATGATCTACTAATCCAAACATATGAGGAATCCTCCTAAACCTGTCAAGTAAGAGCCCATTAGAATTCGAGCTTCAAGAGCTCCAACACCAACCCAAGACAAGGAGAAAGAACGATTGCCCGACTATGATCTTGAGAACCGTCTCAATTAGATACAAGTCTACATGTTCATCTTTGAGCTGATAAGGTTCACACCCATACACCTAAAGATAATGAAAGATATAATTAAAAAAGTCAAGGTCCTATAAACCACTTCTCCAAAATCTTTAGTCATTCTAGTGTCACCCATTATGACACATACACCTCTGACTTTTTCAAGTGATGATTTGCCTAGACCAATACTCCTACATGACCAAGCTATACATAGGATTTAATATCAATGACACCAATACTCCAAAAGCAGTATGCAATCTGGGATACCAAAGAAGTCTCAATGATCATACAATTTTTTTCAAGAAATGTACAAATTTATCTATTCTTGTTGCCTTTGTTGATGACATCATTGTTACAGGAGATGATCTTGAAGAAATATCCAGGTTAAAAGGGAATCTTCATAGTTTATAGATTGTTTAACCTCAAAGATTTGGGCCAACTCCATTATTTCTTGGGCATAGAGATGTTGTATTTCACTCATGGTATCTTCCTAACTCAAAGAAAATATCATGGATCTCCTCCAAGAAACAAACATTCTTGATTGTAAACCAAGTGAGATTCCTATAGAATTAAATCACAAATTGTTCATTGGTGATAGTGAAGAATTCATAGACATTCACAAATATCATACTTTGGTTGGCAAGCTTATATACTTGACAATTACTCGTCCAGATATTACTTATGCAGTTGGCATTGTGCGCAGATATATGCATTCTCCTATCAAGAATCATATGGATGCAATGTATAGAATTCTTCGATATCTCAAATCAACGCATGAGTCTACTTTATTCTAAATCCTCCAATTTACACATTGAACTTTATTCTGATGGAGACTAGGTTGGATCTCATGATGATTGCAAATCAACTACAGGTTATGTTACGTTACTTGGTGGGAATATTATATCGTGAAAAAGTAAAAAACAGACAGTTATTGTCAGATCTACAGCTGAAGCAAAATATAAAACGATAGGTCAAGCCATGTGTAAGGGAAAATGGGTATCTTCATCAATAAGTGAACTTGGATTCACTACTATTCAACCTACACAACTATATTATGATAGTAGTGCAACGATTCAGATGGCTTTCAATCTTTTATATCATCAAAGAACCAAACATATAGAAATTGATTGTCACTTCTTCAGAGAGAAGATATCTAATCAAGAATTCAAGTTGGAATATGTACAATCAACAAAACAGATGGCTGATTTTTTTACTAAAGCTACTACCACCAGACAACTTAAGGACACTTTATCCAAGTTGGGTGTTCTCAATATCTTTCACCCAACTTGAGGGGGAGTGTTAGAGATTGTTTGACATGAGTCTTAGTGTAGTTTATGTTCATTTAGTAGTAATTAAGAATGATTAGGGGCAGTTTAGAAATTCAAGTTAAATGGATTATAAATAGGTAGATTAGGGTTAATTCTAAAGTTAAGGAAGAAAGGCTAGACGGCAACCAGAGAGGGACGACTTTTGTTGTTTGGGGCAGATTGGAGGAATGCCTCCAATCTGTTTCGTCCAATCTGTCGATATCTATAAGTTATTTTTACTTCTTTTCAATATGATTATTATAACAGCATAGTCATTTTCCCTCGTAGCACCACACATGGTACTCAACCTGGAATTCGTACTTCTATAACTTCACAACAACTGCATGAGCATGCAAACCTTGCAGTGAACAGATGGTTTTGCGATGCATGCATTCCATTTCATGCAACAAACAGTTTTCATTTTCAAGCAATGATATGTAATTGTTAACATTGGTCCAAGGTATAAGATGTTTTCTTATTAAAAGTTGAGAGAAAAGCTAATAGATAAGATTGTCTTTGAAGTGCAAGAATATTTATTGACTTTGAGAGTCATGAAAGGACACAAGATGCACTATCATGGCAAACAAATAGACAGATAGGCGAGGAAGAACTTTGTTAAACTTTCTTGTCTATTATCATAAAAGACTTATATTTTTATATCTCTAAATATGTGAAAGGAGAGGCATACTGCTGCAGAGATCCTAAGGCAATGGTTTAATAAGGTGATATATGAGGTTGGGCTAAATAATGTAGTCCAATTCATTACAAATAATGCAACTAATTATAAAGTTGTTGGGAAGGAGTTAGCATATACTTACGAGACTTTCTATTACATAGTCATGTGATGCCCATTATATAGATCTCATCATTAAGGATATTGGTGACTCACCTAAAAATACACAAAAATGTAATGGCACAATGTTTATCATTCACATTCACATCCACACCCAATCAATAGGAAGTTAATTTAAGACAAGATGATGAGGTTAGAATGATCCTCCTTTTAAGTGTATCCTTCATGTATTTCACAATCTGCATCACAGCACTCATGTGTGCATTGGTGGAGCTGGTCAAAATCGAAATTGACTTATCACATGTACTGCATATATTATATATGGTTGAGTGATGGTAAGATACGTCAAGGCTACTACCATTTATATGTAGAGAGTGTGTAGTTCCCTCTGACATGCTCACCTTCTTGTCATTTGTCAATCTATTAAAAATATCACTAGCAAATTTTGTTTATGACATAAAATAACATTTATTATTACGGGTTACTTCTATTCCCAAGAAGTAACAAAGTAGACCCAGATCTTTCATTTCAAATTATTTATGCAAATCCCTTTTGATATGTAATATCACATTTTCATCACTTCCAACGATGATCATATTATCTACGTATAGGAGTAGAATCACAATACCTACATCAATTTTCCTTACAAAAAAGCAGTGTCACTATAACAAGAGTAAAAATTTTGTACATGCATAAAATTCTCAAATCTATCAAATCAAACCTTAGGTGTTTGTTTGAATCCATATAAAACCTTTTTATTTTAAGAACATAACTACTTGGAGCAATGAATCCCGAATGAACCATATAGATATCTTCACTAAGACTACTATTCAAAAAAACATTTTTAACATCTAATTGATATACGAAAATAGAGATCAATATACGAAAAGTGAAAACTCCGTATATTCTCATTCTTTAACCACAAAAATAGACATCAATATACGAAAAGTAGTCATACAAGCAACAGAAGCAAAAGCTTCTTCGTAATCAACACATATTCTTGAGAATACCCCTTAGGTCCAAGTCTTGTTTTATACCTTTCAATACATCTATCACTATGGGTTTTGACCTTATAGACCCACCTATAACCAACAATTTTCTATTCTTTGAGTTTCGAAACAATTTCTGAAGTATTATTCATTTCTAGAGCTTCTAATTCATCGTTCATAGCTTTTCTCCATTCTAAGTTATTTTTTGCTAGGTCACAATGATTTGGTTAAAGAATACACGATATGATTGCTATCTGATTTCTATGTTGAGGTTAAAATGTTTAACAACAACAACAACAACTAAGCCTTTTCCCATACTAGACGGGGTCGGCTACATGGATTCTTTGTTTCCACATATCCCTATCGTGTGTCATGTTAGCAGTTAACTCCCAATAAGCTAGATCATTCTTTATTGTTTCTTTCCAACACTTTTGTGGTCGTCCTCTACCTCTTTTAATACTTTCCAAATTTAGTTTTTCTAACCTTCTTACAGGTTCTTCTTTTAATCTTCTTTCTATATGTCCAAACCATCTTAAACGATGTTCTCTCATTTTATGAGGTTAAAATGTTTCATAAGACAAATATTAGAGGAGGTTTTATGATTCTTTTGCTAGAGCCATTGTCATTTTCTTTATTCCTCCTTACATAATGATGTTAAGGTCTTATGATTTCTTCTCTAGTTTCAAGATTTCTAGGTTCATACTCTAGTTAGACCATACTTTCCTCATGTGTTTCCTCATTGTCATCAACTTTTCATCCGTTATTTCATCCAAAACCGTATAATTATCTTGGGTGCTTTGTGACTCATCTCTATAATAGCATTCATCTTCAATGAATTTCACATCTCTAAATACATAAAATTTAACTTTTATGTTATAACATCTATACCCCTTTTTATCAATACTATATACAAGAAAGACACATTTAATAGCTTCACAACCTAACTTGTCATTCTTAATGTGTATAATTGTAACACTTACATCCAAAAACTTTCAATCGATCATAACTAGGGTTATTTGAATACAACTTTTAAACGGGAGAACAATTTTCTAGTTTGGTTGATGGCATCCTATTTATCAAATATGTGAAAATTAAAACAGCTTCAGCCCATAAGTATTTGAGAATTTTACTTCCTAACAATAAAGTTCTATTACAAGATGCCCCAATCATTTGTGTCCAAGCCCACAATAAGTATTTGAAAACAATCTTTGCAAATAAAATCATCTTTTTCATTAGTCTTTTATTTATAGATAAAAGAAGATGCCCCAATCTTTTGTGTCAAAGCCCAAAATCATTACAAGTAATCCCACATATTTCAAAATTTGACATAACCAAATTATTCATGACGTAGAGACCTCAAACACCTTCAATAGAGGATTCTACACCACAAATCCATTTGGTAGAAGGTAACAATGCAACCATTATCACAAATTTGAGAAATCGAGAGAAGATTAAGATTAAATTTTTGTATAAAACATACTTGAGATATTTTAAAGGAATTATTTTCTAGGATATCAATTTTTTTAACATCAACCTTAGTTTCATCGATCCTTGCATTACACTGGATCCCATCAGAACTCCGAAGTTAAGAGTGCTTGGGCGAGAGTAGTGCTGGGATGGGTGACCTCCTGGGAAGTCCTTGTATTGCACTCCTTTAAAAACTCCGCCCATGTAAGGGATCACTCTTGCATTGCCGGTCCCAAGCCCAGATAAAGGAGGGTTGTGTTAGGCTTTCGACAACTAGCGTAAAACTTCGTCGGATTTTTATAACATGGATTACAAAAATTATGAGCATTGCTTTGGGCGTCCCCGCCTAGAGACGTGCTGCAGAGCCCGAATGCAGTAAGAAGTAATCAAGGGCCACTACATTTTCGCCCAAATGTAGTGAATCAATTGCAGAGAGGGTTCCCACAACATGGACGGGTGTGGGTAAAGAAGTTAGTCCCGCTACATTGCCGCCCGAATGTAGTGAAAAGTTTTCAGAGAGGGTCTCCGCATTTTGATTATGGACGGATGCAGGGGGTAAGGAAGCTAGTCCTAGATAATAAGATTCGTATTGGTTCTTGGAATATCGGAACATTATCGAATAAGCTAATGGAGGTGGTAGATACTATGATTCGAAAAAAGATTCATATTCTATGTTTACAAGAGACAAAATGGGTTGAAGAAAAAGCAAAGGAGATAGAGAATGCAGGTTTTAAATTATGATACTCAGGTAAAGAAAATGCTCAAAACGGAGTTGGTATTATCATAAATAAAGTTTTAAAGGAGTGTAGTAGACATACAACGATATGGTGACCGAATCATGATGTTGAAATTAGTGTTAGGAGCAGAGGTTTTGAATATAGTTTGTGCTTACGCACCCGAAGTAGGACTAGAAGATAGTATAAAGACAGTTTTTTGGGAAGAGTTACATAACGTGTTTCAAATGATTCCACAAAGGGAGATGATTTGTTTAGGAGGAGATTTAAACGGACATGTCAGTAAAAAGGCATTAGGATATCAAGGGATTCATGGAAACTTTGGTTTTGGGGATATAAACGAGGAAGGTAGGGAGATTTTAAATTTTGCTATGGCATTTGATCTCTTTATAGTCAATACAATCTTCAAAAAACGAGATGAACATTTAATTACTTATAAGAGTGGCTTATCACAAACACAAATTGATTACTTTATTTCTAGAAAAAAAGATAGAGCACGTTGTAACGATTGTAAGGTAATTCCAAGAGACAGCTTAACCACCCAACATCGACTTTTAGTTATGGATTTACAAATAAAAAAATGGACAAAGAAGAAAAGAGTGCATCGAGCTATTCGGACTAAATGGTGGAACCTCAAAAGCGAGAAAGAAGATATATTTAAAGAGAAAGTCCTTCAAGGAGATGTTTGGAATTATATTGGCACACCCTGTGATATGTGGAACAATATGTCTATACATATTAGGAAAGTGGTGAAAGATGTGTTAGGGGTATCTAAGGGAGGTGTACCGGCACAAAAAAAAGCTTGGTGGTGGAGTGAAGTAGTGCAAAATAAAATCAAGGCAAAGAAGGCATGTTACAAATTACATTATGCCAAGAAAACTAGTGAAACTTTATAAGCTTATAAGAAAGCAAAGAAGAAAGCGAAAAAGGCCGTTAGTGTAGCAAAAGCTAAGATTTGGGAGGACTTATATAAAAAAAACTCAACTCAAAAGAGGGTGAAAGAGATATTTTTAGGATAGCTAGGGCTAGAGATAAGAAAACTAAAGATCTTAATTCTGTGAGATGCATAAAAGACGAGGATGAAAAAATTCTAGTGACAAATGATGATATAAGAAATAGATGGAAAAACTATTTTTATAATCTTTTTAATGAAAATAAAGATGTTAGTATTAGTTTAGGAGATTTAGCCAAGTCAGAAAAGTATATAAACCACAATTTCTACCGACGTATTCAAAAGAATGAAGTCAAAGAGGCTCTTAAACATATGAAGGGTGGTAAATCGGTAGCACCTGATAATATTCCTATAGAAGTTTGGAAAATACTAGGAGAAATAGGAATCACTTGGCTCACAAGACTATTTAATGAAATATGGAAAAACCAAAAGATGCCCGAGGAATGGAGAGCAAGTACACTTATACCCATATATAAAAACAAGGGAGACATTCAAATTTGTGCGAATTATCGAGGTATCAAGTTAATGAGTCATACTATGAAATTATGGGAAAGAATTATCGAACGTAGGTTAAGACAAGTATCAAGTACAACAGAGAACCAATTTGGATTCATGCTAGGAAGATCTACTATTGAAGCGATTCACCTTTTGAGACATCTTATGGAACATTTTAGAGCAAAAAAGAAAAACCTTCACATGATATTTATTGATGTAGAAAAAGCTTATGATAGGGTACCGAGGGAGGTTCTTTGGAGAACCTTGGAAAAAAGAGGTATCCCATTGACATATATTAACCTTATAAGAGACATGTATGATGGTGCAAAAACATGTGTGAGGACTCATGAAGGAACGACATACTTCTTTGAAGTTAATATTGGGTTACATCAAGGATCAACTTTAAGTCCATACTTATTTATAATGGTGATGGATGAGTTAACAAAACATATTCTGAAGTACCTTGGTGTATGTTATTTGTAGATGACATTGTATTAGTGGAGGAGTCTAAGGAAAAAGTTAATAGAAAATTGGAACTATGGAGAGAAACATTAGAAAGCAAAGGCCTCCGACTTAGTAGAACAAAGACAGAATATATGGAATGTAAGTTTGATCATTTGGTTACTTAAGAGGACATGGAAATAAAAATTGGCACACATTGCATTCCCCAAAAGGAAAGTTTTAAATATTTAGGGTCAATTTTTCAGAGTGATGGAAGAATTGATAGAGTTGTGCTGGTTGGTTAAAATGGAGAAGAGCATCATGTATTCTTTGTGATAAGAAGATACCATTAAAGTTAAAAGGTAAATATTATAGAGCAGCAATTAGCCCTGCCATGTTTTATGGTTGTGAGTGTTGTGCAGTTAATCATCAACATGTACAAAAGATGTCTGTGACAGAAATGAAGATGTTGAGATGGATGAGTGGTCATACAAAAAAAGACCGTATGCATAATGAGGTTATTAGAAACAAATTAGGAGTGACACCAATAGAGGATAAAATGAGAGAACATCGTTTAAGATGGTTTGGACATATAGAAAGAAGATCAAAAGAAGAACCTGTAAGAAGGTTAGAAAAACTAAATTTGGAAAGTATTAAAAGAGGCAGAGGACGACCACAAAAGTATTGGAAAGAAACAATAAAGAATGATCTAGCTTACTGGGAGTTAACTGCTAACATGACACATGATAGGGATCTGTGGAAACAAAGAATCCATGTAGCCGACCCCGTCTAGTATGGGAAAAGGCTTAGTTGTTGTTGTTGTTGTTGTTGTAACCTTAGTTTCATCAACTGTAAACACGTGTGTCTCACTTCTCTGCATTTGTCTAACAATGTATATTCATTTGTTATATGAAAGAAGCATTGAAATCTAACAACCATGATCTTTGAAAGAAATTGATAATGCCAACTTGGAGATTATTGCTTTCCTGTCAAATATTTGATCAATGTAGGCCTCTTGAAAGTAAAACTTCTTCCTTGTTAATGACAGCTACTTGATGAATCTTCCTCAGCAAGAGAGGACATGTGGTTTTGATATTTACACTCTCCTTCCAATAATGGCAAATCATACTCTTATTTGGCCAAGGCTCAACATTCAAAATGATCTAATTATTCAATTTACACCGTCAGAGAGAAGTGGGAGCAGCTGCCCCCAACAGCTACACTACTAGCCATTGGGACCCCAACGGCCAGTAGCGTAACCATTGGGCAGTCCAAGGGGGCCTGCACCAGGAGCCTGTTGGGCCCTAATGGCCCAGCTCTATTACAAGTTAACAAGAATACAGTGAGCCTGTTAAAAGAGTTGACCATATGTAGTCTAAATGACCACTATGCCAGGAGCCTGCAGGGCACTAATGGCCCAGCTCTATTGCAAGTTCACAAGAATACAGTGAGCCTGTTAAAAGGGTTAACCATTTGTAGTCTAAATGACCACTATGCCCTTGATAAATAAAAATGATTTCTAAGTTATACAAGAACCTAGTAAAAGAATATGATCCCTACACAAAAGAAATTAAAAACTCAATGTCCTAACATACAAAGAAAATAAATACACATTTCCTTTTGCAGATAGAACTCTTTTAAACAAGAAAGCTCCAGATATTCACAGATAAAAGTCACAATGTATGTTTAAATATTGTATTTGTTGGTGCAGTTATAAAATTGACATATATAGACATATCACCAGATAAATATGTATATACACACACATCTACATATAAACATATATTCCTGAACAATGTACATTAATGCGCTCAGATAAGTGAGCACAAACCCACACATGCACACACACACTTACCAGGCGCTAGATGTCCTTCAAAAAGGTCCAATGCAGCGTTTAAGTAATCCTTTAGAAGAAATCCGGAAGTAGGACAAGCACTCTCCTCATAGTCGTTTGCAACTTCATCCTTCCTCATACAAACTTTAACAGCCTTTGTATGTTGGCACGCAAAAGCACTTATTAATTGGAAGTGACCAAATAATAGTACACAAAATAAAGCTAAGATATACCCGTCATACTGAAGTTTCAAAGCACATATTTTCTCTGAGAAAACTAATAATCACAAACATGAAGCCAGACCTATACGAACAAAAATGAGTCATGGAAACAGTGACAAGTTGTAAAGCCAAATACCCAGGGACATGGTCAATATCAGGGAGTGATATAGGACGGACTTAAAAAATCATGAAATGCCTTTTTCCCTGCTATTGTGAAGATTAATGTACTTAACAATTTCATACCAATATTGCCAGGCAAATGGCCACTAATAACAACTTCAGGCCAAAATTTGCAGTTTTACTTGAACAACCAGGAAGTCACCAATTGTGTTTTAGAAGGCTGGTCTCTCAAAATATACTCATAGGGTCATTCAGGTAAATTTCATTTTCATAGTATGTAACCTACGATTAATGTATTTTATCTTCCTCTTGTTTTGTATGATTTATTTATCTTGTTTCTTTTGTGGGTTCAGCCTATGTTATAAAACATCAAAGCCCTATAAAGGGCCTGTAGGATTTCATGGAAAGCATCAGCATAAAATCATAAGAACATGTTCAGAAGTTGGGAGTTGGTGCCTCTCTTGGCAGCCGCAGCCTCCCTTGCTTTTTATTCATACGTCATACCCTAATAATCATACTTAGGGCTTTATATAAACACAATTCTTAGTTAAATGACTGAAACAGCCTTAATTAATAAGGCTAATCCTATCCGATTCCCAATGAATCAGATTCTAATCCATTGGGATCCAAATTACTCGACATAAACTCAAATACAAAAATGTAAATTATGCATAAATATAAAACTAGTATTGATCTCCAACTCAATCTCCAAACACACCTCTTCAAGTTGGGTCTTGAAGACTTACACCCAACTTGGCAAGAGCTTTCTTTGACCCATTAACAGAAACTGGTTTCGTGAGAATATTTGTTAATTGATCTCCCGAACGAACATAGAAGAGGTTGAAGATTCTTTGGGAAACTTTTTCCCTAATAAAATGACACTCTATCTCAATATGTTTGATCCTCTAATGAAAGATTGGGTTAGAAACTATTTGAAGAGTTGTTTTACTAGCAGTGAAGAAGTTGATTGAAATATTCTTTCCTAGGCCAATCTCCTCAAGAAGTGATATGATCTATAGACCTTCACACATGCCAAGAGCGATAGCACAATATTCAACCTCTGCACTTGACCAAGACACCAGAGATTGCTTCTTACTTTTTCAAGATACTACATTACCTCCTAAACATACCATATAACCAGAGGTTGACTTTTTGTCAACTTTGGAGCTTATCCAATCAACATCTCAATAAATCTTTATATCAAGTGATGAATGTGGACCATATAGTAATAAACCATAAGTGATAGATGATTTCAAGTATATGTGATGTTTAGATGGGAAGTGCATCCATCTACTAAAATATTCAACTGCAAAACTGATGTGTGATATTTACATATATAAGTCTTCCCACCAATCTCTAATATCTACAAGCATCTTCATATGATTCAGTTGAATCATCATTATCTTTCAATGGGAGTAGAACATATCTAACAATCCTCCATTTTAGTTTCTTTCAGTAAGTCTAGAATATATTTTCTTTGACTTGAAAATAGACAATCTTTACTCTAAATCACTTCAATCCCCAATAAATAATGTAATATGCCCAAGTCCTTTAAGTCAAATAACGCACTTAGTTGCCTTTTCAAAATGACTATGCCTTCTGTATCGTCACCTATAAAGATGATATCATCTACATATACCCTATGTCACATGGGTGCGGGTGCGGGATACGCCAAATTTCAAAAATTTTGGGTGTGACGACATGGCTAGGGTATATAATATTATATATTATATATAATATTCAAACTACATAAATTAATCATACTACAACTAGTATTTGCTAATTTTGGGTGCACGTAGGTACCAATTAGCAAGTTCCCTCATAATGATATGAAACTTACAATGATTTTACGAGCTGCAAAATATCCAAGTTATTGATTCAAAGAGTTTCGAGATCTTTTGTAGGATATAACATATACTAGTATTTGTGCTAGGATCCACTAGTGATGTCATACTCTTTTGTTCTATTGATCTGGCAATGTTCCTGGTCTTTAAATGTGTTTGGTGACAGATATTATTCTGTTCAAAGGCATACAGTATGGAGTCAAGAATCCAATCAGATTGAATAATAAGAAACCAATTGTTCGCACCCAAAATCATTCAAGCAGCTTTATATTGTATACAGTTACAATAGCAAGTACACAACTTTATATTAAAGCAAAACATATAAATGGTAAACAACTACTAATTTCATCATAATACACAAATCAATCTTCATTAACCGAAACAATTGATCCGTGAGTTAAAAAAAAAAATTAATTTTTTTGCCATGCTACACCGACACGGTGTCGGTGTCGCACCAGTGTCAGGGTCGACACTCTACCCCTTAGAAGTGTCTGTGTGACTTAGCATATACCAATAGTAAAATGGTTTTCTTACCTTGGTTGATAGATAGTGTATGATCACTAACACACCACTTGAAACCCAAACTCACAACACCATCATTGAATTTTTAAAACTATGCTCGTGGAGATTGTTTTAAATCATAAATTAATTTCTTTAGTTTGCATACCTTGTTTGGCTTATATCCATGATCATAACCAAGTGGCAGGTCCATGTAAATATCTTCCATAAGGTCCCTTTGAAGAAAGGCATTTTTCACATCCAACGGCCATAAGTCTCATCTTTTGACGACCACACTTAAGATAATTCTAATGGTGTTCATTTTTGCCATTGGTGCAAAGATTTTTATACAGTCAATACCATAGGATTGACTATAACCCTTAACCACTAATCTCACTTTGTATCTTTATATTTTCATCAGCTTTGTACTTTACTGAATACACCCATTTGCATCTCACTGTTTTTCTCTCTGGTGGTAAATTTGCAAGTTCTCACGTTTTGTTTCTTACTAATGTTGTAATTTCTTCTTTCATTGTTGTATTCCACTCTAAATGTTGTTATGTCTCTTCAAATGTTTTGAGAATCTAAGTGTTATCTGCATTCATCACAAACAACTCATACTCTTTGGGATAATTAGTATATGACACTATCTTTTGTAAAGAATATTTTATAATTTCACGTTTCCCTTTCTGAAGTGCAATAGGTAAATCATCTTCAATACCAGAATTTTGAGAAGTTACCTCAAGAGGAGTCAAATCTGATTAGGGTGAGGATTTTGATTAAGAGAAGTAAATTGATGCGGGAGGAAGGCCCTTCTTTCACCTCTAGTATAAACTTGTTAATTTCTTTTCTCGAGAAGGGTGAATCTCCTCTTCTCTTTAAAGCTTTGGTTGATTTTCAATTGGTGAAAGTGGTATCACATTACGTGAATAAACATCTGATCATTGCACTTCCTTCTTGCTATAAAATAGTGTATCTTAATGAAAAGTAACATCCATCGTAACATATAACCCTCTTTTTATAGGATCATAACATTTATACCCCTTCTCCATAACAGAGTATCCCAAGAAAATGCATTTAACAGCTCTAGCATCTAATTTATCTCTCACGCCACAATATATATAAATAAAGCAAGTATACCCAAACACTTTTAAAAGTAAATGAAACCATTTCTAAGAAGGACATCAGGAATTAAATGGGGTATTACCATTGAGAACTTTGCTTGGCATATGGTTTATGAGATAAACAGTTATTAAGATTGCTTCCTCCAATAAAATTTTAGAACATAATAACCAAGCAAAAGAGTTCTATCCACCTCTAGAATATATCTTTTTCCTTTCAAAAATATCATTTTACTGTGGAAAATAGGAACATTAGGTTTGTTACAAAATACCACGATCTAAAAAATATGAATGAAGTGATTGAGACATAAATTCACCTCCATTATCGCTCAAAAAATTTTAATGGTGTGTTGAAATTGAGTGTGTATAAACTGATAATATATGGGAAGAATATCTTTCACCTCCTCCTTGGTTTTCATGAGATCTATCATGGTAAACTTAATGCAATCGTCAATGAAGGAAATAAAGTATGTGGAACAGGGACTCCAAACATCAGAGTAAACAATCTAAAATGGTTTAGAGGATTTTTCTTCATTTTCACAGTTCAAATTTAAGTCATTATAATTAGTAAATTCAGGCAATAACATCCTAATTTTAGATAAAGATAAATGTCATAATCTCTGGTGCCATAATGGTAACTCCTCCTTTTGTTTTTATGTAATTATTGTTGACTTCATTGTTGCTCCTTTGATTTTCTCATAAAAATAGAGACATTTCCTAATACTACACCAACCAAAGATCATCTTTGTTCTCAATTCATAGAAAAAGCATCTAGTAAAATAAAAAAATTAAACGACATTTTAGATCTTGTGTCATGGCAAAGACCGATAATAAATTGATTGAAATATTTGGAACATGCAAGACATTTTTTAATAACCCAAAAGTTGCAGTGATACTTTATTTTCCAACAATTGGTGTGTGAACCATCAGTGAACCTAATATTAATTTTTTCTTAAGTTAACTCATAGTCATCAAAGAAATCTCGCCTACTGATCATGTGATCTATAGCACCCGAATCAATAACTCATATCCTGCAATGAGAAATAAATACATTACCCTTAACCATAAAAGATAATGGGTATGTCATTATAGCTTGAGAATCAGCATTAGTGGAAGTGGAAGGAGTTTGTGAATCAATCAAACGAGCCTTAAGTATCTAAATCTCTTTCTTTATGTCAACCAATGAAATTGCACTGCTTTCTGTATTTTGTTTGTCACTTTGGTCACTGCTGAAGTAGATTTTATTAGGCTGATTTTGATAGTAAGTAGGTCTGTCAACCAATTCTTAACATGTCTCCTTAGTATATTATGATTTTCCACAGTGAGAACAAGTTAATTTGTTCTTTTCTTCTGAAGTAAGTGAGGTCCTGCCTCTGTTATACTCATATCATCCTCTTCCACGAGAGAATGAAAAGTTAGAAGTGTTCTTACCCACAAATACAATGGTCTCGAAACTAATCTTGATTTCCTTATCTAGATGTTTTCGATTTTCCCGAAGTAAGAAAGTACATTGTGCTCAAGTAAGGAAGCTCTTCTTTGTTAAGAATATTATTTTTTAGTCTCATATTCCAAAGAAATGCCCCACAAAAGATCAAATAATTTTCATTGTTCAAACTCTTCATTGCATTCTTGCATGCAACTTTGACATTTTGTATTAGAGTAGACCTATAACTCTTCTCGTACCGATCTTTCTCCCCGTCTACACTTTTGAATCTTCTCAATAATATCATATTTTTTAGTTATATTCTTCCTCTACGCGCATCTTGAACTGTTAGCCAAATATCCTTTGTTGACTCTAAAAACATGAATGTTATGCCAATTGAGGGTACCATTGATTCTATAAGCCATAGACAGACTAATACATTTTTCCTACATCATCGTGAATAGAGAGGATTCATTATAGAAAGTTGGGAGATGCCACCACTTAAATAATCCCATCGCCCCCTTGCCATCACAGCTAGTTTAACGGATCTGGCCCATTCAACATAGTTTTTGTCATCTAACTTCAGGTTTGTGATTTGAAATACCTCGCCCTTGTCCGAGGAATTATTTTCACAACCATCTCCCATTATATTTTTTCCCATTATAATCAAATTTGTCCCCTTCCTTAAGGTAGATTTTGTCTTCCTCTTCTTTACTTTAGAAGACCACTGCTCAAATAGTCGATATGCACCAAAAAGGCAGAAAAATTCCAAACAGATTGCTAAGAGGCTTCAAACTCCACAAACCATGCCATAGCTGCCATAGTTTAATTCGATAGAGTTCTTAAATAAAGAGGACAGAAAAAAACACAGAAAGTGTTAAGGAAAGTAGTCTTAGCGTGTAGAAAGAGTCAATACATGTAAATGAGTCCTGTCTTATGTTGTTTTGAGTCTTATGTTATACTAGAAATAATTAATTGTTAGTAGGGGTAGATTAGAAAATTAAGTTAGATAGAGTATAAATAAGTGATTAGGGTTAGAGAGAAAAGAAGAAGTAAAAGAAGAGGACGGCTGCTGAGAAAATCCGATTTTGGGAGATGAAGGCAAATTAGAGGAATGCCTCCAATCTGTCGTCCATTGTAAGTTCTCTTTATATTTAATGATATGAAGTTGATTAACATCAATAACATGGTATCAGACGTCCGGCGTTTCTTCCTTGGGCTTTCTTAGTTGCCAGCCTTTTGTCTGGTGGTTTCTCTGGAATGGGATCTTCCTTGGGCTTTCTTCCTTGCCCACCTTTTGTCTGGTGGCAGTCGATGTGAACTCTATTATGCACCAAGTAGGCTTTGTTGATCCAAATGATATGAATGTGATTTCTGGAAAAAGAAAATATTCAAGTAGCAAGTTGGCTCAACATTCTCTACAAGACGTTACCTTCTGAAGCTAGCATTAGTATTATATGCGTCTCTCCTGGAACTGTTAGGACCAACGTTACCAGGACTCTTCCAAGTTGTATTCAATATGCTTATCATCTCATCCCTTATTTCCTTTTCAGTCCCCAAGAAGGTGCAAGGAGTGCTCTGTTCGCAGCCAGGGATCCTCAAATCCCCGAGTACTGCTCAGTATTAAAAGCAGATAAATTTCCTCTCTGTGCTTGCCTCCCCTCATATTCTTCGCTGCCTTCATTTTTTTTTACTGCCCCAATGGGCTTTCTGTGTGAAGCTTGAGTCTTCACCTTCTTCTGCAATTAAACAGCCCCGTGTTGGCCCACTCATCATAGCTTAACGTTTTCTTTTGTTCTCATTTAATCTTCAATGGCTGACAAAAGTAAAGGCATTGAACTTTCTTCTCATATTGGTGAATCCTCTGGTCTCTTTGACAAACCAAACCCTTTTCAGATTACCACGACTAAACTGGATGGACGAAATTACATGGAATGGGCACGTTCTGTGGAACTTGCCATTGTAGCAAGGAGGAGATGGGAACATTTGATGGGTTACTCCTCCACTCCAACGCCACATGACAGTCTTTATTCCACCTACAAACGAGACGATGCCTTACTTTCTTCCTGGTTGCTCCAGTCCATGATTCCATCTATCGCTAAAACTTTTATGTTTTTAGATTCCGCACATGCCATTTGCTGTGTTGTTGCTGAGGCTTATTCTCGAAAGAAGAATGTTGCCAAAGAATATGAGATTCTGGAGCGCATCAGGAAGTGTAAACAAGTTAATCGATCTATCAGTACATACTATGCAGATCTCCGTGATCTTAGGAATGAACTCTTCTACTATACCAATATCCAGTGTTCTACTTGTTATACTAAACGACAGGCTGCACTTGAGAAAAAGAAAGTATTTGATTTATTGTGGGGTGTAAATCCAGAATTTGAATCAGTCAAACTGAATATCTTAAGCAGAGACGAACTTCCATCTTTGGGCACTGTTTACTCATTATTAATCTGCGAAGAAGACCGCAGAAATCTAGAGAAAGATCAGCTTCTTACTCTAGAACAGCATGCCCTTCACGTTAGAGACGACAATTCACATTTTCGTGGTAGAGGGGGTCTTCAGAGTCGTGGACGTGGCCAGAGTCGACTTACTTCGGAAGATAAAAATAAACTGGGCTGCTCCCATTGTGGTAAATCACGTCATACCAGAGATCATTGTTGGGAATTACATGGTAAACAGATTACTATCGCACTCGCCCTCCATCAGTTCACTCTGCAGACAGCAATCCTAGCACTGAGGGCATGCAGGAGATTCTCAAACGACTAGAGGGTCTTGAACAACGATTCTCTTAAAAACCTTCTGCTCCGCTCAACCATGCTACAATCGCTCAGGCTACCCATACCGTTACGGGTACTCTCTTCTCTCCTTCCCGTTCCAAATATTGGATAATTGATTCCGGGGCTACAGATCATATGGTGGGCGACTCCACATATTTTTCCACTTACCAGTCTCTTACAAATCAGGCACCCATTAAATTGGCAGATGGTTCCTTCACTTACATGGTTGGACAGGGCAGTGTCTCTACATATCTTTCAGACTTATCATCAGTATAACATGTTCCCAGTTTCCCGCTTAATCTACTTTCTGTCAGCTCTTTAACTCGTACCTTAAATTGTTGTGTGACCTTTCATCCTACTGGTTGTGTATTTCAGGATCTGAAGACGGGAAAAATCTTTGGACATGATAAATTACAGAGAGGATTATACATTCTTGAAGACTCATCTCCTCTTTCCACCTCCTGCTGTGTTTCCTCCACACCACCCGCTCCCGATACAGCCCTTCGTCTTTGGCATTATCGTCTTGGTCATCTCCCAGTGTCCAAGATTCCATATATTGTTCCTCAGTTTTGCGTCAAGTCCAATAAATTTCAGTTCCAATGTGAAGTTTATCAATGCGGGAAACACCAGAGGGTCTCTTATCCTACAAGTGATTCTCGCCGATCTCAGCCTTTTGAGCTTATTGATTCTGATGTATGGGGTCCTAGTCCAGTCACCTCTTTGTTTGGTCATAAGTATTTTGTATCTTTCATTGATGATTGTACTCGACTTACCATTGTGTACTTAATGAAATCTAAGTCTGAAGTTGCTTCTATTTTTCCCATTGTGCATAAATTTATTTCTACTCAATTCAATGCCACTGTTAAAATTCTTCGATCCGATAATGGATTGAGTTAGCCAAGTATCTTCAAGCCCAGGGCATTGTTCATCAAACTACATGTCCTTATACACCTGAGCAGAATGGTCTTGCTGAACGACGGAATCGTCATATTCTAGAGGCTGCCCGAACTCTTCTCCTCCAAAGTAATGTTCCCAAATTCTATTGGGGCGAAGCTGTTCTTACTGTTGTTTATCTTATAAATTGGATGCCTAGTAATACTCTTCAGGGGGAGAGTCCTTTTCGTACTCTTGATAAAGAGTCAAAAACTTTTCATCTTGTTCCTCGTCTCTTTGGGTGTACCTGTTTTGTACATATTCCTCTTCCTCATCGGGATAAACTTGTTGCAAAGTCAGATAAGTGTATTTTTCTGGGCTACTCGACATCTCAAAAGGGCTATAAATGTTATGATCCCTTGCTTAAAAAACTATATGTTTTCAGGGATGTTACTTTCTTCGAACTTACACCTTATTATTCTCCTTCCATGGAAACTTCTAAACCTACTCTTTGTGTCTTTCCACTAGTTCCTAGTGAGGGGGAGTCTTCTGAGATAGTTGACAGTCAGAGACTCAGAGTGACAACCACCAGCCATCCAAAGAGCTTCTAATGTACAAGAAAGGACACCGAAAGATTGTGTACACTCAAGACGACCCATATGCTAAAGAAATTTCTCCTGAATCAGATCCTCAAGTACGAGTGGACAATGACCTTGAGATTCCTATTGCTGTTCGCAAAGATAAGCGTAAATGTGCAAGATATCCGATTTCTAATTATGTGTCATATGTCAATACTTCTCAGAGCTATCAAACCTTCATTATGAATGAAGCAAAACAAAAGATTCCTTCAAAGTTCGAAGAAGCAATCAAGTGCCCCTTATGGAAAGCTGCAATTGACGAAGAACTAAATGCACTGGTTAAAAACAATACATGGACCATCATACAGTTGCCTTCTGATAGGCATACAGTAGGATGCAAGTGGGTGTTTACTATCAAATATAAGGCAAATGGAACAGTGGAGAGATACAAAGCTAGATTGGTTGCTAAAGGATACAGTCAGTCATATGGCATTGATTATAAAGAAACCTTTGCACCTGTGGCTAAACTTACATCAATCAGAATACTTCTTAGCAAGGCAACAAATTTGGGATGGGACCTATGGCAATTGGATGTTAAGAATGCTTTCTTACAGGAAGACTTAAATGAAGAAGTATACATAGAACTACCTCCATGAATGACCAGAAATATGTCTTCTTCTAATAGAGTATGTAAACTCAATAAAGCCATTTATGGGTTGAAACAGTCTCCAAGAGCGTGGTTTGATAAATTCAGCAAAGCAGTGTGTAGTTTGAGATATAGCAGAAGCCTCAATGATCATACCATATTCTTCAAGAAAGGGACAAAAATTTCAATTCTCGCAGTTTATGTTGATGACATTATTGTTACAGGAGATGACCTTCAAGAAATATCAAAGTTAAAAATGAGTCTTTATAAACTATTTGATATTAAAGCCTGGGCAGGCTTCATTATTTCTTGGGCATAGAAGTTCTTTACTCCAATAAAGGTATCTACTTGACTCAGAGAAAATATCTAATGGATCTCCTTGAAGACATTCAAATGCTTGAATGTAAACTTAGTGACATTCCAATGAAGGTAAATCAAAAAAATTTTAACAGCGACAGTGAAGAGTTCAAAGACATCCATAAATATCAGAGGCTAGTGGGTAAGCTCATATATTTGACCATTACTCGACCAGACATTGCATATGCAGTTGGGATTGTGAGCAGATATATGCATTCACCAACAAAAAATCAGATGGATGCAGTGTATAGAATTCTTAGATATCTCAAAACAACTTCAGGAACGGGTATACTTTATTCGAAGTCATCAAATTTGGACATTAAACTTTATTCTGATGCTGACTGGACAGGTTCTTATGATGACAGGAAGTCAACTACTGGATATATTACTTTACTTGGGGGTAATGTTATATCTTGAAAAAGCAAAAAACAGATAGTGGTTGCAAGATCTACTGCAGAAGCTGAATATAGAGCTATAGCCAAAGCTATGTGTGAAGTAAAATGGATATCTTCATTGATCTCTGAATTAGGTTATTTAATTAACCATCCTCTATCCTTATATTGTGATAGCAGTGCAGCAATTTAGATGGCATCTAATTCAGTATATCATGAAAGGACCAAGCATATAGAAATCGATTTCCACTTCATCAGAGAGAAGATATCTAATAAAGAATTCTAGCTGGAATATGTTCACTCTTCCAAAGAGAGGGCTGATTTTTTAACTAAAGCTACTACCAGCAAACTATTAAAGGAGACCTTATCCAAGTTGGGTGTCATCAACATCTTTCACCCAACTTGAGGGGGAGTGTTAAGGAAAGTAGTCTTAGCATGTAGAAAGAGTCAATACATGTAAATGAGTCCTGTCTTATGTCGTTTTGAGTCTTATGTTATACTAGAAATAATTAATTGTTAGTAGGGGTAGATTAGGAAATTAAGTTAGATAGAGTATAAATAAGTGATTAGGGTTAGAGAGAAAAGAAGAAGTAAAAGAAGAGGACGGCTGCAGAGAAAATCCGATTTTGGGAGATGAAGGCAGCCGTCCATTGTAAGTTCTCTTTATATTTAATGATATGAAGTTTATTAACATCAATAACAGAAAGATGTTACCCAATCTTTTGTTCTTAAACTAAAGAATTGGGTTAATTCTGTTGCAGGCGAGATCGCTCAAAAAATCGCTATGAATTGATGTTAATCAACGCAGCCACACCCACAGATCAGTGCAGAAACTAGTTGTTCTTGTGATCAACCTTCATCTGCAAAGCCACGCCAACTGATGTTGATACAGATCGTCGATCACCACTCATCTTTTGCAGATCTTGCATCGAGTTTCTTTCCCATCTAGTGAGTCTGCAGGACCAAGATATGCTCTGATACCATGTTGGAAAGCATCAACATAAAATCATAAGAGCTCTGATACCATGTTGGAAAGCATCAGCATAAAATCATAAGAACAAGTTCTGAAGTTGGGGGTTGGTGCCTCTCTTGGCAATCGCAACCTCCCTTGCTTTTTATTCATACGTCATACCCTAATAATCATACTTAGGGCTTTATATAAACGCAGTTCTAACTTAAATGACTGAAACGCTATTAATTAGTAACACTAATCCTACCCGATTCCTAATAGATCAGATTCTGATCCATTGGGAACCAAATTACTCAAGACATAAACTCAAATACAAAAATGTAAATTATGCAGAAATATAAAACTACTCTTAGATCTCCAACCGGGCCAATACTTCCGCATTTTTCCTTGTGCATTTGGCATGTGATATATGAATTTCTTAGGGTATGTTTAGTATATATTGAGAGTGTGAATCAGATTTTAAGTGGGCTCGTGGTGAAGGTTTTGAAGGAATGGTTTTAGTCCTTGATTTGCATGTTGCTGCAGGCTGAGTTCTTATCAATATATTTGGCGTTTCATTACATAGATGTCCACACACAGTCTGTCTCCAAAGCTTTCACAAAGCAAAGAGAGAATAATATTTTACAAGGTCAATTTCTATATTTACTTTCCTACTTGTTAGGAAGCAACAGAATCTAGTTATGTTCTCACCGCTTGACGTTAATTTCTAGGGCAAGGTCAACCCGTCAAGGTGTCACTTCACACCTCATGCTTTCAGAACATGTCATCCTTGTTATTCTCCTCTTTATTTGGAGTGAGCAGAGTGTATGGTTACAGAATGTTTCACGGGGTGTTGAAGACTTGAAGGTAAAAAAACAGGTTTCAAAGAGAACTAAATATACCTCATACGCACAAAATAAACCAAGATTGTCTAGGCAGTACAAAATCTTCTGGTGAAATTTAGAGAGCCTAGCCTTCAATGCAAGATCTCTCTCTGTTTTGTCCATAAACTGCTTCCTTGTTGGATCCTCAGCTGGTGTTGTAGCTGTCTCAAACTGTCGAACAAAAAAGCTAGTCACCAATGAGACGGAAAAAAGAACCTCAGTAATGAATGAAGGTTGTGTGCACCTTGACCCACAAAGACAGCAATTTCTCCTTGAGCTGCTCATTAGCAGACCATGAATTGTAATATCTTTTAATTTCCTTGGCCATAGGGGCATGCATTTCCAGCTCGCTTCTATCTTCCAAAGTTAAAACCTGGCCACAAGCAAATCATATGAATAACAATTATGTTACGAATAGCAGTTAGCAGGAAGTTGACACTCGGCACTAATAAAGTGTTGGAGGAGATTTAGTGGTACACCATCACTAAGCAACAAATAAAGAATATATATATATGTGTATATATATTTAACAAATACTTTTATAAATGCAGATCCATCTAAACAACAAAATCTAGAAAACACTCAATTCATGAATCTATTTACAGGTATGTAAAGCATCAACCATTTTAAATGTAAATCAACATCAAAGAAATAAATGCATTTCCTATATAATCAAGAAATATATATTACAACAACAAATAGCCTTTTCCCATACTAGATGGGTCGGCTACATTGATTCTTTGTTTCCACACAGCATTATCATGTGTCATGCTAGCAATTAACTCAATATAAACTAGATCATTCTTTATAGTTTTTTTCCAACACTTTTGTGGTCGTCATCTTCCTCTTTTAACATTTTCACAATCTAATTTTTCATATATTCTTACAGAAGCATCTTTTGTCGTCTTTCTACATGTTCAAACCATCTTAAACGATTTTCTCTCATTTTATCCTCTATTGGGGTTACTCCCATTTAGTTTCTAATAACCTCATTATGTATATGGTCTTTTCTTGTGTGCCACTCATTCATCTCACTATGGACATCTTTTGTACATGATTATGATTAACTCTCCAACACTCATAATAGCATGTCTTCCTGCTATATAATATTTACATTTTAACTTTAATGGTATCTTTTTATCCCTCTCCGTTTTAACCAGCATCAACTAAGCCTTTTCCCATACTAGCAGATAACATAATGTGCTAGTATATTGTGTCGCTCATTCCATGTACCCCTATCATGTGTAATGCTAATTTGTTTCAAATAACCTCGCTATTGATATGGTCTTCTCATGTGTAACCGCTCATCCATCTCAACATCTTCATTTCTACTATGGACGTCTTGTGTACATGTTCATGATTATCTACCCAACACTAAGAATCATAAAACATAAAGTCTAATTGTTGCTCTATAATATTTACCTTTCAACTTTAATGGTATCCTCTTATCACACAGAATACCTGACGCCCCTCTCCATTTTAACCATCCAGCATTAATTCTATGTGTAACATCTTCATCATTTTTTTCATCACTTTGAAAACTTGACCATAGGTATTTAAAACTTTCCTTATGATGGATGCAATGTGTGTCAATCTTAATTTTTATATCCACTAAAGTACCCAAATGATCAAACTTACATTTCATATATTTTGTCTTTATTCTACTAAGTCGGAAGCCTTTACTTTCTAACGTTTCTCTCCATAGTTCCAATTTTCTATTAACTTTTTCCTTAGACTCATCCACTAACACAACATCATTTGCAAATAACATACACCAAGGTACTTTATCTTCAATATGTTTTGTTAAATCATCAATGACTAATATAAATAAATATGGACTTAAAGTTGATCCATGATGTAACCCAATATTAACTTCAAAAGAGTACGTCATTACTTGAGGAGTCCTCAAACAAGTTTTTGCACCATCATTCATATCTCTTACAGAGATTTATTTATGTCAAAGGGATACCTCTCTTTTTCAAGGTTCTCTAAAGAGCATCTCTTAGCACCCTATCATAAACTTTTTCTAGTTCAATAAATATCATGTGAAGGTCCTTTTTTGCTTTAAAATATTTCACAAGACGTCTCAATAGGTGAATCACTTTAATAGTAGATTTGTCGGGCATTAAACTGAATTGATTCTCTATTATACTCGATACTTATCTTAACCTACATTCGATAATTCTTTCTCATAATTTTATAGTATGGCTCATTAACTAGATATCTCGATAATTCAAACAATTCTGAATATTTTTCTTGTTCTTATATATGGGAAAAGGCTATATAGAATTCAAACAATTCTGAATCACATTTTTCTTGTTCTTAATTCAAACAATTCTGAATATTTTTCTTGTTCTTATAGATATCTCGATATTAACTAGATACCATTAACTACATTAAATAGTATGGGAAACAATTCTTATCTTAACCTACATTCGATAATTCATAATTTTATAGTATGGCTCATTAACTAGATTTTCTCGATAATTCAAACATGGAGAAATGGTGTACTCACTCTCCATTCCTCGAAAATCTTTTGGGTTCTCCATGTTTCATTAAATAGTCTTAAGTCAAGTGAACTCCATTTCTCCTAGGATTTTTCATACTTCTATAATAATATTGATTCGCCCCACATATTTATCAACCTTCATAGAGCCTTTTTTACTTCATTCTTTTGAATATGTCGATAGAAATTGTGGTTTATATAATTTTATGATTTGGCTAACTCTCCCAAGCATACTAACATATGTATTTTCATTAAAAAGCTTATAAAAATAATTTTTCATCTATTTTTGATATAGCATCATTCTCAAATAGAATCTTCTCATCCTCGTTTTGATGCATCTAACAAAAGTAACATCTTTAGTTTTTTTATCTCTAGCCTTAGCTATTCTAAAAATATCTTTCACCTTCTTTTGAGTTAAGCTTTTTATATAAATCCTCCCAAATTTTAGCTTTTCATTCACTAACGACCTTTTTCGCTTCTTTCTTTGCTTTCCTATAAGCCTTCAAAGTTTCATTAGTCTTCTTAACATAAGAAATATATATTACATTCATTCAAAAAGTAGAATAAGTGAAAAAGGAAAAAGAGACAGAAGAAGAGTAAAAAGAGAATAAAAAGAAAATAGGATGGTGAAAGACAAAAGAAAATAAAAGAGGAATACTCGAATTGTAAAATTCACCTTACACCAAGGAGACAAAATAAGAAGAAGAAACAGAAAAAGAAACCAGCAGAACAAAACAGGAATTTCTCTCACCAAAAACTAGTCAGAACTTGAGCACCAAAAGAAATAGTGGAGACTCACCATGTCGTTGGACACTAGAAATGGC
This sequence comes from Brasenia schreberi, assembly GCA_036023115.1. NCBI lineage: Eukaryota > Viridiplantae > Streptophyta > Magnoliopsida > Nymphaeales > Cabombaceae > Brasenia > Brasenia schreberi. The sequence goes on from JAYKKT010000090.1 coordinate 39,830,529, forward strand.
TATAGCAGTCATGATCAAATATAGCAGATATTGGATATATATCGGCTGATGCTATAGCATGCAATTTACAAATATATAACATCATTATACATTTAATGTGGCATGGATATGTTCAACGCTATTTCTTCCTAAAAAATGTTATAAGTATTCATTAATTTACAGAAAGAAGATGAGTTCCACTTCATCGTTGATCCTCATGCTATGCCGCTCAACGCTCGAACAAGCAATACTATCTAATATGAAGTTCACTACTTCAGCTGAAGCTCTTGATTTTCAAACTCCAAACCTTCACTATTTTTTCAACCAACCCCTCCATATCTCTAAATATAGGCATCCACGAAGAAGATAACAGCAGAAATCAAGAAATTCAGATTGAAGAAGAAAAATGTCACTTCCTCCATATACAGTTATTAATAATAATTTATGTGATGATGACAGACAGCCATGGACTAGATACTTCAAGCTACATTGTCAATTGTCAGTCGCTGATGATTGATGAGAATAGAATTATGTGACGGCATAGGATAGTTGATTTGTCAATTCCTATAAAGTTTTTACCTTTAATTTCCGTAGGTTTAAATTTGTTGATAACATTCCCTCTTTCTCCATCAAATTAGTGCAACTTTATTATTTTTTCTTGCTAGTCCTCGTCTCCTGTTGGATTCAAAATGTTCGTAAGCTAACCTGCTAAAGTCACACGTGCTAATGCATGTGTCTGAACATGGACAAGAAAACTGGAAAGACACATAAAAGGCATCGAATAGACGTCAACAAAAAACAGCATTGGACAACCTTGGAGTCCAAAAGTCCTTCCAGCACAGAAATTTGCATCTCGCAATCAATTGCTGATGAAACACCTAAACACATAGAAGTTGATTATATTTTTCAGACAAAGTAACGATACTTTCTAAAGAGATGTACAGGAAAACTTATAGATGCCACATTAGCAAGGGGTAGTGAGAGAGCAAGACATGTAAACCACGATAGGCTAGGAGTATGAACATAGTTCATCGACGTAGAATTGCATAATCAACAGATGTACGAACAGTAAGCAACCCCATTCAGTAATACGGCAAAAAAAACACACTATTTGCCAATGAGCTTTTCTTTTTCCAACACCCCCCGCCCTCCCACAACAAATTCCTTCCTGTTTTGCACAATTAGTAAAGCTATGTTGCAACAAACTCATATTATGCAAGCATCATAACTTTCTCGTTTTACCACATTAAGGGTTCTAAAAGTACCATTCTGATGGATCTAAACTTTCATTGATATTGTTTATGCTATAAACAATAAAATGGCAGCTTTTTCCAGTAACAACTACAATGTGAAGCATGAGTACCTGGAATCCTTAAAGAACTATGGCATTTGTAGTAAATCAAACATAGCAAAGGGTGATGCTTTTCCACCTAGTTTGCAGTAGCTACAGCAGTGCTTTCAATCTTGATAAAGTTTAGGATCGTGAGTCATTATCTAGATTATATTAGGGGCGTCCAAGCTATTTGGTGTTTCATCTCCATTCTTGAATCACTAGGTTTGCTTAGTTATTTCTCGTTATTTAGTATTTCTTCAACGTTTCCTGTGACAAATGACCTTGATTTGATTTACTTTAACAAGATCATGGATGTGGTGGCTAGTATTGAGTACTTCCACAAGATCATGGAGAAAATAGATACACTACATAGGGAAATCATATCCCTTAAGATTCATTCATTTGAGAGATGCAAGTTTATAGGAAGATGTCTCGAGCACATTAAGGACAAGAGAAAGGAGAATCACAGTGCTATTTTTTTAAAGTTAATAACAATTGAATGAAGAATCTTCTTGTGGCACTAAGGTGTGACACTGCTCCTGCTGCTGAAGCACATATCAAGGTTCAATCAGCTTACTAACGCTTGTCACTTGACTCTTTTGAGGATAAGAAGTTGATGGCTCAAGATAATGTTGGTAAAGAGTTTCAAATAGTAAAGGTTTATCGTGAAAAGGCCAAAAGAAAATGTCTGAAACAATAAGCGCATTTGAAGGTTTTTACTGTAAGAATAGCAACTTTCTTCAAGAGCTTTCGCCAAATCACAGATCAAGAATCGCCAAGAGATCAATGCACCAAATACACAAACACTTGTGTTTAAACCCACAAACTAAGTCAAAAGAAGAGCCAACAAAACAAACCAAATATCAAAGAGATGCAAAACAGCTTGTTTATTAAGGAATGAATGAGCTCTATTTATAGAGCAAGGGTGAAGCCAAAATAAAGCAATTTAGAGTGTATAGGAGAGAGAGGGTCCCAACGGCTATCTCAACTAGCCATTGGGAGATGGATGATCAGTTCCCAACAACTAGTTGGGGGTCCTAAGGCCCTGGCCAAGGCCTTATTGGCCCAACCAGGTCAAGGTGGTCCACGAACCCTAATGGCATGTGCCTATTACATGTTTTAACACCCCTCCTCAAGCTTACGATGTATAGACTAAAAGTTTGTCAAATAAGAAATGAAACGTAAGAGTTGCCAATGACTTGGTGAAAAAGTTAGCAAGTTGTAGTTCGAAGGGCACGTAGCACAAGGTCAGTTTTTTCTTCAAACATTATTATCTGACAAAGTGACAATCCATCTCAATGTGTTTCGTTCTCTCATAGAAGGTATTGTTTGATATCATGCACATGGCACTCTCGTTGTCACAGAGTGGATGATTGTTTAATGGTGACTCCCATGTCTCTCAACACCACTATAATCCATGAGATCTCAGTAGCAGTAGTCGCCATGGTTCAATCAGTATTTCGCTTCTATGGATAACAACGACACATTTTGTTGCTTTTTTGCATTTCCAAGAAATTAGGGATTCATTTAAAAATATACAAAAACCGGTGGTGGAGTATCGATTGTTGACATCTCCACCCAATCTGCATCAAATATTTACAGTCAAATTAAGAGAAGAGGAAGAAGTCAAGAATACCCCCTTTATCCATAAAGTGCTTAATATATTTGATGATCCTCATGATTGCACTCATGTGAACAATGGTAAGAACTTGTTTTAATGGACTTTAGTGTGTACAACATGTGATATGTTTGAGCAAGTGATATTGAGATAAGTCAATGCTCTTATCAGTTGCGTTTACGGTGTCGTATCTTCAAGTTTCTCTCTATTTATTGCTCTAAATTTTCTTCATATCACTCCTAGGGTATTTGTCTTCTTCTCATCGATTAAAACTAACTTGTTAACAATATCACTTGCAAATTTTGTTTTAGACATAAAATATCCTCTATAATAATGTGCAACTTCATTTCTTAAAAAATAACAAAGCAAACCAAGATCCTTGGTTTCAAACTCCTTGTGGAGATCCCTTTTAACCTATAATATATCATTTTTATCACTTCCAGTGATAATCATGTCATCTCCATACAAAAGCAATATTATAATGCCTGCATTTGAGTTCTTACAAATAATATTATCAATATAATAAGATAAAAAAAATTATAAGCATGCATAAACATTTCAAGGTGCTTGCTTAAGACCATAAAAAGCTTTTCATAACTTAAAACATGAATTTTTAGAACATCTAATCCTCGAGGGAGAATCACATAAACCTCTTCATTTAGATTATCGTTAAAGAAGGCATTTTTACCATCTAACTAAAAAACTTTTCAATTTCTAATAACACTAAGAATTATTAAAAAAATTGTGGTAAACAATTTTTCAAACGAAGAAATGTTACCAAGTTGAGAAGAAAGCATTCTATTTATTAGATAGACGCCAGTTAAGTAGCTTCCGCCCACGAGAATTGTGGTACCTTATTAGCAATCAAGAGAGTTCTAGTTGTTTCTATAAAGTGTCCATGTTTTCGTTCAACTAAACCATTTTATTGTGGATTTTTATGCAAGATTTTTGTTATAGAATTTCATGTGTTTTCAAATAGTTTTTAAATTCTTGATATATATTCTCATTGGAATCCGATCTCAAGAATTTAAGAGTCGTGTCAAATTGCTTTTTACTCATACTATGAAATGTCAAAAAACTTCTAAACACTCCGGACTTATGTTTTAAGAGAAATATTAAGTACATCTACAAAAATCATCTATATAAGTCACATAGTATTGGATTCCTTTAAAAATAATAGAAGTGGGTCCCCAAACATCGGAATGAACCAATTAAAAAGGTTTACTAATAAAATTTCTCTCACCGAAAGGCATATGATGCAATTTTGCAAGAATACATTCTTCACAAACAAAATCTTTGTCTTTATTACTTTTTAATAATACATATTACATAACTTGTTTATATTACAATGACTTAATCTTTTGTGTCAAATAGTAATGTCATGTATTACACCATAATGTTCAAAATTTGATATCGATCAAATTGTCTATTTTGTACAATCCACTTTGTGTATGGCCTTGTCAACTCACCTTCTTCGATAGGTGATATTGCACCACATAATTTTCGAATGAGAAAGTGATTATAAAATCATTGTCATAAATTTAAGCAACGGAAAGTAAATTTAGATTGTTTTGGTAGAAGATTTACATTTGGTACTTTGAAACCTTGGTTTTCTAATTTTCCAATTTCACTTAATTTGAGTTTTGTACCATTGATCGTAAAAACGTGTTTATTTAATGTCTCTTGACAAGTGTTTTCAAAAAACTCTTTTTATGTGTAACATGAAAAGACGCACCCGAATCTAAAAGCCAAGACATACGAGAATTTTTGGAGAGTGCATTCTCGGATATGCTAGCTTTCTCTTTAAACATTTCTTCAATATAAGCCTTGATGTTTGGAGGTAGTGATCCTCCCTCCTCTTGCATTATTGATTTTTCTCAACAAAAGGAGACAATAAGTCTTAATGTGTCCATTCTCCTTGCAATAGTGACACATAATATTCTTATTGGGCCATGGAGTTGTGGGCTTCACGATTCCCTTGTCTCGTCCTTCAAAATTCTTCACATGTGGTGGTTTGAATGTCCTTAGATTTGCTCACGATTTAGAGGTAGCACGAACAGCCTCCTTGTAAGCATTAAGGTTTCTCAATCTAGTTTCTTCAATTACTACATCGACAAGAAAACTATCACCCTTAGGTCTTAGTTTTCTATAAATTAAAGTGAATAAGTAATTTTTCAATTCATTTTTTCTCACATTTTCAAATTTTGTTTATAATTTTCTTAGGCCTGATGATATCACCTTTGTAAAGCCCATCAATTTTTAAAATCAGTTCTTAGATAGCGTCATCCACGTAATGCCAATAATCTTTTAACAAGAAATACTTTTGATTGTTCTTTCCCAACTTTGATAGTTATTTGGGTCCAGCAAACAACAAAACACCTCATTTTTCTCACACATTTCTCGCAAAGATAAGTTTTTGAAGATTACATTAACCTTGGAATATCAAAAGTATGAAAACAAAAATTAGCTTAAAGTTGGACACGCTTCCAAATGCAATAGTGCCTAATGATATTCATCTGAGTAGTCTCCAATACCATGTAAGAATAGCTCTTTAACTTGCTTCAAGAGCTTTCGCCAAATCACAAATCAAGAATTGTGAAGAGTTAAATCTACCAAATAGACCAAACACTTGGTGTTTAAACCCATAAACTGAGTCAAAAGAAGAGCCAACGAAACAAACCAAATGTACAATAGTTGCAAAACAACTTGTTTATTAAGGAATGAATGAGCTCTATTTATAGAGCAAGAGTGAAGGGAAAATACAGCAATTTAGAATGTAAAGGAGAGAGGGTCCCACTGGCTATCTCAACCGCTGGATGATCCGCCCCCAACCGCTAGTTGAGGGCCCTAAGGGCCTGGCCAAGGCCCTATTGGCCCGGCCATGTCAAGGTGGTCCACGGGCCCAAATGGCCCGTTCCTATTACATGTTTTAACACTTACCTTATCAAAAGAACATTATAGAACCCATGTTAGTATCAATTATGCAGAATGTGATTAACAGTTGCAAGCTCCTAGTCAACAGAGATAACTGAACAAATAAGCAATGCTCCTTAAGGTTTTAAGAGTGAATCACATAAAACCATACTAACCATTTGGTTTTGTACATTAGAAGTTAGACGCCAAAATAAAGTGGCTAACTTAATGAGATTTTATGTACCAAAGGATTGGCAAAATATGAAGAATCAAATTCTGATTGATCATGCTTGAATTGGTTTTTCACTGTGATTTAGAAGTTGAGTTTTGTGATCTAGAAAATTCTACAGAAATTGTTGCCAATTACTTCTTTCAAGCCGTGGACCAAACTGGTGTACAAGAACATAGTGAAAATGGTTATAGATAATGCAGCATACTGTAAAGAGTATATCTTGGTGTGGGTGGGAGAGTCATCTTGGTGTGGGTGGGTGTGCGTATCAGTCTCCTTTTCAGCCAGATTGTTCTTGTAAGCAAATGTGAACATACACAATTGGAGGAGAGGAGGAATAGTAAGGTAATATTAACCAGTCATATCCAAACTTTGAATATTTCGAGGTAGCAAGCACAATATTCGATTCCCATGAAAATGTAGCAGACATAGAAGAAGCAATGCAACTCTATTTAGCCAAGGCATGCAAGTCATAGTCTAGTCGTAGATGTAGAAGGGGACCATAGCTCTCCAATCCATCGCAAAATAGAAGGAAAAGAAAGGTAAATGACAGCATATGCAAGTTGTAGCCGTAACAAATTACTTTTGCGAAGCAATGGAGCTCTATTTAACCAAGGCAATAAAAACTGAGTTCATGATAATAGTAGTGTCAAAACGTTCTCCTGTTGCGAAGAATGGACTTACACTATCTGCTAGAACTCGCTAGGATACAACTGGTTACAGTGTCAAAAAATATTTACTAAAAAAGAACTTGCAACTAGCAGCTCAACCTGCATTCAATCTCCTTATTCGCAATTTTATTTGAAGTTTGAGACTCCAAAAATAGGTCGGATATGGTTTTTGTTATGTAACCAAAATTGCACTGACAACCAATCACCTTTTATAGGGGAAAACAAAAACTGACTCAAAAGCAAGCAGGCCCCAATCAAAGCCATCAAGATTCAAGAGAGATAAATACTCTTTATTGGACCTAGAGCTCAAGTGCTCAAGAAGAAATATTAGCATGAAAATTGTAGCAGCACCAAGCCAAGGAAGGGCAAGAAATGAGCTCACCGACAATATGAAAGCAAAGATATTTGTCATCACAGATTAAGCATTTTTTTCTTTTTGACAAGTGAACTCTTCAGTATGCTTCTCTTGCATTTTGCTTGAAATTGTGCTTGTTAAAAGTACCTCTTAAGACATTTTGTCTTATCATGTATATACCTGCATAGGCTATGAAATAGTAATGTGGATTCTTCCTAATATTGAGGTTAGCCCTTAAATAGCCAGTCCAAGCCCAAGCAAGCAGCAAGAAACCTTTTTCCATCACATGTTCCCATCTCCAAAGTTATGTGTTCTTTACCAAGAGTATTACAAGGATTGATGGCCTCCTTGCATTACAACTTGAGCAAAGCACCTAGCGTTCAAAAAGGCTAAGCTCAAGGTCGTCTATCTATACTCTGAGAAAGTAAATGTCACTTCAATTCATGTGTGATACTTCCGTTGTCAAAATAAAATCTGCTAATTATCTGGATTTTAAAGTCTCTAATGAAAAGAATAAATCAGGTAAGTCTTACAAAACAAATTACAACTCGATATTTTATTGGAAACACATACCAGCCTACAGAATTTGTGCCTAAACCTTATAATAATGCCTTAAGAAGCATGTGCAAAAAATGCGATAGACATATCCCATCTAGAACGAACCAAAGACTTTTCAGGCCCTAGGATTCCTCTACCCATATAACTCAAGCATTTCTAGCTACCACGTGGACAACATCTGATACCCTTATTAGTCAAACATGTACACGTGTCAGTATGGTACATCCACCAATCATTGAGAACCACAACATATTTTTCAGATTCTCGCTAAGGAAATTTTAAATTGTATAATTATTTAAAACAATATAGGAACAAGAGAAGGACATTTTCATATTGATCAAGTAAGATGACATTAGCCAATTCCTCGTCACGGGGATAGGCCATTAACCATAAATGCCCTATCCACGTGATAAAGTAAAAACTAATATCATCTACTTGATGAAAACGAAGAACCCCACTCAAAAACCAACAAAGTTGAAACATGACAATCAGTGATCATGGATACATAGCCTTCATCGACAAAAAGAAACCAAAGCAGACAAAGAACTAAGCACTCAATTGTGGATTCATAAGCACACAAGAACTAGGTAGCTTTTCTTGTTGCAGTTGCATAAAGTTGTCCAGATTCTTTCCACTTCCTTTCTTTTCACAAGTCCACAATTTATTTAATCAAAAAAAGGATGGACTCATAAGCAAAAAGAAGTTGAAAAAGATCTTCACAACCCCATATTCGGTTAGACACCATATTCAGGTGACAAAACCTATCACTGCTCGCCTGTGGTAATTGCAGAAAAGGGTAGCAACAATCACCTACCTTGTTGATGAATCAGAGCTCACGAAATATCTACAGCTACGGTGACTCGTCATCAAGTAAGAACTATTACTAAACTCTCCATTGCCAGCACTTAGAGGCAGAGCCTGAATTGAAAATCGACCAAGTAACCTAATGGAAAATGCCCCACCATAGTACATCTCACCAACCGGTAAACAATTTGGGAAATCAGCAAGGCCATCTACAACTCAACCCCTCCAATCATGCAAACTTAATAACAGAAAAGGACAGGAAAAAGTTTGATTATACCCCTCACAAAATGATAACGGCCAAGTAAAACACGTCTATCATGAAATACAGGAATTTAAAGCTATCTTCCAACCTCATTTGACTCTTCTCAGAGCTTTAGATTCCACGTCAGATACAATTGTGCTACAATTTTCTACATCATGCTATTCCAAGCAATATCCTATTAGAAACAATGTTGTTCATCTAGATCACCAGCTCAACATACATCAAAGATTCTAGATAAGAAACAAACAGAACCAGCATAGTTCTCGAATAAATCTTATCATGTATAAGACCCTGAATATTGGCAAATGCACATATAATTTTGTCCTTGTAAATTGTAATTGTTTTAAGACACTGATGTACGAGTAACAAACCAAATTTCAATGTGTCCGAATGTTTGTGTATGAACTTGTGTGTTTGTGTGTGAATTTGCACAATTCAAATGTTCATCCACATGTGCACCGAGAAGGGCTTAAAAAGGCATCTCATTTGAATAAAAATCAAACTCTTGACAAGAGATTCTTTACATCTATGGGAAAATAGCTTTTAGTTGGATAAGATTTTAAAAGAATGTGTACTAAAAAAGAACAGCAACAAAGATAAAGCACCTTTCTTATTGATAGGTGAGGCAGTCATTCCAAACACTTTTGGCTTGTGATCTATCTTGTGGTAATATTCCTATTTCAGTAGATGGAAAATGAAATTAGCCTCTTCGCCAAACATTTAGGCATCAAATACGTACAAACTTGGGAGAACTTAGGTACTTACCAACATTATTTTTGCATAAGGGTGGTTTCCGGTAGCTCGGTGGCACTCGTCAAATATTAACAACCTCACCATATCCAGTGTCAGAAAAGCATTTCTCAGAGCATCCAACAATATCTGTGGAGTCATAACCATAACCTGGCCCATTTATTTTACAAGGCACTCACAAGTTAGAAACCAAGTCAACCACAAGGTTATCAATTTATTCCACCAGATAATAATAAATTGTGGAAATAAGAAGCATGTCAAAATCTCCTAAAAGAATGCTTTCTTTCTTTTGAGACAAACAGGCTTCCAGAGTTTCCACAAGAAATTAGAAAAACCATAACCATTGGTTGATCAATGTTCCACAAGAGACATAAATGACAGTCATAACCATCAGCTAATTGATGAAAAACAAACTGGAGGCCCATAGGTATGAAAAGATGAGATGCACTTCTCATCTGTGAAGATTGAATGGAGAAATTCCAAAACTTACTTGGAGGAACCCATAGATGATTTTGGACCTTCAAAATAAAGGAAGCTATAAATTCAAACTTTTGTGAGAATATTGCAGCAGAAGAGTTCAACTTTTGAAACAAAAGAAAAACCAGCAGTTTTAATCCACAACACAGTTTCAAGAGAAGTATTGATTTGGGCCAAAATGAAATAGTGGTTAGGTCCTAAGAGAAGGTATTATTACTTATTACCAATGCACGCCACATAAGTTACACTGTGAGTGGGAAAAAAACGTAGCTTAAAAGCCTGGTGCATATTTTCTTGGTGAGAACTCACCATTAACTGCACAGTGTTATGTGTTATCCTTTTGCTATAGTTTTATAAATTCACTCATTCTAGATGTTCTGCAACATCACTGAAATCATGTACGAAAACTAACTTTTAACTGTAGCACGGGCAAGCAAAATCCCAAGTGATAATGGAACAGCAACAAACATAAGTTTGGCATACAGATTGCACTAGCTAACAGACTTTAGAATTGCAAATGCGTTTTGCTTCTTTCAAAGAAGTGGAATGATACAAGAATGCACGATCAATTCAACTTAGTAGCCAACAGATATCAGATCCCTTTGATCTTTATAACAGATGCAGAACACCTGAATGGAGCTGGGCAGGATTACATTTGCATACCATGAATCACCTCCAAGGAAACAAACACAGTAACTAAAGTTGAAATAACACAAATGTGACTCTTGTAAATTGTTTAAAGAACATTCTTTGATATGAATTCAGAAATATGCCACTAAATACTTCAAAGGTATGTAGCAGATAATATCATTGACACTTTAATATAATACACCAGTATCATGATAATACCATTGACACCTTAATATAATACACCAATATCACAATACTGTTTGCATGTTGCATGTCAACCAAACAATATGATGTTAACCTGCCAATGTTTTTTTATACTTAACAAAATCTGACCTTCTATTTAGTGTGTTATACTTTCATTATGTACTTATTAATTTTATAATTTTAGTATTTGAATTAGACGATATTTTTTTCAGCTTTCTTGAAATCCATTGTTATATGTTGAGCTGCATCTTCAACCAGAAAACCCAAAATATAAAAGAATTTGTGATGTTGCTTGTAGATGAAGATTTGTAGTGGCATGTCTGGAGCAGGAGTTGACAAGCTACTTGCCATTGGCAGGAAAATCGGTACTTCATACCAATCATATTTCATATTCTTGTTCAGGGTCTTTGAGCAAGTGAATATAAGCTATAAAGACTATCTCCAATTTCGTGCAGAAGGGTATCAGTAATCAAGGTATACAATTTTCGCTGTCCTAGAACTAATTTCTTGGGAAATTAGATTGAGAGGATAAACAACATCTAAAGGCCTTCATAGCAATTAAAATTAAGTCTTAATAGAAGGTAGTTGCTGCTATCAGAAAGAGAAGTTTAAGGGTTCATAGAGAGACTTTGGGTTACCAGCAGAGTGATGAGATGAAGTTTTGTCGGCTAAAGTTTCCACTTTAGCCGTTTGATTCTCAAAACTTCATCATTATGTCACAACGGCTCACTATTCAAAAGCTTCTGTCTGACTAGAGGAAAAAACACAAATAAACGTTCAAGTTACATGGCATATTAAGACATGCATGATGGTTGCCTTATAAATGATCAACCCAGAATGTTCTTTAGTTATACTGAAATTTGTCAATTATTTTTAGCCAATTAAATAATAAATTTTGTGTGGGAAACAGTGATTTGCACCTTATAAGGACAACATGTGATTGGTGTTGGCAACATTTAACTTCATTTTATATGAAAAGAACGACAAAGTCAAGGATGGCATCCCAACTCCTGTGCAGTTGCGGCACGAAGTTCAAGAAGTATCAAAAAATTTCTCGTATAACCATAAAAGCTCGTGAAATAACGATTAAAATTATCTAACAGGAAGCATTCATGTCAGCAAACATTTAAGGAATTCACCTCCTTTTCACGTATCTCCTTCTGCCATGTTTGCAAATTCCAGTTATCAACTCCCTTAGCACCATAGTACTCCTCCACTTGCAAATCGGTGTGGATTTTTATTACCCCGGTTTGCTGCACAGAAAATGAAGGATGAATATGAAACTTCTCTCCAAAAGAACTTCTATAATATCTCAACCGAGACGCCGAAAGCAAATAAGCGACCCCTTTTACCTGGTTAACAAGGTGGACTGTCGGCGCCATAAAAATTATGAGATGTTTTTCGCCTCGACTTCTCATGTGCCGCGATATTTCCTTGATAAGCATCACGGCTATCATAGTCTTGCCCGATCCAGTTTCCAAGCAAACAATAGTGTTCCTCATCAATGCAACTTCGTACGCATTCTGCTGGTATCTAGAAACCGGAATAAAGAAATCAAGGCTATCACAGTCTTGTCCAATATTGTATCCTCGGCTTGCCTGAACCTAATAATACCGACACTAACAGTATCCGAGTTACGAAGTAACAGAAAACGTGCAAACCCTCGCTGGATGAAAGTAAAAAAAAAAAAAGATTTCGCGCCGCAACACGGAATCAGAGACATGCAGTAGGATTAGGATGAAGAATAAGAAACCGTCTTAGATTTTGCCTCAGACAACGACCTGAATGCCGATAAAAAGAAGCGCTCTGGACGAGAAAGAAAATTTGAGGATGAAGCAGAAAGGAATACCTTCTGATGTCGACCTTTGGAGGACTGCTCTCCTTAGTGTCTTTCTCGGACCCAAAGACCTCCTTCTTCGCGATCTTCGACAGCGGTTCTGCTTTCTCGTCCAAATCCAAATTCCTCTTCTTCATATTGTTCGTCTTCGCTGCTTCGAAGGCAGAAAAAACAGTACAAACTGTATCTCCAACAGGAACGGAAAACCAGAACTCGGAGAATCCTCTTAAAGAGTTTTGGAGAAGATTTGACGGTAGAATCAACGGGAACGACAGGCGCTCGGCAATGCCTGGTGATACGGTATAAGAATGCAGGGAAAGGAAACGTCGTGCTGTTCACCACCGGAGACCGAAGGAAACGCAAGAAGCGTTTCCCGGGAAATAACAAGGTCGCTCTCCCCTGCTCAATGCTTTCCTTCCCGCGCAAGAAAGGAAAAAGGGCGCGGAGGGTTTTTAACTTGAACTGCGTTTCCTTCGGGGAAATAACAAGGTCGCTCTCCCCTGCTCAATGCTTTCCTTCCCGCGCAAGAAACTAAAAAGGGCGCGGAGGGTTCTTAACTGGTGAGCAGGGGGGCGGAAACCGGACTGTACTGGATCTCTGTAACCTCTTGTAAAGATCACACCCACCGATCCCCAAGATTCCAGGAGGGAGGAACTCAGGAACCGAATGAAAACATGTAAAACATCGGTCCACATTCAACCAAGACGTCCCGCTCTCTATGCATCAGTAAAGCTACATTGAAGAGCTTCAGTGTCTCCTTTCCCTGAATGCGGACGCGATAATGTCTGAATCCAATTCCACGTTGACCATACGAAGGCCCATAGCCCACCCTGTCTCCAGGCCTGTATGGTGTCTTTGATAAATAGTACCTGGCCCTGGCAACCTAGTTCCACCGCTTTCAAACTTGAGCCCGCAGTACAACTGTACATGTCTAGAGAAAATTGGGCTGCGCTGCCCGGTTGTAAGTTTACAAATAACAAATATTAAATGTTTTAAAGTTTAAGAAAAAAATCTTTTTTCCCATTCTCTCTTGCATATGTATATTAAGTAAAGAATGTATTGCCGTCGGATGCAATAAATGTTTTTGACAAGCTTAATTAGTTTAAATATTTAAAATAGTTGAGATATATAATATTTAAAAGCTTTAATTTTATTTGATTTGAGCTAACTAGGTGTCTTCATTTGATTTTTCATGTTCAACTCTTGTAGAACCGCAACCGAAACCAGCATAGAACCGGTTCAGTTGCGGTTCATGATTTCAAATAAACCGAAACCGATTATGTCTATCCGATGTGACGGTCTACCCAACAAGGTGGCGATCTGATCCACAAAATTTCATTGGGCTTCGCCTTGAGAAACAAGGAGGGTCGTGATGTGCTGCTCCAAACTGGGTCCACCAAAGCTGCGTAGGACTTGATCACCAACTAGGAACGGAGGAACCAAATACCTTTTGATTACACCACCACGAGAGATAAAAGCGGGCTATGCCGAACAGAAGACTCCACTATGTAAACCCTCGATTTTTTTTAATTAATAATTTATTTTTTATTCATAAAAGCTCATGTCAAATATCTAATTTTTAAACACGTGAAATGACTTTGTAAACCTTGAATGTGAGATGTTTATCAAGAGGTTGTTGATTTAGGAAAATATTAAGAAGATAAGAAATAAAGAAAAAGCTACATCACCCGCTTGTTTTATTGAAATATAGAAGAGTTTATCCTTGAAAAAAAATTTAGCATGACAAAAATATCCAAAATGTTTTCAGTCATCATGAAAAGTCATGTATACATTTTTTCAGTCATTATGGAAAGTCATGTATAATGTTACATATATTCTACATAAACCCAAAAAACTATATATATTTATATTTAAGTAGCATATTGTATATATGTCGTATAGGTGAGTATATATGTGTATATATATATGGTATCATAAAATATATAAGTATTTTATCTTGAAAAAAGAAGAGAGAATATGTATACATAAAGTATGGGTATATACCCAAAAAACTTTTAAATTATGTTTGTGTCACCAAAAATCAATAAGTTGTTTTGTCAGAGGTGGGTATGATCCAATTCACACACACACACACACACACATATATATATATATATATATATATATATATATATATATATATACATTCAGGTACGTGTAGGGTCCTTCTCTCACAGACGCCTCATACTCGGTCAAAGATTGTTCGGGTTTTCCTCAAACCCGATCACAGTCAACCTGGGCCTTTCGAGTTGGATTGGGTCGGACCCTGCCATCTCTAATTATCTAACGTTTTGAAAGTTTGCATCGGTCTTTCATTGGAGAAGGTGTCGTGTCATAATAGCTTGTCGTATTAAATCTCAGCAGTAGATATCCAGAGGCATAACGCACTGGGCAGACATTTCTCTTTGAAGGAGTCAAGTGCTCTTAGTATATGGCTCCGGTAGGCGTCTGCCTTTAAATCCTAGGGTTCTTGCTTACAGGAAAAAAATCCTAGCGTTCTTATAAATGAAAACCCCATCAGTAAGATATGATATATGACATGAAAACCATGAACGGAATTTGGGATGGGGTGCGACACGAATTGAGAATGCAAGGTAAGAGACACAAGTAGGTACACACATTTGAAGAGGCAGTCAATGTCAGAAGTTAGATATGAACACTTTAAAAAAGACAAATGAAGGTATCAAAAGTGTTAAAAGAAAAGCATAAAGCATGATTGTTCCTTTTTCAAGTTAATTAAAGACATGTATGAACACAAGATAGAGCAAAATTAAGGCTACTTAATCCGGCAGCTAATCCCACTTAACATGCGATAAGGCTTCCTTTTCTTCGGGGTGGTGAGAGCACTGAAGATGCATGATGCCAATTTTATGTTCCTTATCATTTTTTATCCTCCTCTTGATCTACGAATCATTGTTATTGTTTTCTCAATTAGTTATTCTAGCTACTGATTTCATGAATTTGTCATCCGATGACCTTTCATTAGTAACTAGGCTTCTACATGGGAACACCCTAGCAACTTGGTGTTGAGTCTTGGGCTTCCGCTACAAGGAAGAACAGTCATTTCATTAGTACTTGTAGGAGTCTTAGAGAGCATATACTTTTTGTTATCAATACAATCATTTTGCTTTTATTATGTGACTTTTGTGCATGTCTTGTTCTTTCATTCATTGAACCATTACAACTTTAGTGAAAGCTGACCTAACTCGAGACGATTAGGCACCAATCACGAGCGCTGGTCCCGTTGGGTGATTCCAATGATGTGGACGTGGCAAATTAATACACATAACCTTTCAAATCTGACCGTTTATGATTGGATTAATTAAGTGATTCCCACTTCTGGTTTCTTTGTATATTGTTGCTGTTCAGCGCAGCTGCATGGATTTTCACGGATCAGGTACCGTTCAAATAGGCAGTCAAAGATGGGAAGAGGAGACGACTCTGGTTCGGTCCTTGTTGTGCGCAGAATCTCAGTCTTGCACGAGATGTCTCTGCAATATATATGTAATGGAAAGGTATGACTCACGATGGCTGGACATCATTGAAAATAGAAGGGTTTGCTTCGCGTACAAGGGAGTATACATCATGAGAAAGGAAGGTTTGAATCCAAACGACAACCTTCGATACTTTCTATTTTGGAGAAATTATTGGGATGGTCAAGGATCAAGGATCATACAAGACCAAGATCGTAAGGTTACTTACGTGACAAGAAAGAGAGGAGACCATAATTGATATTCATCTCTTGAGAGAGCAAGATTCATTGACTAAGAAAAACCCATCAATATACACAAGAAAACTTAATATTGATAGCAAGATTTTAAGGGACTACAATGAAATAAATTCTAACTCCAAAAAATCAAATTTTCTTTTAAAATTAAGGATTCCTTTTATAGGAAGATTTATGCACATTTATCATTTATATTTTCTTTACAATGTAATCAGGAGATGCTCTATATAAACAAGGGCCTCACATTGTTGAAGACCATCCAAGCATAATTTAAGAGAATCATTTCTCCGTTTTTTTCTCTCTTGTTGTCGCTGGTAGAGAAGAAAATAAAAAATTCTAGATAAATTTTTTTGTTTGTCTCTAGTACATATACGGGTGTGAATGTGATTTTTCCAGCCGAGTAAAGACTGTTGTGCTTTCTTTGATGCAAATCAAGTTAAGTATCAATGTACTTTCATGCCACTAAAGATCGCTCACATGCTTCTATATCTTTTGTCCAACTCGTTTACCAGAATTTCTCGACATCTTTATTAAGTGAATTGCATCTAATCAATTCAGCAGTATGGTCATGTGTGTATATTATTGCACATCCATCAATCAAGTCTCGTATGCTATTCAATAAACCAATCTCATACTTATAGTTTGAATTTGTTTTAATCATCTTGTTCTTCTTGCATTCAAATGAAGTTGTATTATTGCATATTGTATATTCCTAATCAATATTGCATTATTAACAAAATCTGAAGTTATAGCATATTCATGTACAAAAAATATGAACCACAAAAATGTGTGCTTGTGTCTATCAGTTTTGCAATCATATCAACCTTATCATTCCATCATCAATTTAGATCCACAAACTATTGATTTTCTTATTACATGCTTATTGGAAAACTTGACCTTCTTTTATTGATTCATAACTTTATGACCCTTAAAGAAGCATTACCCTCACAAGGTTACTCGTCTTCTTCTTATTTGCATGCAATTTGACACTCATACATATACACGCCCATGCATATTTCTCTGGGACCTTTATACCAAGAACCACTAGAACGCATAAGTTGACCCTACCTCGTCGGGATAGAAGACCACCAGTAAAGCCTAAACCTAGTCTCATATTTCACCTCTAAAGTTTAATATGAAAGAATCGTATAATAAGTCTTCGTTCTTTATTGAAACCAAAATTTACATACACTCCAAACCAAAACCAGCCTTTGGGAGGTTGGTAGCAAGCCATTCATTTGGACCAAGAGTATAAAACCAAACCTGTTGTTGGGCTCAAGTGAACTATTCTCGAGTTGTTGAGCCTGCATGCAACCCCTTAACACATGAAATGTTGTTTCCTGTAACCGACGATTATCGCAGTCAAGAAGTCCTCCATATATCAAATCGTAGATGACAGGATTTACGAGTCCTTAATCTGTTATGAGAAGTAGCCGGCATCAACATTAGGATTCATTCATGGCCTGGCCAACACCAAACCATTATCAAGTAAATAGAAGCTGTTCCCAATTTCCTTCAGGTAAGATACTTGCAACCACTTTTAAACGTATATTTGCTACCGGGTCTAACTGTCACGTATGTTTATCATCACTCGTGTGTTTGAGGGTGTTGTACTTCTCGTACTAGGACTTCAAGCCTAGACCCACATAGGGTTTATAATTATGGTTTTGTGTTTGATTGACAAGTGATACTTATGCTTAGATTTCCGTGTGAAGCTTTTGGGTCCAATTCCTATGACCCACCTCAAGTTTTTGACTCAAAGTAGACCTATCAAACCGCGGTTTAATGAGAGCAATAGGTTTGATCCACAATGAACATTGAAACTGCAAGAACAAAAAAAAATAAAGGTTCGGTTTTCATGAAACCTTGTGTCAAACACACGAGAATGAGGAGGAGGCTCTTACTGTATTTCGACTTCAAACAGTATAACCCATTAAGGCTGCTACCCACCCACTAGTCATACACCAGACAAGTTTTAATAAGCACCTTTGGTTCATGGTGGAGAGGTTGGGAAGACCCAGCCATGGGAAAAAAAGCAAGTACCAACTTAGCGTTAAACGGCCTGCCACAGAGAGATGATTTACCATCCTCAACCTGTCATGATTTTTTTTAAAACCAACCTAATATGTACTATTAGGATATAATATGGTCTTTTCCTTGCAATAATGTGACCGAGTTTTGTTGGGGAATCACAACTCTTCAAATACATGATGTCAAATTTACATCGAACCTGATCATAGGTTTTTTCTAAGTCAATTTTGGTAGCAAAAGTTTCTTCATGTCCATGCGTGTCACGCATTGTATGCAACACTTCTTGTGCTCGGCGTGTCTCGTAGCTCATTCAATAATCGGTTCATCGAGTGTGGACACGAATTGCCAATGTTGTGGCTATCAAATATCAATCTCCTTCAGAGAAGTTATGTGACGACCATATCATGTGATAAGTTCATCTGCATCAAACAACTCGACTTTTGGCGTGTTGCTTCCGGTTGAACGGACCCGACCAGTGTGTGCTAAACTCGTGTCACTGTGAACTGCTCACAAACCGACCTGGCATTCGTTAGAGAGCCACGCGGTTCGTTGCGCACCCGGCTTCAGTGGTGTCATCTTCGCGAAGCAAATCGTACGTGAAAAGCCTCTCCCGACTCCCTTGATTCCTTGACATCCTCCAGAAGCAACTACAGAAAATGGTATATTTCATCTTTACGCTTGCATGGTTTCATTATTTTGCACTTGCTCTCTGTGGCTTTCATTCGATATGCTCTCTGTCTCTTGTTTCTAATTTCATGCGTTTGATTGACATGAAAGATATTGAGGGAATTCCGTTCGTTTTGTTGTCTATCAAGGCTTTTTAGTTGATCTAACACTCGCATCTCGAAACCAAGACCTCAAACATCGGTTGAAAGGAGTCTTGTGCTTTAGTTATTCATGTCATAAAGCAAAATCGATGTGCAGTTAAAAGGAATGCATGCTCAAATACTGGTCGTCCTTGAAAGATATCTTTACCAGTTTAATGTTTGTGTTACCATAGGAACTGCTGTTTTCTGATTCATAATATTTTTTAAATTGGAGGTAGCATTTGCCTGCTTCCTCTGCTCTCCAGTGCCATCTTTATCAAAATGAGTGACAATTCAAAACGCTGCTTGTGACGATGACATTATATTTGACTGTGCAACTTCTGGTAATTTTAATTGAAGTGGATGCAACTCAAACAAGTTGAGTACTCTTTGCAAAGTGTATTATTATTATCCATTATTTATAAACTACGCACTTAATCAATGCATCTGCAATCTGTTGTGCAGATTCACTTTGTCCTTCTGATTAGTCGACAGGGCAAGGTGAGGTTAGCGAATTGGTACTCAACTTGTTCACAAAAAGAGAGGTCTAAGGTGAGAAAATAAGATCGCGTTCTTTGGTATACCATTTTTCATTTTCTTTTAGTGAGGATGGTCTGTGCGATAGTATATCCTCATTCTTCCTGGCTTGGATAAATGCATCAGTAATCTGTATCAATTATAAACATTTTCTCATTCCCTATCGATGAGTGTTGACTTCTAAGTTTCGCATCTTTAGTTGTTCACCGTTAACTTTTTTGGTGTCCATGGTTTTAGCTGGATGTCATGTTAAATTATATTTATACTGGAAACCATTTTAAGGTGATTCGAGAGCTTAGTGGAGTAATTCTCAATCGAGGCTCAAAACTCTGCAACTTTATTGAATGGCGAGGTTATAAAGTTGTCTATAAGAGGTAAAATATATAATTCATGTGTTACAACACCCGTTGCCAAAGACCTCACAATACGTGTAACTCTGTTGCGTACAGATATGCTAGCCTTTACTTTTGCATGTGTATAGATCAGGATGACAATGAACTGGAGACACTTGAGACAATTCATCATTACTTGACCGCTATTTTGGCAATGTAAGCCTTCTGATTCTTCTGTCATGGTTTTTCTTCATTGGAAGCATATCTGATGGGTCACCCATTTCTATCAGTTCTGTGAATTGGACTTGATCTTCAATTTCCACAAGGTAGTATTTGGAATACTTTTCAGTTATATATTTAAAATAACACTCGTGCATGTGTGTTTGCAAGCATGGTCACATAGATCTCTGTTCCATAAATGAAGTGGCCATGGACAAGGCGAGGCACCACCTCACCTGAAATCCGAGAAATCCAGAAAATCTGTACAGATGGTCTGAAAATTTCAAAATTTATATGCCTACGTCACCTGAATTTCGGGCGACTGTTCTTCATCTCACCTCATAAAATTTTTAGGCCTGCCGCTGCATAGATACATCTATTTATTCAATTATGATCAATATTATTCCTTGCGACGTCAATTAAGATGTCTCTAGGATACATCCACTATCCTATTGTGAAAGTTCAGGCCACAGATTAAGTGATTTAGTAAACTTTTTGTGCTTTACATCTTCGGGTTTGCTCTATACAGTTGTTACTGATGGATTTCTAGGCATACTACATCCTGGACGAGCTTTTGCTCGCTGGTGAACTTCAGGAATGAGGCAAGAAAACTGTTACACGACTGGTAGACGCTCAGGTTTGTCAGTCTGATTGTAGCTTCGTCGCGTGAGTAAGAAATTGTATTGCTGGAGTGCAGGATGCTTTAGTGGAAACTGCCAAGGAGCAAGCAAGTTCTTTAAGCAACATTATTGCACAGGCAACGAAATAGAGGTACTGGTGGTGACATGTTTCTCGATATGTGGAAAGTCTGACCATGAACTTCTTCATCATTGAAGATGTGGGTTCTTATGTGAACATTTACGCTTGCTAACGAAGCACTAAAACAATAAACCAAAATGTTAGTTTGTTTGCAGCCAAGTGCTAATATGGCACAAGGTCGAGCTCCATGACTACCAAGACTTTAATGACACAAGCTCGAGCTCAATGATGACTAAGAACTTATATACCCCGGTGCATTCCCTTGGGAGAACTTGGTTCTCATTTGCACTTTGATTCCTCTCTCATCTTCTAGCTTCCACATCTCATGATATGCAACTTGGGCAGATTTATCTGATTCTCTTTCCTCGTTTGCTTGTTGGTTCTTTCATTACTGAACTGCAATGTGCGTTGTTCTTGTCGGAAATCAAACATCTTAAAGTTCATCAAAAGATTGATTAAGGTGATTGTCATGTGTTAGGATACTTGCCTTCAACTCTCTTGGATAGGGCATGAAGCATGCATCCATATAGAGCCTCATGTCGAAGGACTTTTGCCGGCAATGGATGTTCTCTTCTTTCCTTTCGCAATGCCATTTTCATCTTCTCTCATTTGATCGGTTTTCTTCTTCGCCTCTTCAATGCCAAAAATCTAAATCCATAATTTGTTTCCATCACACCAATGTTCCCTCCGGACTATTTGTTGCTCATAGACATGCATGCACGGTTCATCGTCATACACACAAACCTGTTGCTAGTATTGCTCGAAAGCTCTGGTTCACACTGTTTACTATCATACCATCTTTCTGGATTGGCGTATTCCCTCGTCTTGAACATGTCGTGTAAAGCAAGTCATGTAAAATAGGTCGTTTTGAGTAAATAGGATCCTGTAAACCGTGTCGATTTTGGGTGTATTCAAATTTTCATATCAAAATGGGTTGTAGTCATGTTGATACGTACATGACTAGATCGTGTACATGTCAACAAAATGAAACGATAATCAGTAGGTTCATGTTCAGTTTGGTTTAGTTAGCTTTGAACACGAACCCCAAAACGCGAAAATGACCCCATTACCTAAATTGCCATCCTAGGTTGAGGTGTGAAGGTGATGCAAAGAAATGAAGAGAGAAAAGACGGTTAACGGCACAGCAATTTATTTATTTATTTATAGATATCACAGTCGGAATATATTATTAAAAACCACTAGAGCAAAATAGTAGACTTGACTTGACAGTCATATGAAACGGTGGACACTTGTAAAGATCTAAGACGACGACAGTCACAACCAAGCCTATTTATTCATGCACTAAGTGGGATCGGTTATATGAATTGTTTGTTTGAGTATATTTGCATTTAACTCGAAAAACTTCTATCATGTTTTATTGTTTTCTTCTAACACTTTTGTAGTCTTTCATCGGTTGTTGTTTGCTTGAGTATATTTACATTTAACTCGAAAAACTTCGATTGTGTTTTATTGTTTTCTTCTAACACTTTTGTAGTCTTTCATCGGTTGTTGTTTGCTTGAGTTATATTTGCATTTAACTAAAAAATGTTTAATCATGTTTTATTATTTTTTTAAACACTTCTGTAGTCTTTGATCAGTTGTTTTTTGCTTGAGTTATATTTGCATTTAACTTGAAAAAGTCCAATCATGTTCTATTATTTTTTTCACAACACTTTTGTCGTCTTTTAAAATATTTTTAATTATAAAGAGGATTACAAAAAAAATTTGGTGCAAATCATTGAGATCACCTAGTTTCTACTAGCATAAGCATGACAGATAGGATTAAACTCGGCAACTAGATGCCAAAACAACAAGAATTGTGCTTCCAACTATCACTTAACAACCCCCACCCCATTTGTATTGTCGCAAAGCCTCTTCATTGGATTCCATCACAAGAATAACGTCAAATCTTGTGCCGTCATTGAGTTGGTGTGCCAACAAGGGGGGCCAAGCTTTTACAGCGTGGTGTATGCCGGTTAGCTTACAACTTCAAACAAGCTGTTGCATCTGACCGCGGTGGACACCGATTGCCTGTTTGGTGTATTGCCAACAGCCTGAAAGTTTTTGAGCTACCACCATTAATGCTTCGAGTTTGTATACCACCGATCCACTGTTTGTGTCTTTGGGCTCTAGAATTGGACAAAGGGACACCATTGCTTGATCTTTGTGATGGCTACTAGTGCCTCTCAAATTTGAAAGATTTTGATTACATGTGGATAGCTGCTAGAGCCATCACATGACAATTCGTTTAGCATGTGCTAGCAGTAGCAGCTACCAGTTACTTATCACATGTGTCAAAAAAAGTGTAAGAAATACTCGAATGAAAAAGGTTTTCTTTTACTTAGTCCTTTTGGTGAAGGAAGAACTTCTGTCAGTTTGATTGCTATACAAGGCGAGACTGCAGGGAACTCCTATAGCTAGCACATGCTACCTCTAGTAAGATCTCATGATGCGGCTGTTAGAGCTGGGATGTGTTGGGACAAGCAGCTACCAGTTACCCATCATATGTATGACAAAAGGAGCGCATGACAAAATAGTAAGTAAAAAATGGCTTTCTTGACTCTGTCCTTTCGGTAAGCGATCAATAGGGGACTATTAGAATACATTGGATTTTTGACAATCTTTGAAGATATTCTGTACATTCGTGACAGGAATCAAAGGGGTTGGATTTGGACTCAGTTTCATGGTGGAAAGTGAAAAATCCACAATGACCAGGATCTAATTAAGAGCTGATTAGAGACATTGATCAAGCCTCATTACCCATCAGCAGTGGTGGATTCAGAAACTTGTTTTGGGTCTGGCAGATTTCAAAGATTTTCATTTTCTTTGAAAATTTCAACGCACGTAGAAAATTTTCAGAATTTTGAGTGGGGCCACAATGTGGATCCGCCACTGCCCATCAGATTCGCGATCCAAACTCTTGTGTGGAAAACCTGTACAACTTTGAATAATCCAGCATAAAACTCTAAAGGCTAGGACCCTCATCCTATGTCATTAAAAATAAAAATAAACGCCAATAACTACATAATTGAAGATCATATTATAAACCATTCGCCACATAAGTATCTACAAACATCTTTAATTTAAAAAAATTAGGCCCAATTTTCTCGGCATCGAAAATTATTTTCTTGACGGAAGTAATGTTTGGCTATACATCAAAAAGAGAAAAGCATGAGGGAGAAAAGAGAGCAGTGAATGAACTCAAAATCTTTTGTCCCCAAGAGAATTATTCTTATTGCCTACTCACGTGTAAAGGAAACAAACAATAACGCTCATTGATAAGGATGTGCATGGGCAGATTCGGGTTTGACCCTGGCAAAATTGGATCCAGCCTAATCCATTTTTTCTCTAATTTGGATCTGGGATTGGAGACAATTTTAAACTCTGAGTCCGAACCAAATAACCAATTAAGTTATATTTCTTTTGTTTATTTGTATTTTACATTAAGTATCACAAACAGAAGGGGGACTATTTAAGATGAAGCCGAAAGCCTACGCTTTTACTCTTCGCTCCAGTAAGAAGTTTTAATTCTCTCTCTCTCTCTCTCACACACACACACACACACAAACGTGCTAATGAACGTTACTCTCCAAATAAAAATGATATTTATGGAATAAATAATCAACTTGGAGTACTGGTTGAGGCAATTGGACTCATTGGTGGTGGTTGGTGGTACAAATTCATAGCTTCACATGGAGCACTAAGGATGGGCAGTGGGCCAGCACAGCAATGGAGAGTAGCCTGCACCGGCGCATTGCGCCCGAGATAGAGACCGGGTCTGTCCAAGGCTTGAACATGAAGTCCGTGGGCTGCATTCTGAGTTACACGATGGGCAGGCCATGCATGTTTCTACTAGGCTGGGAACCTCGCCATACAATGTCTGTGTGTGCCTGTGCCTGCGAGTGTGTTGCCACACGGCCCATTCCATTAGCCCGCTTAATGACCAGCCTTGATAATGTTCAATTTGCACAAAGGCAAGTTGAGCTTGATCCTGACAACATGTAGTAGCATGACAAGGCTATATTAATTATAAATCGGAAAATGTGTAAGCAAAATATCAAGTTGAATGTGGGTTGTCACTGCCCAATATCAATTGTGCAATTTGTACATTTTTATTCTTTCCCATAATTATATAATGTTAAAAACCAACAAGCGGATAAATATGAAATTAAACTAGAATTAAGGTTGAAAAGCGTATATATATATATATATCCTAAAATGCATATTTTCAGATGCCACCACTATTTATTACAAAATTCTGGAACTCCTGTGAAGAAGTCGACCGGATATGAACTCCAATTAAATGTTTTAGGGAAAAATAGCTACAGAGAGCTGCATGAACGGGAAGCATAAGTTATCTTCCTCATAGGGGCCTCCGATTTGCTAACGATTCAGTCAACAATGTTTTTGAGTATTGACGCAGGTTAGAATTCTCTGGTACGCCCTGCACAACTTTTCTTTGTTGGTTAGGATCAAATATTTCACCTAGCACTGGTAAACAAATCGAGTTGCTCGTCGATCTACTTGATTCGGCTTGCTTCCAGCTCAAATAGTGTTGTACTATGTGCTATAACACATCATACAACTCTCACGTTATTGGTTAGTTTAATATTATATATAACAAAATACCAATAATTTATTGGCATCTTATTCGTATGCATTCAAGCGTAAAGTTCTCCACCAACGTTTGGTTGGCTCGATTGGTTCTGCTCTCCTTAAGCAGGTTTTTGAATTGGATATTGTGAATAAAGAAAACCAACATTGAGAGAGCTTTACCCTCATAGTGGACCGACCTGGCTCGAGCAAGATAAGTCAGTGGCGGTTTAGAATGAAAGACAAAAGATCTTCCCAGTTAGAGAACGTACCCTTACCAGCCTGAGTCAGGGTCACTTACATGGACGAATCCGTTTTAGAAATGAGTTACCCTCCCGTTTGGTGTCACCATGCCGTGTGAAATTATCCTACAGTTTCGTGTTACCATCATGTGAAGAGTTACCTTGCCGTTTGGTATTATCCTACGATTTGGTGTTATCATGATGTTTGGAGTTATCCTATTTGAGGAGTCTCTATCTATTATATATATATATATATGTGTGTGTGTGTGTGTGTGTGTGTGGATTTGATCTAAGCCTAAACCCAGATCCGGGTTGCTGCTCTTGTTATGAAAAGCACACCATGATATTTTTGATGGTTAAAGCATGATTTTTTAACTTGACATCGTAGGGAAGGTGTTTGTACTTGTATGATGTAGGGGGTTATACATTCTTTTATAGAACCATGCTAGAAGTTATTTCTTGTTTTAGATAGATTTAAATGTGTATGATTGATAAATATTTTAATGATGTTTATGAAATGATGTTTGCAATTATAAATTATTTGTTATGCTTTTGAGGTAGAACTTATTTATGGATTGGTTGATAGATATGTTTTGATATGCATGTGTTGGTATGAACATGATATTTAAATATTGTATGAGAATTTGGACATATGTGGATTCAGATATGATATTGTGAATGTGATAAATTAAAACAGGTTTTTAAATGTAATGATGTATGACTATATGAATCGTACTTGTCTGGGGTTTCTAGAAACTTGTAGGTCTCTCGAGGGTTCCGATTTGGGGCGAATATAGAGTGTGTTTTTGGGCATTCTACCGTTAGAGTCTGCGTGGTTTGACCGTTGTGGACCTAGTTACCAAGGTCATATAAGGGAGGGTCAAACGACTCATATGAGCTTGGTAAAAACAAAGTATAGGCTATAATTATCATAACTAATTGATATGTTTGTGTGTGTGTTAGTATAATTTTAAATCATGAATTCGAAATGAAAGTGTGATTTGCTATGAAATGTTTATGAAAATCTACATGCTTTTAGTATGAATTTTATTTAAAGATATTTATCATTCTTATTGATGGGTTGGAGCTCACTCTACCATCTCTCTACCATTTTAAAGTTTGTCCTAAAACCAACACGTTCAAGGCACATAGAACACATTAGCAGTTGAACGAGCTATATATTTTGAGATGGTATGATTTAGATGAGCGATAATTTATCTAAATAAATATTTTATTATTCGAGGTTATGTTCGATAGAACTTGTACCATTTTGCCTAGATTATTTAAGCCTATGAGTATTCATATATGTAAGTTGTTAGTTTATTCGAGTTAGAATTTAGTCTTACTTGTCTTTGATTGCAGCTCACGATCATGCTCGTGTGAGAAGCGACTACATGACATAGACTCAAATTGGGTCATGGTCGCGACTCGTGTGGGTATGATTATATATATATATATATATATATATATATATATTAATATATATATATATATATATATATATATATATATATAAGAAAATTGAATCATGACTCCATGTTTTTTTTCAATGGTATTAATATAATTTTAAAAGTTTTAAGAGTTTTTTTAGATATAGGAAAATTTTATTAAAATCAAACTCGTATGATCCACTACAATAGGTGTACAAACATATCAACTAGAAACCGGGTATAAAAGGTATAATTTAGAATAATTATTTTAGTAGCTCAAAATGTGCTTTAGATTGCTAAACCTGGCGAAGTAAAAATGCATAAACTTCCATACTAATTCCACGGTCTCTCTCTCTCTCTCTCTCTCTCTCTATATATATATATATATATATATATATATATATATATATATATATATATATATATATATATATATGTCAGTTATTGTGTGCATGCGCGCATGTGAGTCATAGTTTGTGTGTATGTATAATATACGTACATGTGTATAAGTGAGTGTGATATATATATACTGAGTGAGTGACTATGACTTGGGCCAATACATTCTTCAATTACAGAAAGGAAAATCCACAGCAGCGTCCACATCATGTAGGCCAAACCACGCTACCTTGTCAGGTGATCGCCCTACCGTCGATGTCAGCTGTCCTGATCTCCAGCCTGTCTCCAGCCATGCACAGATTGAGCGGAGAGAAATGTCATCCTGCTCGGATACTGATTTATCCAATTCATTAGTGCCAGTCTCCACGCAGATTTTTTTACCTTTTCTTGCTTGTTTATAAAGAAAAGCAAAACTCAGCCTCGTTAATCTTACGCTTCCTCCATAGCTGCACATAAGAACCTCTGTCGAGATATTTTACTCTCTGACATATATAAAGATGGATATATGTATATACATAAAGAGAGGGAAAGATAGAGATATATAAATATAACGAGAGGGACAGTCACACAGAAAGAGAGGAGTAACTCTTTAGTTACAATATGAACAGCTCATTCATGGGATTCCTCTCTCTCTCTCTCTCTGTGTTTGATCCATTACAGCCTGTAAAACTCAACCATGGCCGTCACCCATGTTGATTTCTTTTAAATCTCATCTTCCAACAAAAACCAAGCACGTCTACAACAAGGCCATCATCAGAATGTGTGTGTGTGTGTGGCTTATGTGAGAATGGAGCCGTGCCCGTTTGTGAGATTGACAGTGGGGAGCCTTGCACTTCGGATTCCGGTGGCTTCGAAGCCGGCACGAACTGGCGTACACCCCTCGAGCTCTCCTTGCTTCTGCGAGATTCGGCTGAGGAACTTCCCCGTGCAGACTGCCATGGTGCCGCTCATCCCGCCTGACTCTCCCCTTTCGGGGGGATACGACTTTCCGTCTACGAGCTTCCATTTGGGCCGGGACGACGTGCAGAGACTGGCCGGCAAGTCAATCTTGGGTCTCTGTGGAAAGGGGCGGTTGGTGGTGGCGATCTACACCGGGCGGAGGGGGACAACGTGCGGGATGAGCTCGAGCCGGCTCCTAGGGAGGGTCTCGGTGGAGCTCGATTTCGACGGCGCCGAGTCGCGGGCCTGCGTGATACATAGCGGGTGGCTCGGCATCGGCGGAAAGGGGAAGCCGTCGGCGCAGCTCCACCTGAGCGTCCGGGCAGAGCCGGAGCCAAGGTTCGTGTTTGAGTTCGAAGGGGAGCCGGAGTGCAGCCCGCAGGTGTCTCAGGTGCAGGGAAACAATATCAGGCAGCCAGTCTTTACTTGTAAATTCAATTGCAAATCTTCTGCAGAACGCAATGCCAGATCGAGGTCTGTCCTTTCTCTCTCTCTCTCTCTCACACACACACACACACACACTCTCACCGTCTCACGCACACATACACACAGTGTCACTCATGCATGCATACATGAATCAGAAACCTTACTAGCTAGGACGTTACATATCTACAACAATAATATGGGTTTGCTTATATTTAATGATTATCATTTATACAATCTCTCTCTCTGGCATTCATGAACTGTGTTTTCATTTTTCTTTTCCACGTTTGGTTGACACGACTTGAAATCGCACGACAATGTGATTGCCTTTCTTGCCAGTGGACCAAAAGCAGAAAAATAAGGTTTCCATTTAGAAAAGTTGACGTTGAATCACTTGTATTAGAATATTCAAACCTTCACACATAGTGGCTGAGAACTAGCTAGGATGACAATGGGAAGTTGTACCTATGCCCCACCCAGTTCCTGATCAAGAGCATTTGAATACACACCATTTAGGTTGGCTGGATCGTTTCAAAACCTGTGAGGCTAGAAATGGATTCCCTTAGAAGGGAACTGAATTAGAAGTTAAGCAGTGCTAGGAATTGGGTTCATTCGCATGCTTGCTCAGCAGTCTTATAGTGAGGGTTCCACTTGGATTGTCAGCACTAATTTGGATTCTCTTAGGTGAGTCGAGAGAATCGACTTCAAGGCTCTTCAAGGTTAGTGGTAGTAGGAATCTGTTTCACGTGTTTGCTTCAGCTGCCCTACAGTGGAAATTGGACTTGGATTTTCAACCTTTGAGAATCCAAATAAATTTACAGGTGAACCAAACGCTAATGTTAGTAATTTGTCCTGAAAATCTTAGAGCGTGCTGGAAACGGTTTGAGTGAATCTCTCGAAATGGTGGTTATGAATTAGGAAATAACTGGAAATGACAGTCGCTTGTGAAATTTGAAATCTTTTCAGATTTTACGAAAGGCGAAAATTATAACACTTGCTTTTAAATTACTGTATATTGTTCGTCATCTCAAACCAAATTTGTTGTTCTTGTACTTGTGCAGATCCTTGAAATCGGCTCCATGTAGTCCATCTAGAACCTGGCTAAGCTCATTGGGGACTAAGAGGGAACACGCCTCCAAGGAGAGGAAGGGATGGTCGATCACAATTCACGACCTTTCGGGCTCACCGGTAGCGGCAGCATCCGTGGTGACCCCATTCGTGGCATGCCGGGGTTCAGACCGGGTGAGTCGGTCGAACCCAGGTGCATGGCTCATCCTCCGGCCAGTTGATGGGACCTGGAAGCCGTGGGGCCGGCTGGAGGCATGGCGGGAGCGCGGTGGCATCGATGCCCTTGGCTGCCGCTTGGAGCTCATGACCGATGCAGCAGGCTGCAGCGGCATGGGCAGCGGAATTCTCCTTGCAGAGTCGACATTGAGTGTCGCCAAGGGTGGGTGGTTCAATATTGACATGAGCGGCAATGGGCGGTCGGCACTAGCCAGACCGGGCTCACCTTCATGTAGCCCCAGGCATTCCAGCAGTGACTCCAGCGGCCCTGCAACCTGGCCGTATTATGCCCAGGACAGAGGGTTTGTGATGGGTTCGAGCATCCAGGGCGAGCGGAAATGCAGCAAGCCCGTTGTCCAGATCGGCGTCCAGCACGTCGGCTGCATGGAGGATGCTGCGGCTTTCATCGCGCTCTCTGCTGCACTTGATCTAAGTATGGATGCATGCAGGCTTTTCTCTCAAAAGCTTCGGAAGGAACTAGTACTTCAACATGACCATTCTTAGTATTCTTGATAGGCTGAAGATGATGAGACTTTTATCTTTGAATTATTTTTTTCTTTGTTCCTGCTTATCGTTTTCATCACCATTGTCATTCTTTTGTTTTGGATTTGTGAGTATTTTTTAAGCTACTACTGATTCAGTAGAGTAACAGTTTAGTTTGTACAAAGATTTAACGAGAGAAGAGCTACCGGCGCCTTGCTTTTCTCTTTTCCTTACCAATCTGCCTTGTAGTGTGCTGACAAAATTTTCCGGTTGAGGCGAAGTTGAGTCGGGTGAAATTCAAGTGAGACGGATGCCTCGCCTTGCCCATGAGTAGGTCTGCCACTGCCAATCATACTTTGAACAAAACCTTGTCGCTCTTCTTTCTTTCTCCTTACCTCAAGCGTAGGTAGGAAGTACACCAGCTGTGTGCGGTTCTAGCATTCCACTCGTGATTAGAAGAATGAATTGGATGATTCATGAGAGAAGTTTTCTTCTTTAATTCTTTAAGATCCATCTGTGAGAACTGAAGATTGTAGTCCCTTGCCAATAACAAACATCTCTCTCTGTCTCTCTCATATATATATAGTAAAGGCGCTTAACACCCCAAAAAGAAGAAAACCATGAAACAAGTGAAAGTGTACATTCCTTACCTACCCTGATGAAGCACAGTTGCCAGCTCTTGCAAGTGAATGCTCCTTCCTTATCCTGTCGAAGCAGGGTACTAACCCTCTTATCTAGCTCCAAGTAGCCAGGGTCAGTGTGGAACTCGCTCGGGATTCAGGGTGAAACCAACCGAGTCATAAACCAGCCTAACTGGACCCAGAACATAATCTATCAAGGGAACTCCCTGTCGGTTACGAGTCCTCTTCCCTTAAAACCGGAACCAGTGGTTCAACTTGCTGGCTTCAGTCCATTTTATAAGTTTTTGTTCCATCTTTTTGCTTCTTTTTTGTTCTCTGGGTTTTGATTCAAACTGGACCAAACTGAACTGGGTATGAGCCGTGAACCAGGTGGAACTTGCTTTTTGTTACTTGGTTCATGGTTCTGGGCAAGTTGGAATTGATAGTTATGAACCACTGGTCCCAGTTCACCTAGAACAGGTCATGCCCCTCTCCAAGTACCCCAGATAGTTCTTCCAGCTGAAGGATACGAAACGATCTCCACCGTGCAATTCACGGAACAACAACAATTTGATTCATTTCCCCATGTCACTACATTTTATGGTTCCTTGCATATCTCCTTTAAATGCTAAAAAAATTTTAAAGGCAGACTTCTTCTATCACAAATCTTCCGGTTTCCATGTCGCCGAGTCAGTTCTAAGCCGTCAAGTAGTCCCTAAAAACTTTAATATATTGCGTCTTCCCAAAGTAGGGACAAACAGGTCTCTCTTATCAAAACTCCCTTGAAAAAGGTTACTGTTGCCATCTTGAGAGTGCATTTTGCTGAGTAATTGTTAAAAGAAAGAAAGCCTTTAATGGGTGATGGTCTTTTTGGGGGTTTCCGCCCCTACAAACCAATCAATTAGAAGACTAGCGGTTTCAAACCGGTGGTACTAGTTCCATCAGAAGTGGAACCTAACTGAACCAGCCCCCCTCGTTCTGGATCCAGTTAAACATGGTCAGGATTTTAAAATTGAAACCGAAAAACGACCTGAAACTGCTGGTTCTGAACTGTCAATTTGGGTTCCAGATCAGTTTCCCGAACCAGAACCAAACCATGGCATGCACTTTAAGGTCAAGCATCCGGTTCGTCTTCTCTGACCGCCTGTTCAAATTAGTTTGGTTAACATGGGTTTCTAGGGCAACGTACATCAAAATCATATTTAGTTGGTATATCCAGCTCATATAGTCTAACGAGAGTTCTTGTTCGCTTCATTTAGATCATGATCAAGCTCACTAAGAGCCACACCACAAGCAAATTGGTTAAATAACCAGCCTTAAATATGCACGGGCCGATTGTATTTGAGATATCGTGTCATGAGAGACGTGGGAATCAGGAAGTCTCACATGATGCAACCTTTCGAGACGAGAGCCCCTTCGGTGTCCAGCTGCAAAGCATGGAGAAGCCTCGAATGAACAGATACAACTCAGAATTCTTTGCAAGGGGAAAGAATGATATTCTTTGATTTGTATGAAGAAACAGGAAGTCTTACATGATACACCTTTAAGTTCCCTTATTCTCCAGCCACAAAGCATGGAGTGGCCTCAAATGAACCAAATAAGTAGATAAAACTAATAGATTCTTCTTCCAAAGGAAAGAATGCATCTTTTGATTCGCATACAGAGAGAAGGCTTGATTCGAGATAAGCTTATCATGGGAGATCCCATCTCTTGTGTGCAGAAGGCGTGGAAGGTACCTGGCAGACTTCATCCATCAGAAGCTGTATTCAAGCTCTACATCCATGGACCATGCAAACTTGGCCAGAAGCGACTTATTGAATATCTGCAGTCAGAGAGATATAGCCAACTCAATGTGGCGAAGCCAAAGTCTGCTAGATAGTTCAGAATGGGAAATATTTCTCACCTTCTCTATAGGCACATCATTCCGCTTGCACCACGCAACTGAGATTCTAGGGTCCATATAGTTTATCTTTGATGTTCCCAAGGCAACATTTTTTATATCCTCTTTGGTTTTTATGTCTAGGTCTATCTTCTCCATCCTTTCTTTACATGCTGCAATTTTCTTTACTAATCTGCATGTAAAGAAATGGTAAGCTTCTATTTCATCATTAACCCGAGTACCAAGTAACAGAGAATAGCAGACGTACGATTCTGGTGACAATGCTTTTCTGGGTGTTCCATCTTTATCCCTCAATGGAGGCTTCCCTTTTTTCGCCCTGTGCAGATCCTCTTCCAGAGCCTCCAGCTCCTCCTACAATTAGCAGTGAAATAATTTGGTACACTTTTCATGATCTTGCTTTTAGTAGTGACATTTTTTGGTATATGATTCATGATTTTTTATCTTTTAAGTTAAATGCTAATATGACACAAGATCGAGCTCAATGACAACTAAGAATCCATGTAACAAAACCAATATGGTAAAGGTTTGGTTTTGGTGCTCTTTTCTTTTTCTCTTCTGACAATTCATGATTCGTAGAGAAACAATTACCAAAGGCAAACCTGTGCTTTAGACTTTTTTTCAGACAACTTTTCCATCTGGGCACCATGTGATTTGGATTCAGCACGCTGGTGATTGCAGATAATTGCAACCTACAAAAACCAAAAGCGATAATCAAGACATGAGCAACAACAACAACAACTAAGCCTTTTCCCATACTAGATGGGGTCAGCTAATAATCAAGACATGAGCATTGATAGAAAAATATGCATCCAAACAGAGGCAAAAAAAGCACAGCATTTTCAAATGAATCTCATTCTGACCTTTTTATTTGCCGATTGATAAGCAGCAATCTTCTCTGCCACAGATTTCAGTTCCCATCCAGAACTGCCTTCCTCTTGCCTCAGCTGCAATCAGATGGAGAAGATAGACTGAAGCAAAGAGAAGAGAATGTTGCATGCCGGCAACAAAAATATTCTAATTCAAAAGGCAGAGAAATAACTCAAGATGATTGGAAAAGTACCTCTGTATCCAACGTGATAGAGGCATTGTATGTACGAAAAACTTTTGCAGTGAGTCCTGGCATAAGACCTTTCAAATGTGCATTAAGCTTCGTTGTGTCCAGCTTATCGAAAAGATCATCTCCCTCCTTTTTGCCTGATCAACATAAAGAACAGGGTAGCCGTGATCAGACATTTTAAACGCAGAAGAGGACTGAAGCAAATTTGAGGTTCACTGACCGGATTTAAATTTTCCAATTGCCTCATAAACCTGAAGCTCGACTTCCACTGTGTTCCTATATCTGATAGAGTCCTTCCCCAGGAAATCAAACTTTAAGAAAAGACAAAACAAATAGGTGAGAAAAAACAAATAGTTGAGAAGAAAAAGAGAAATCAATAAATTTTAACGCCCTGGAAAAGAACTATGTTAATAATGCATTACCTCAAGTGACCTAGGAGGCCGTAACGTAACATTTTCAACTTTCAGAGTGCAGCAACCCACTGTATCTGCTTCATCATCATCCTGAAAGAATTGTCGATTTCCGAACCACCACATTGATGAGTTGCATGACAACCTTCTTGATATCGCACTCAGAAGCAAGCAGGCACCCAAAAATTACACCCCAATTATTGTACGCATCAATTGTTTGTTTACGTTTTCCTTCGCAACTTGTTTCCAAAAGCTGGCCCTCCTAAAGAGAAGTATGGACTGCATAAAAATTTCTAAATCGAAAGCTTTTTTAGGACAAGCGTATATTTTTATGATTGTTCTTTTTATGAGAAAAATTAGAACCCTTTTACCAAAAAAATGACTTTATATGCCAAAAAATACCAAAAAAAAATTCTGGTACATTATGAATAGGAAAAGCCCCATTTTCATTTGTTTATCTAACAGCCCAAGAAAAATATTTGTCAGCAATATCTTCAATTGAAATTGGAGCCAGATGCACAGGCACAGGCACACGCACACGCACACGCACACGCACGCACACGCACGCACACGCACACGCACACGCACAGAGTATATTAAGCAACAACGGCAAACAGAGATGCCAAAGAACTATTAAAAGACAATCAAATCTAGAAGAGCCCAAAAATGCACTTGAATGGTCAAAGCTCCGATTGAAGGGAATTAACTTAGAAGCTTGAATTATATCAAGGATTTAGCCTAGAATGATGAACTGATCTTTTAATAATATTTTGACGAAGCCTTAGCATTTCCATACCCATATATGCAGCAAATTATACTTGAAGTAAGCAACAAATTATTACCAAGCTACATGTATCCTCAGGTATATTCTTTGTCACGACCAACTTTCCATCCCTTACCAACATCAAAACAACATAAACCCAGAATCGTCATGCAAGTATGAAGCTTTTTCTCTCCTTGTTCGTTGTGTGCATCTCTGATATTGAGATCCTCTTAACTCCATGCTAACTCAAAAATCGTGATTTTAACCATATTCCTAGTTTCTATTCATCAAAAGAATACAGTATTAAAGAAAATCCACTCGAGGGAAGGAAAGAGGAACAAGTTTCTACAGCTCAAGGAAACCTGGCATTAGCATATAAAATGTACATGGTTTACCGTTACACACTGTGCATCAAAATCACATCCTAAGATCAATCATGAAGGGATTAGAGGCATACTATACCTTTTCGTTGCCAGCCCTGAGAGCTAGCTTGTCAATAAGATACGTGGCAACAGCAATTTGTCTTTGTGTCATGTCAATTTTGGGATGAAAATGTTTCGTGTATGTCTTCCTAATGTCATCAATGTAGTCCTGCCATAACAGAAGTGCCAGAAGGCATGTTACAGGGAAAAATATACAAGCTGGTAGGCATTTGCGTGGATGTTGAGTGTGTAGAAAAGCAATCACTCAGGATAAAGCCAATCATGTGAATTTACCTTTAGCATTCTTGCTTTCTCATACTTCTCTCTGTCACTTTGCCCCTTCAAAGAGCTGCTGGCCGCAAGGAAAACATACTTAAATTCTTTTGGGTTAATGGGATCATTCCAATAAGCCAGCCATGTGACAGTGTTGTCATGTTTCACTTCCTTCCATCTATACTTCACCACAGATAAAACAAAGCAGAATTTCACCACCATCACCATGAGCGACAAAAAGGGATGAATATCAGACCAGTAAACAGTGTACCTTTGGCCTGGAATTGGGCATTCAGGAACCGGGGCACCTTTTCCAATATTGATAGTTATATCCTTGGGCATGATGCGTCTTTTCAACTTTCCCATCTGTAACAACAATATGCCACATCAACCATCGAATGATAATAGAGAAATGGCACCAGAAAAAACAAAAAGAATAGCCCTGTAGATTAGTTATCTTTACTATGCAAATGACCAATCGTGAAGCAACCTAGTTCTACAAACTACATAGTTAAGCGCAAAAAGTCCAAAGTAACCTTGGGATGTTCTCCCCGCCCGCGGAAAAGTCCAGGTGGTTCAACTCTGAAGTTGCCAACCTATAAGAAAAGAGAAAGTCAATTTAACTGAAGTATTTTGCAGTGCAAAAGCTTGCCTTGGAGAGACGCTGTAAAACTTAAAAGCAGTTCCCACACAAACTATTGTGACTCCAGCAATAGCATCGCAAGACTCAAAGAGCAAACATCATATGCATTCGACCAATTATTCTGAAGGCACAGGTTTACATCTATCTAATGAATTATGTTTTGAACAGCCGATAAGCTTTATCAAGTAAACCAAGAAATGCCACCTTTATCACTTCCCTCATTGTCATGAAGGTATTTTGAAAAGGTTCGTACTTGACTGACTTACAGATTCACAAAACAAGTAAGCATCGCCTGATCACTTCTCTCATAATGCATGATGTAACGAAAATGAATTATGGATTTGAAGTTGATGAAAAGCTCTTTTGACCAATGTCCTAAGCTCTCATTCAACAATAACCATGGTTGTTGCACCATGAGACATAGCATCAAATTGCTTAAGTGCACACACAAACAGCAACGATATTTTAAGTGGCCTCAACAAGCTATTGCAGACATAACATCAAATTGCTTAAGTGCACACAAACATCATTTAACTCTGTTTGACAGTTAAACACCAAACGATAAACTTGAGAAAAGACTTATGGTAGGAACTGACCTTCTCCTTTACACCATCAACAATGGCCCACATGTATTTCTCCTCTTGCTTCAGTTTCTCTTCTTTCATAGTTTTTTTTTCCTGCATGAAATTTGATATAAGTCAGGAAAAAAGATGGCAGCTTTACCAACATTCAACCTTCATCCTTACAGTTGACAAATTACATAAATGTTTCACTGGTTAAGTCCAATTTTCACTTATAAATTTAAAGTTAACTTTATTTAAGAGCAAAATGTTATTGATTGTAAGCTATTTATAAGAAAAGAAAAGTAAGACAAGTGGTGACGGTGGGTAATCCATGGTAGTGGTAATAAAGTGATGCACGGAAATTCTTGTTTACACTTATAATAGCCAATCAAATCTAATAAGTTACTCCATCCAAATATCAAATATTTGTATATATTTCCTCAGTGAAGTGTCACCATGAAAATAGTCATTATCTGAATTAATTTACAAACTAAACTCATGCCGCTAGCCCTTCAGACAAGAATAATTAATGTACCCTACTGCTACTGCATTTCCCATCTCTTCTGTGTCTCGCTTCCAAAAGACAAAACTAGAGATGCAGTTGCTATTTCCTCAAAGTGGGTCTGATTTGCAAGCTCAAGTCCAAGGGCTAAAGTAGCAAATTTCATGAACACATGCTGAACAGATTACTAGTATTTTGTTGGGAAGGCTAAAGCAGGAGCTAGCAGCGTATATTACGATGATGGTAGAGCATATCAACATAGGCAGATGAAACCACAATTAATTTTTGCCAATCAAAAGGAGGGGAGGCTTGTCCTGGATGAAGTATGCAGGGTGTTGCAACAAGGTGAACCATGTAACTTCTCAAGATGTAACAAGCCATAAGCAACAGGAAAAGGCAAGACATACGTACAGGTATACAACATGAACATAACAGAACATTGCATGCATAAGAATTAGCATGCTTTCTTTCTTTTTTTTCATACATCTCGTGGATGCACCTTATTTTATGTCACCATATTGATTCCAGTTGGGCATGCCTGCAAAATGCATTTATTTTAAAAGTTACAAGGAAGGTTTGACAACTTATCAAAGACGCCATGCTTCTGCCAGATGTGAATTACTTTCAATTTTCCTGGTAAAGGACATGTATATTACGTATGCAAAGATAACCTAGGAATAGGATACAGAAAAATCCAACACAAGGAAAATCACCTATCAAGTGTCAAGAGGTCTTAATGAATCTGGTCACGAGAATATAGAAGTAAAGAGTGTGGAAGCACTTTTCATCTAAACAGAACCAAGAAAGAAATAGTTCTCAATTAAACAAGAGACAAAAGAAACTTTTCACATGGGCTCTTTTTGCTGCAAAGTGAATAGGATAGAACCTACCTCTGTACTCATTTGTTTATTCTTTTCTTTCTCCTTTTGATACCAGTCATAGATCGGGGTGAAATCACATAGCTCAAATTTCTTGATTTTATGGTTCTTACCGAGTATAGGTCTCCAATCATTCATAAAATTCTCAATGAACGTCTGTTTTGTTGCATATTCTGTATCTTTCATGACTGCAAACATTGTTGCAACCTGCAAAGTTTTCAAAGCACAGAGATCATATACAGCACCCCAACTAACAGAGAAAGTAAGCATATGAAATATTGAGTAAACCTAAGCCCAACTACAAAGCTAAACAGGAACTTGAGAAGTTGATATTGAACATTCACAGTTACCTCCTCCTGTTCTGGTGTCAAATCAACTTCTTGCCCGTTATACCTCATCTTCACACCGTGAGGCTTATATGGAGGAGGGAATATTACACCATTGTGCTCCAAGGAAGCCCATTTCTTCCCCCCACCTGATCCTGGTGGAAGTTTCTTCGACTTACCATACTGGGATTTGGAATTCTTTGATGTCTTCTTGAGCTTCTTGGTTGGTTTTTTAATCGAAGTGACAACCTTCTTCGAAACCTTTTTTGCAGGGGCACGATCACTGTCCACAACTGATTTCTTAATCCCTTTACCAATAGGTTGATCGTCTTCATCGTCTGACAATACTTTTGGCTCCCTCTTCAAATCAGTCTCTATTTTAATTTTGGAAGATGAAGACATATTAGAAGTTTTCAACTTCTTAACTGAAGGACCATTGCCAGAGTTACTAACTTCACCGAAAGACCTCTTCTTGAGATCTGGATTCACCTTTGAAGCTATTTGACCATTTAAACCTTTTCCAGAGCCGTTTTGTTGAAGCTTGGAAGCCAAAGGCTTATGGTCTTCACTGGAATCAGACTCAGTTTTAACAGCAGCGAGAGTGGAACTTGAGGAATTCATTGATGCTCTCAAAGCCAATGGTTTTTCATCTTCAGAATCTTCAGATGATGCCTTAGAGCTTACCTTTCCCTTCTTCACATCCTTCAGCCCAACTACTGGTCTCCTAAAATTAAGTGGTTTGTTGTCATCTGACTCATCAGAATCCATGTCCGATACATTAAGAGGCTTGCTTAAAACATTTAACTTATTGTTGCTCACTACAGTTTGACCTGATGAACAGTTTGACTCTGATCGAGCAGATGCTAAAGATGAACCCTGTGAGACCGCAGCAACTGGCTTCTTTATCACTATTTTTGTAGGTTGTGCACCTTTGTCTGCTTGAATTTTTGAATTTTGAGGCTTAGAAGCCTTTATATCAGGCATAGGCTTTTGCTGCAGTGGCTTACTTACCGGTACCTCTGGTTGTTTTGTTCTGGATGATGTACTAGTTCTTTTGCTTACCAGAGGCTCATCATCATCATCATCATCACAAACTAATTTACGCTTAACAGGTTCATGCACGGCCATTGCTTCACAGTCACAGTGTATCTTTATATTACCATCTGATTCAAGAATATACAAGAAATATCAGAAAAAATATTTAAAGAAACGACAAAGCACAGCTACCTTTTAGCAAGCTTTCTCAAATCCAGAAGCAACAAACACACGTAGCACGTTTTCTAGATGTGATTCTACATCATCCTTGTAGTATTAATAGTTACAGGTTGTGTATGACACTGTAAGCGAGCACAGACAGCCAGTTTCCTAGATGTCACATGTTCCAAACAAAAAAATACCACGGTATCCTGCTGAAGCTTCCCCTCTTGATAGAAGCTTGAATTTAAAGCTCATTTGGCATTGCATTCAAACAAGACCACAGAGCAACAAAAGTTAAGCTCAGGATCTCGGGTTATGCAATCAAATTCAGACCAAAATAAATTCCAAAGTTTAACTTTTAGACAACATTAAAAAAGGCTCAAGAAATTAAGTCATGATTCAAAATCGACTATACACCTTCCTTTAGACAAATGGATAACTCCTTTTGTCAAGGACAAGAACAACATGCCTAATCATGGTTGAGAGAGTTAACGCCCATGGATTGGACAACATTGCGCCATAGCATTGAAGCTGACCTGATAAACACAGTGCAATAAAAACAAAAGCTTGACTGACTCATGTAACCAAATATAACCTTCTAATGGCCACAATTAATAGGTTTACAAGTTCAAAAATTTGGTTCAATGTGAATGCTCTAGAAATCATAATAATCGGACCATTTAAATAAGGTAAGATCGGTTGCAAACCAGTCTCCCATGACTCTGAATACAGCAACGAACCGCCAACAAAACGGAGTGAGAAACTAACCAGGGGAAACCATAAGGATACTTCAATGTGGAAAAATTAGGGCAAATACAATATGACGATAAAGAATTTGAATAAGATGAAGAACACGAGACTGCATACTGGTACATTAGAAAGAATAGCAGGAAATTTCACTCAATCCTGATTTACGAGCAAATAATTACAATAAAAAAGATAGGAATCTAACCCTAACCAGAAGGATTATCTAGCATCGATGAACAAATAACTTCTGTCTCATGGAAAATCGTCCAATTATGATCAAAGCTCTAAGATCTACCTAGAACGAATAGACCAATGAAGGCCGGGATTGCTCTAATCCTAATCGGAATCAAGGCACTAAAGAGAGACAGAAAGGGGATATAGCTCGACCTTTTCAGATACTCCGATTTGCCCTGACCGTCAAGAAACAATGTCCGACACACAGCAGGCTTCTGGGGCTGTCAATGTGTCGGGTACCCAATTGACCCGGATCCGACTTTGCACATGGATCTAGGTTTCAATCTGAAATGGGTCGAAGATTTGGATCCAGATAAAGAATCATCTTAATTCCGAACCTATATTGGACCCAAACTTTTTGAGGTAGTTCCAGTTAAAGGTGAACCGGGCTGGAAATGACCCTACAACCTGCTGAAATCGGAACCGGGAGAACTGGAATCAGAATGAAACTCTTACGGATAGGTTCCGGTCCCACGTCATGGAACCGAGTTGGGAACCAGGACTCAAACCAGCTTACCAAGTCATCTTTCGGTTCCAGTTCGAAACTGAAATCAGAAGCAAACCAGACGTGGAACTATCATGGAGTCAGACCAGAAACTGGTGGAACCTTAACTAGAAGTAAAACCAAAGCGCCCAGGAGATGGCTGGTTGGATTCTGGTTCCAGGTTTTCAGTGGGACCGACACTGGCTGTATGGAAGTGCCAGGTCCCAGCCTACCCAGAACCGATGGACATTGGGTTTAGTTGTCAGACCCAAACCCACAACTGGTCCAATGCATGTTGTGTGCACCCTGGGTATGTACCAACCAAAACAAGTGTTATATGGGTTTGGATACATATATTTGTCATTGTGATCCATCTTTATTTATGTAGCCTTTAAGTTAAAAGATAAAAGAACAATGGGTTCGAAGACCCTAGCCTCGATAAAGAAGAAGGTTGCATTAGGCAGCTGATAGTGAATGTAAAACATAATTGGATATTTTTCTGTATATATAAAAAGTATAAAGCAAAAAGACAATGGATTATATATATATATATATAGATATATATATATATATATATATATATATATATATATATATATATATATATATGTATGTATGTAATATGTGTAACATACACACGCAAACACACTAGTCTCTCTCTATATATATAGGGAGTGCGGGGTGTTACATTGTGTAAGATGTACGTGTATATATATGTATATGTATATATATATATATGTATATGTATATATATATATATGTATATGTATATATATATATATGTATATGTATATATATATATATGTATATGTATATATATATGTATATGTATATATATATATATATATATATATATGTGTATATATATATATATGTGTATATATATGCATATATAGCCGTTAAAAACATGCAAAATATTAAAAAGTATTGATGTATCTTAAAGTCATATATATATATCTGAAAAATATATGTTACATGTGCATAAGATGTACGTGTATATATATATATATATATATATATATATATATATATATATATATATATATATGCATGTATAGTTGCATATATATTTACAACTTAATTTTGTGAATATTTTGTTCATACCAACCAGATTCATACCAACTTTTTGACGTCTCTTCAGAAGTCATACATAATTTGAATATAGCAGATTAAAAGTATTGATGCCTGAGGTTGTTTTTGTTTTAAATAATTCTATGATTATATTTTCAAATTAATTGTGAAAGTTGCTTGCTTTTAATGATCACACATTATTATTAAAAAAACGAATTGGTAACTGTAAATAACCCAAATTTTTCAAAAATCAAAAACTCTAAAAAACACAAAAAGCTCGTTTGAGCCAAAACGACAACCTGTTTTAAAATATGAAAACAGGTACAAAAGGCAAAAGGAGAGCCTCGGCAAGAAGAGCAAATCGAGCCCGGAATCTCAAAAGCCACCTCTGTTCAAAAACGAAAGAAAAAAGAGTCGTTTAGAGAAAAGCCCGACAGAAGGGTAAAAATATAATTTGGGTCAAAGAAAAAGCGCAAAGCAGCTCCAAAATGTAGAAAGAAGCCCAGTACCTGAGGAAGTCGACAGAAGTCCGAGACACGTCCCGTCAGAATGAAGAACGAAATCCGTGTGACAATTTGAGTTTGATATCAACAGGAACCAGCCAAAAACCAAAACGGCGGACCGAAACGAATGCCGAAAAAGTCCTGAAAAGCAGAACACCGATTGGAAGAAAGACTTCGAGAAGACCTAGGCCAGAGTTGGGCCTCCAATGAATCGAAACTCGCTCGAAACCAACGGGGAAAAGCACCAGAAAGGACCAGAAAACCAAGGAGCAGAAGAAAAGTCTGGATTGGGTTTGGCAGGTCACTCAACCAAAA
This sequence comes from Brasenia schreberi, assembly GCA_036023115.1. NCBI lineage: Eukaryota > Viridiplantae > Streptophyta > Magnoliopsida > Nymphaeales > Cabombaceae > Brasenia > Brasenia schreberi. The sequence goes on from JAYKKT010000090.1 coordinate 39,874,258, forward strand.
CCCTACGGCCTGCCGGTCGTGTCCTATCTCCAGCCCAAAACCTTAGGCTAAGGGCTGGCCGTGAACCAACCCCTAAGCCATCTTGGCCAACCTCACTAAACCACACCTAAACCTAGCCGTGACTAGCCTAGGACAGCCAACACCTAACCTAAGATCAGCCCCAACCACACCCTAAAGTCACTCCTACTCGAGCCACTTTAGCTTGAGTTTCACAAGACCTAAACCAAATCCTATCACTCGAGCCACCTTAGCTCGAGTTTCACAAGACCTAAACCAAATCCTATCACTCGAGCCACCTTGGCTCGAGTCATGCCCAATACCAAGTCTATCCTATACCAAACCCAAGGCCAAAGGCTGGCCGGATCAACTCTACCCTAAACTAAGTTCATTCGAGCTACCTTTGGCTCGAGTCACACAAGCAAAACCTAAGGCCAAGGCTGGCCGGATCCTAAAGCAAAACCCCTCTCACTCGAGTCACCATGGCTCGAGTTTCACAAGACCAAAACCTAAGGCCAAGTGCTGGCCAAATCCTAAACCAAAAAAACCTATCACTCGAGCCAAGGTGGCTCGAGTCATCCCTTGCCCAAAACCAGCCCCAAGTGGCCCTAAACTCGGTATAATTTGCAGCTCTCGAAACTCCAAGTCTCGCCAAGCTCTCAAGCTCTCCGGCTTCGCTCCCACATGCATCGGATGTCATGAGATGATGTTGGATTCGCCCCTTGTACGATCCTATTTCAAAAGGCTGGAAAGTGTAAGTTGATTTCCATATATATCAAATCCCTTTCCATTCAATTCAATTCGTGATACGGGGTTGTAATAACGGAGCATCATCTCCCCCCGGAATGTAATAACGGTGCTGTACACACGAGACACACACATATACTTGAGTCTTTCCGCTCTTATCTCGTACACAAGCACCACGTACACAATTGAGCCATTTCGCTCTTATCATATACATACGTATTTCAATTCAATTGGGTTGTTACATTAAGTCGTGTGAGTTTGTCTTTCAATTACACACTCGCACCCAAGAAACACCCGAGCGATTGCTCAAACACCTCACGCACATTTTGGCCTCAGAAGCCACTAAGATATAGCCATATCTATATATTTTCTGCTGCATGAGTTTTCTCGGTTCAACTGTGTACGCATTTCAATTTCGGGTTTTAAATTCAGTCGTGTGTGTTGTTTTTCAATTCATACATACACACACACTACAATTGAGCCTTTTCGCTCTTATATATATCTATATCTCCCTTTTGCTGCGTTTTACGGTTCAGTTGCGTGTGTTGCATTTCAATTTATACACAACACCCACGCACACATTGAGCCTTTCTGCTCTTAAGATATAGATATATTTAAATTTCTGCAATTTACATTTAAGTCGTATGAGTTGCATTCAATTTGAGTTTTCCCTTCTGCTAAGTCTTTAAATTTCGGGTTTTACATTCAAGTTGTGTGAGTTGCATTGCATACTCGCAATACTCGAGCTAGAGTGCATACCTGCATCGAACAAACCCGAACAAAACGTGCAAACACGCCTAAGTTGATAAAATTGAAAGACTTAGGGTTGCCCAAATAAAAAACTCGCCAAGTGCATGATTTCAAAAGGATTTTCAAACACCTATTTGTGCAAAAATCGAATTTGAGTTTAAACTTGTTTCAAACGAAGTCTCTAAGCATACAGACTGACCCTTGCGCATCGGTACAAGAAGGTCTGCGACGAATAGATCCCGCTTGCCTACAATTGCCTTTCAAAAGTCAGATATTTCAAAACATACTTCGCTAGTTTGAGTAAGCTAGCTGGCACGCCCTAAAAGCGAACGTAGATTGCGAAAAGATTCACTCGAGACTTAAGAAACCCGGAGTCAAAGATTTTCCGTGTTTACAGATTGTGGCACGCTCGGTAGGACTCGGGACTTAAGTAGACTTCAAAGAAACAAGTCACACTCAAAATTTTCGAAAAAAAGTGTTTTTTCCAAAAAAAATCATGCATGCTTTGGAAAATTGCAAGAAAAGGGATGAAAAGATACAATCCTCATTGAGTGAACTAAGAAAGACTTTGAAAACAGATAAAGCCCAAAGAGAGCTCGATGATATTCAAAAAATGTTTCAAAGGATGAATGCTTTAAAAGCCCATCGATCTCATAGCAGCTCTTCTAGGGCACATAAAGATCGTGAAAAGAAAACCGATCTTAAACTCAATGAAGGATGTGAGGTAAAGGGCAAAACCACAGAAAAGGGCGAGTCCTCCACTCCCACACTTCCAAAATCCTCATCAAGTAAATCAAAAGAGGTTTTCAAAACAGCCAAAGAACGAGAAACGCTAGCTGATATACGAGTGATTTTCAAAAAAATGGATGTTTTAAGCAAGGAGCTTAAAGCCCACAAATCCCATAGCAGCTCTTCTCAAGCGCACAAAGATTGTGAAAAAAAAAACAAATTCAAAATCGACGAAAGAATTGAGGTAAAAGCCCAAACCCCAGAAAAGGGCGAGTCCTCCACTCCCATATTTCCAAAATCCCACAAATCGAAAGGAAATTCGAAAACAGACTGTTCTGTTTCAAAAAATCAAAAAAATCTTGAAAACTTTCAAAAAAACAAAAAAATTGAAAAATCAAACTTTGAAATTTCGAAAAATTCAAGTGAAATTCCTAAGTCTAGGCACACACACTCTGTGGGACATGAAACCCACACACCACAAGGAGATGAGAGTGAAAAACAGGTAGGTTTCGAAAAGGAACGCCTCGTGAAACCCCGGTGGCTCAAAACAGAGTTACCCAGGAAAACGGCCTGCTCTCACCATGAAAAAGTAGACAAGTCACAAAGAGGTATGCCTAAAACCTACCATTCTCAAAACTCTTTTCTTCATATAGGGTCATCAGATGCATTGGATAACCCCTCTGCACACACAAACCCATGAAATGTGCCTAAGTTAAAGAATTTTCAAGGTGCGCCAAATATCTCGCATCAGCCAAAAGAATTTCAAAAGCAAAAACAAAAACAAACTAAAAAAATGGTAGACATGGAGACCCCTAATGCATTCATCGACATCTTAGGAGCTCATAACCCTGCCATAGAAAAACCCACTTCTTGAAGCCTAGTCTTGTACCCGGGAACCAAGATTAGGACTTTGAAACAAAAAAATCCATCCCTAGGAGCATCACGAGTTGCACCTAGGGAGCAGGTCAAAAATTTCAAGGGAGCAAGCTTGGCTTCCCTTGAAGAATATGTCTCCAAAACCCAGGTTGTGTGGAAGCCCGAGTCTTCCACCATCCTGAAAAATCCAAAGTGTCTCAAGGGACTAAGCATGGTTTTCCTTGAAAACAAAATCTCCCAAACCTAGGTTGTGTGGAAACCCGAGTTTTCCACCATCCTGAAAAATCCAAAGTCTCTTGAAGGACTAAGTCTGGATTCCCTCGAAAGACACATCTCCCAAACTTGGGATGCGTGGAAGCCCAAGTCTTCCATCATCCCGAAATATCCAAAACTTCTCAAAGGACCAAGCACGGTTTACTTTGAGAAACAAACCTCCCAAACCAGGGTTGCATGGAAGCCCAAGTCTTCTATCACCCCAGAATCCAAACTCCCATTATCTAAAAGGGTATATATCCCCGACATGGACGATTCCATGTTCCAAGGCCATGATTTATACAAAAACTTTTCAAAAAACAAGAAGTCTTGGAACATGATTCTAAATATGCGATATAAACCCTACCAGGGCCTGGGAACCCAAAACCAAGGTAGGCTTGAACCTGTCCTACCTCAGGCCAATCAACAAAAGTATGGATTGGGCTACAACCCACCCATACCCCCAGAGCCGCCACCTAAGACCATATGGGTCAAGGGTGCCCTGTAGAACCTCTAAAACCCAAAACCCATGTCTTAGACCTATTGATTAAAGTCTGATTCATGAATGTTTTCTTTGTAGGTTTATGGGAAGATCCCTACATTTTGAAAAATCCAAAAAATCAGATATCTGCCAAAAACCAAAAAATTGAAAACCCATAAAATCTCAAAAACATTTGGAAAATTGAAAATTCCAAAAAAGAAATTTGTGTTAAAGCCTTTGGCCATGTACAAAGTCCATTTTCGAAAATTGTAAAAATGCTTTTCGAAAATTGTATATAACTCCCAAAAACAAAAAAAAAAATCCAAAAAATTGATCTTGAATACCCTTTTGTCTAGAGCTTTTTCAAAATGAAAAGCTCGAGAATCACCAAAGCCAGGAGGAAAAAAAACCTCCGAACTTCTTGAAATTCGCAAGATCCTTGACTTATGCAAAGATTGAGGATTTTTAGAAATAAGCCTGACCCATAATGTGTGCATAAACATCATGCATCACATCTTGAAATCATACATGTGCATCGAGTCTAGATATCATCTTAGAACTCGAATTCTGGGTTTTTTTGTGAAACCAAAGGGGCAATGAAAGTCGACCCCCTAAGTATCGAGCCTTCGTAGACAGGTCTCCATACGAATCAAATCCAATACCTTCAAGGAAAATTTCAAACGGAAATGAGAGTCTCGAAAAAAGGGTTATCATTTCACAAAAGCCTTTTCAAAATTCTTTTGATAAAAACCTTCCATGCTTTGCAAATCCTGCATTGTTTGCTTGACTTGATCAAATGAAGATGTTGTTCATACTAAATGTGCCATACATTTTCGAAAACTCTTTTGGCGTGTGAAAGGAATCACTAAGCCAAAAGAAAAATCGTGCTTGGCCTTGCTGTAGGCCCTAAAAATTTGAGACATCATCTCCCATGGAAAGGGGAATGATTCATTAAAGCACTCATTTGAAAAACCTATCTTAAACAGGTAGGCAAAATGGCAGCCCCTTTCAACAGAGTATGAGTTTCAAAACTCAAGACTCAATTAAGGGACAAGCCCTGTATCGTGTGGCTGAAGTGCATCTGTGAGACACATTCCCCATACTTGATCAAATGCCCCATGAAGGCACGAATTTTCAAAATGAATTTCAAAAACCCTGCTTGACCAAAATCAAGTGTAGGAAACATATTTCAAATCAAAAGGACTGTATGAAACCATCCTCATATAAAAGGGAGGATTTCCCAAAATTGCTTTCTCAAAAGGGATCAAAATTTCAAAAATTTAACCCTACATATACTTTGAAAAGAAAGATTTCTCAACTTCTGGTTTATATGAAAACCTTGATTGTGTTGGGATAAAGAACATGAATCTCACGATGAAATATGGAGACCATGTCAAAATCGAAACCTGATGGCCATGACGATCACTTAGGGCTGGTTATGTTTCTATCCTTGAGCAAAAAGTATCATGATCATGTTACAAAAACCATGGAAGTGCATGGACATGAACATACCATTGTCCATCCAAAATCCTTTTGAAAAGCCATGACCCTTCACCATATGGCCATGCGAAATTCCCATCAAGCTAGGGGCATTTGTAAATACAGCCCCTAGACACTTTCCATGGAGAAACGAATGCATCTCCTTCATGACTTGTGAGATACATCTCGTATGTTCATCATTGCATAAAAAACATGTATTTCCATTTTGAATCACATGGAGTGCATAGCATGCATCATTCATATCATATTACCCCAAAGAAAGCCCAAGAGGTTGGCAATTCGAGTAGGAATGTCCCCATGTCTTCAAAAGGGCAACAAAAATCGAACATTTGTTGATGTTGTGGGTAGAAATTAGCAAAACCTGAAAAATGCCCGAATATTCATAAGGGTTTATGTTAAATTCCTTTTTCAAAAAGATTTTAAAAATCGAACTCCTTCGAAACTTCTTGAAAGAAGGATCGAAGTTGATTGTATAACCCTGAATGGAGGAATTTATACTTTTCAAAAGGTAGAGTCTTCCAAAAACAAATTGGCGATATTTCAAAGAACCCTGGCTTACAAGATTAAGCCTTGTTCAAAATATCAAAATATTTTCGAATAGCAGATGCTATTAAGAAATAGGACAATCTCGTTTGAATCGAGTAACCAAAGGGACAAGCCTTCCCCCATTCTACTTTCTCTCCAAAAAGGAAAATTGGCTGTGTCCAAAAGAAAAAGAAAAACAAGAATACAAAAACTCCTCCGAAAGTGGTCTTCTCTTCAAAAACAGGGAATACAAAAACTCCTCTGAAAGAGGTCTTCTCGTTCAAAAGAAAAAGGAGATATAAAAAAACTCCTCCCAAAGAGGTTTTCCCTTCATAAACAGGGAATACAAAAACTTCTCTAAAGAGCTGCTCTCCTTTAAAGAAAAGAGGGATTAATGAAAAAATACTCCCAAAGGGAGACCCTCTATGAAAAAAAAGAAATAAAAAGCCAAAGCTCAAAGAGCAATTTTCTGACTCTTTGCCTAAAACCACGGGACGCTTTAGAAGGGACCGTGGTATCTCTTTCCCGTATCCCTATGGCTTATCCACAAGAAAAAGGTTCAAATTTGCGAAAATCCTAAAGTACGAATAAAATCGACTTATTTGGATTTCATTTTGTTTGAGAACTCGACTTTGTTTTGTAGGAAATGAAACTTTGAAATGTTTTCCGAGTTTTCCTACCCTAAAACCTCTACTGAGTAGCAGGTATCGAAACCCGAATAAAGGGAAGTATGAAAAAAATGAAGTCCTTTTTGATACAAGCTAAAAGGAGTTCGTTTTCAAAAAGAAAATTTTCAAAAAAACCCACGAATATCAAAAAGACAAAGGTAGAACCTGCTTGGAGCAGACAACCTCAAAAGGCTCTCTCCAAAGCTCAAAAACCCGAAAACGTCTAGAAGACATGGGTAAAACCTGCTCGGAGCAGCCTGCCTCAAAAGGCACTCTTCGGGCTAAAAACCCCAAAAACAAAAACATTTTTCTCATGCATGCATCCAAAAAATCGTTCATGCATGATCAGGGAAACCTAGGAAAAATCCCCACCTATGGTAAAAGAAAACAAGGTTTTGCAAAATAAAAATGGTGTATTCTTGAGAAAATTTGAGAGGAAAACTAAAATGGGGTGTTATCTTCTTCGCCATTATCCAAATCAATTTGGATAATGCCAAAGAGGGGCATCTCTAAACACCCCGAATTTTTCAAAAATCAAAAACTCTCAAAAACACAAAAAGCTCGTTTGAGCCAAAACGACAACCTGTTTTAAAATGTGAAAATAGGTACAAAAGACAAAAGGAGAGCCCCGACAAGAAGAGCAAATCGAGCCCGAAATCTCAAAAGCCACCCCCTGTTCAAAAACGGAAGAAAAAGAGCCCGTTTGGAGAAAAGCCCGACGAAAAGGTAAAAATGTAATTTTGGTCAAAGAAAAAGCGCAAAGCAGCTCCAAAATGCAGAAAGAAGCCCAATACCTGAGGAAGTCGACAGAAGTCCGAGACACGTCCCGTTAGAATGAAGAACGGAATCCGTGCGGCAATCTGAGTTCGATATCAACAAGAACCGGCCAAAAACCAAAACGACGAACTGAAACGAACGCCGAAAAAGTCCTGAAAAGTAGAACACCGACTGGAAGAAAGACTTGGGGAAGACCCAGGCCAGAGTTGGGCCTCCGATGAATTGAAACCCGCTCGAAACCGACGAAAAAAAGTACCATAAATGACCAGAAAACCAAGGAGCAGAAGAAAAGTCTGGATTGGGTCTAAACCCAAAAATATCCAGATCCAGATCCAAATGGTGTTTGGATTGGATCTGAATCTCAAAAGATCTTAGATTCGAGATCCGAGATCCAAATCCAAAACCTAACCCCCTTCTTCTCCTAATCCTCTAGACCACCCATCCTAGCCAAACCTGCCCCTAAAACTGCCACCAAAACAGCCAAGTCCTGACCGATTTTCACCAAGGCTCCCACCCAAAACCACCACCTAGCTAAGCCCTACCTAGAACCAAAGAAAAACCCAACCTAGCTCGGCCACTTGCTGGTCGAGCCACCCATTTTACCCGGACTTCAACCTAGAAACAAGCCTAAGTCGAGCCACCTTGGCTCGAGTCCTTTTTCCCCAAAACCCACGGCCTGCACCAACAGGTCGTGTCCCATTTTCTACCCAAGGTGGCCTGCCCTAAAGGCAGGCTAACTACCTAAAAACCAGCCCAGCCTTTGGATGGTTTTTCCTCCCCAACTACCTAAGCCGGGCTTCCTTCCTTTTTTTTCACCAAGACTTGGCCTGCCATTCGACAGGCCACCTAAACCTAAACACACGGCCAAGCCAGGCCGTGTGTTCCCCTCTTTGAGACCCATACCAGGCCTGCCTCAAGGCAGGCCTTTCATCCCAATAAGACCTGCCATTCGGCAGGTCACTCAACCAAAACCCTACGGCCTGCCACAAGGCAGGCCGTGTCCTATCTCCAGCCCAAAACCTTAGGCTAAGGGCTGGCCGTGAACCAGCCCCTAAGCCATCTTGGCCAACCTTACTAAACCACACCTAAACCTAGCCGTGACTAGCCTAGGACAGCCAACACCTAACCTAGGATCAGCCCCAACCACACCCTAAAGTCACTCCTACTCGAGCCACCTTGGCTCGAGTTTCACAAGACCTAAACCAAATCCTATCACTCGAGCCACCTTGGCTCGAGTCATGCCCAATATCAAGTCTATCCTATACCAAACCCAAGGCCAAAGGCTGGCCGGATCAACTCTACCCTAAACGAGACACACACGTATACTTGAGCCTTTCTGCTCTTATCTCGTACACAAGCACCACGTACACAATTGAGCCATTTCGCTCTTATCATATACATACGTATTTCAATTCAGCTGGGTTGTTACATTAAGTCGTGTGAGTTTGTCTTTCAATTACACACTCGCACCCAAGAAACACCCGAGCGATTGCTCAAACACCTCACGCACATTTTGGCCTCAGAAGCCACTAAGATATAGCCATATCTATATATTTTCTGCTGCATGAGTTTTCCCGGTTCAACTGTGTACGCATTTCAATTCCGGGTTTTAAATTCAGTCGTGTGTGTTGTCTTTCAATTCATACATACACACACACTACAATTGAGCCTTTTCGCTCTTATATATATCTATATCTCTCTTTTGCTGCGTTTTACGGTTCAGTTGCGTGTGTTGCATTTCAATTTATACACAACACCCACGCACACATTGAGCCTTTCCGCTCTTAAGATATAGATATATTTAAATTTCTGCAATTTACATTTAAGTCGTGTGAGTTGCATTCAATTTGGGTTTTCCCTTCTGCTAAGTCTTTAAATTTCGGGTTTTACATTCAAGTTGTGTGAGTTGCATTGCATACTCGCAATACTCGAGCTAGAGTGCATACCTGCATCGAACAAACCCGAACAAAACGTGCAAACACGCCTAAGTTGATAAAATTGAAAGACTTAGGGTCGCCCAAATAAAAAACTCGCCAAGTGCATGATTTCAAAAGGATTTTCAAACACCTATTTGTGCAAAAATCGAATTTGAGTTTAAACTTGTTTCAAACGAAGTCTCTAAGCATACAGACTGACCCTTGCGCATCGGTACAAGAAGGTCTGCGACGAATAGATCCCGCTTACCTACAATTGCCTTTCAAAAGTCAGATATTTCAAAACATACTTCGCTAGTTTGAGTAAGCTAGCTGGCACGCCCTAAAAGCGAACGTAGATTGCGAAAAGATTCACTCGAGACTTAAGAAACCCGGAGTCGAAGATTTTCCGTGTCTTCAGTAACACAATAGAATAAGTGTGTCTTTTATCGAAACTGACAGTATACACAAACATAACAAGAATTTTGAAGCAAATTTAGTGTTCACATAAATTGATTAGATTAAAAATAAAAAAGAGAATGTACTTTTACTTTGTTTTTTAAGTGATTGTACTTGGAAAGTACAATCGCCTTTTCCATTTTATTTCGAATCTCATCTGTTTCGATTGAACGGTGAAGATCAGTTTCCATGGATTTGCCTACAAAGTGGTTCGGAGAGAGAGAGAGAGAGAGAGAGAGAGAGAGAGAGAGAGAGAGAGAGAGAGAGAGAGAGAGAGAGAGAGAGAGAGAGAGACTAAAATCAAGCCTTTCCACACAGTGGTTAGCTATATGGATAATCGCCATTGAGCTCGATCTTATACAATATTAGCATTTAACAAGAAAAATACTTGCGCTAAGGAAAGTTATAATTGTGGGATTGCAAACATATATCAGTGAATGAAGACAGTAATATCAAGTTGAAACTTCTCATGGTATTCTCCTCAAGTTCAAATGATTATAGTTGTGTACAAGTTCATATTCTAACTTCAAAGTGGACTTCCATTATAACAGAACACGAAGAAAATTAAAGAAACATAAGCAACGTAGCGCGATATTCATATCAGCAAATTCCATCCTACAGTTATGAAGGATTAAGAATTACTTGATTACATCAATACTTCCTTGAGTTGGACAAGCACAAAAACTCCTTGCAGATTCCTCGTGCCAATCACTCGGCTGCTACAGCCTTAGTTTCTGTGTCTTCGCCGTCATGCTGCGGCAATGTCCCGAGATCTGTAAGGGCATCCCTCTCTTCCTGGGTAGCCAACGAATTCGATGAATTGTCGTCCTCGAGATGAACTGCTTCATTTACAACTTCTGATTCTGAATGTTCATCCCCATCTCTGCTTTCAGAATCTGCATCAGTCTTCTCTTTCTGGTCATCAGACAGAGTTGTGTTTTGATCTTGAGGATCTGAGAGAGTTGTGTTTTGGTCATGCGACTCGGCTGTAACTGTACTTTGATCAGGCAACTCCGACAGAGTTGTGGTTGGATCTTGCAAGTCAGTCAAATTTATATTCTTATCCTGTGACTCTGATAGAGTTGTGTTTTGATCGTGTGACTCTAGACTGATGTTTTGATCTTCAGTCTCAGGGAGAGATGTTTTTTCATCTTGCCCCCCTGATGAAGTTGTGTTTTGATCTTGTGACTCGGACGAAATTGTATTTTGCTCTTGCGACCCTGACAGATCTTGTGACTCAGTCAAAGTGGTGGTTTGGTCTTGCGACTCCACCAAAGTTGTGTTTTGATGTTGTGATTCGGACAATGTTGTGGTTTGGTCTTGTGTCTCCGGAAAAGTTGCGTTCAGATCTTGTGACTCAGTTTGGATGTTCAGATCTGAAACCGTCGAGTTCTGCTGAGATTCATCATCTACCTCTGATAATTTCACACCACCAGATTCTTCAACAGTTGTTACATTATGAGAAGGATCATCAACTGTTTCACCCTCCCTTGGAACTTGAGTTACCTTACTGCCATTGCTTTTCAATTCAGTTTCCTCGACAGTGGCCTCCTCTGTTGTTGTCTGCGATGAAGTAGTATCACTGTCTTCCTTCTCTTTTCCAGGATCTGGCTCATTGGAACCTTCCACATGTTCTTCATTCTCTCTTGCCTGCTCGGAATCGGCAACATCAGATCTTATCAATTGAGTATCGCGAATCAACCCATTGGAAACACTCTCTGCATCGTGCAAACCAGCATCACCATTGCCATTTTCCTGGTTTTCTGATAACCCTTTGTCATCAGATTCGCTCTCTTTGCCTCCTGAACTCTCAGTCTCTTCCTCACCACCATCCATGAACTCCTCCTCCTGCTCTATGTCATCATCTGCACTATCTTGATCGCGCTCTTCGACTGCGATGTCACCACTCTCCCTCTTTTCTTCCTCGTTTTCCTCATGCTTTACCTCTTCTTCTTCCTCTTCCTCCGTATCTTCTTTGGGTTTATCAGTCACCATCTGAATCTCATTTCTAATATCCTTCCTGCCAAACCTAAAAATTCCATGCATAGTCTCGTCCATCTTATCTGAAACCCTCCCGTTACTATCAATTAAAGCATTTCTTTTATCGTGTGAGTGCTTAACTTGATACAACAACCACACACAAACACCAATCAATAGGGTGATCTGCAATACATGCTTAACTTTCAACCCTTTGTTCTTCTGGTTCCTACTAGACGACTGCCTGAACATGGTTCAAGAACCCTAAAACCCCCAAATGCGCAACCCTAGCTTTCTAGCACTCTGCAAAAAAATCCAAAAAGAAAGACCTTCAACACAACAAACCCACAAAATTTAAACACAACCATGTTCAGAATGCAAGAAATCAACATTACCCACCATAGAAGAATCCTGAAAACCATACAGATCTGCCCAGATTAGGCTCACATTTGGCAGAAAATTCAATTAAAACCAATGTAATATCTAGATCTGACAAAAAACGAACTACCCATCAACTAAAACCATATTATAAAAGTGAAAGATCAGCGGTTACATACTTTGGATAAAAAAGAAGCAGGTGTCACTCTTGTTCCCCTTTTCTTCGAGTGGAAAGCAGCAAGCTGAAGCCACTACCAACGACAAACCGGACAATTGGAGAAGGAAGGGAAAGGGGTAAGTCTAGGGAACCAAAGAAACGCAGTCACCGACAACTCTGCTTGAAAAATGAGAAGGGGAAGAGGCAAAGTTGTATACAAAGATGCTGCATCACAACGTGGTGTCCGGCCAAACGAATTAATTCAAGATCTTAATCACAAAGAAAGATGTAAGGACCAGGAAGTGCGGGCGGACGGACGGACGCGTAGTGACGGTGGATCTTATGCATGTGGTCACCACTAATTTGTCCAAACCCGACAACAGTGTCCTGCAGCTAAAAATAGCTTAAGACCCTTGTGCATCGCATCGCCCTCATAGCTTAAGGGCCGTTGCTCGTGCCTTGCATTTACTACAGCGATACAGTTAACGTGCTGGTTATTTTCCAGGGAATGGCCTATCGGATCATCCGATCGGGTCACTTTAGGTTCAGGTCGACCCGGTTCGACTCAACTGAGTCAAAAAATTATATAAAATAACACTAAAAACCAGAAAAAAGGAAGAAAACTTTAGAAAACAACAGATTTGGATAGAAAAGGCTGAAATATTAGGCGTGTGTCGGGCAAGGGTTCACAGCGGGTACCAGAGTTGGCGTCTTTCTCATTTGTATTATTTATTGGTTTCTTTAAGGCATAAGGCATAGGGCATGAAAACTCGTTTGACTTCAAAGTATTTTTCATTTTTATTCAAAATAAATGTCAATGTACAACGGGAAATAACTATTTAATTATTTATTTATATCATGGATTAGGCAAGAATTATTTTAATAATTTATTTGACTTTATTATGACTATTGAATTATTTTATTTGTTCAGCGTAGGTTAGGCATAAATAATGTGAACATCAGGGATCAATTTCCCGACCAACTTGAACATTCTTCCCAGTTGAACGTTTAACCAAGTGAGTCATGGCTTCTTATACAAATAAGACAATCAAACCTTTTTTCATATTTAAATGGATCCTCTATATGGATTCTTTGTTTTTAGAAAACTCAGTCATGTGTCATACTATAATTCAACAAAACATTTTTTATTATTTTCTTTCAACACTTTGTGATTTTTGTTTTTTTAATATGTTTATGAACTAGTTTCTCGTACTTTCTTTTATTTTATCAACTATTGGTACTACTTTCAATTTATTTCTAATAACCTCATTACATGATCATTCATCCACTTCAATACCATGAATATTTTTTTACATATTGACAATTGACTACCCAATACTTAAAACTATAAAGTCAATAATGGATCAAATTGTTGCTCTATAATATTTATCTTTCAACTCCAAGGTAAATATATAAGTCATGGCTTCTTATACAATAAAAAATAACTACAATAAATTAGTAAGCAAAAGAAATTTATGAAATACATTAATAGCAGTAAAAGTATTCCTTGAACTGGGCATATCTCATGGGGCTTTTTCTTAGGCTAGCTTTTGGTGAAAAAAATTAACATGATAAATAGGCTATATAAATGTTTATGCACACCCAACATCTGGAGTGTTAGCTCTTAGCAGGGTTCACTGACTCCGACGACTCAAGTGGTGAGTCCAATTCTCAATTCTTGTGGGGTGCATGTGTGAGTTAGAATTTAGATGGCAATGGGATGGGTTGGGACGGGCTTTACCTAGCCACGACCTGAACCATAATAGGACAGGTAGTGGTTCTCTTTCTCTCAGCCGGTGATGGGTAGGTATGGGGCATATGTATGTACATACATACATATGAAATGCTTGATCTATGTATATATGTATATACATACATATATATATACATACGGGGCAAAGACTGGTATTCCGTATCAACTCATGAAATGCTTGACCTCTTTCCAATTCAAAAACTTTAAGCTCTGAAGCTTTTCTGTTGATTTCTCCAAAAATAATTTCTAGATCAACCACTGCCACCAGGCTTGTTCTTTCTAGCTTCCAAATAACTCTCAGCTATGCAAACCTTTGGACCTTAGCCGGTCTTCTTAATATACATATATGTTTTCTCAAGAACAGCCTTTTAGTGGTGCATCAACATTATTTGACTTATTGTCAAGAAAATTGACTCGAATAATGAATATAGAAAGCGGGGTTGGGGCATATACTTACCCGTCTGTAGTGGAGTGTAAAGTCTTCCCTTTCACACTAATCGATCAGATGGGTTTCTCTGTCATGGCTAGGGTTGTCAACGGGTTGGGCTCAATCTCTCGGGTCTGAATCCCATCTGGGGTTGTTAATGCCAAACCCAGAAATGTGGGTTATGGTGTTCACTAGAGATGTTAATATGGGCCGGAACACATTTTAGATGGGCCTCTAAAATGCTGACCCAGTCCATATATATATATATATATATATATATATATATATATATATATATATATATATATAGTCTTTTGATTATATATAATATATATAGTTGTTTCCATTATATGTATATATATAGTACATATGACTCATATATATATATATGTATATACATATATGTATATATAGTTTTTTTCAATTATATGCATATGTATATATATTGAAGACTGAAATGTTGTGATTAGATTTGGATTCCAAGTAGATTTAAATCAGGTCTTATAAACCCGATCTAATAACCAACGAGCATGTGGCCATACAGCCAAACCCAGCCCACATCACCCCCATGGTATCACAGGCAGGCCATTTGGCCATGCTTCAAATATGAGTCATAAATCTCTAGCCTGGCCATGCTTTTTTCAGGGCTGGGCTGGCCCCTGGGCCAGGCCCATTTTGACATCTCTTGTGTTCACCACAAGAATCATATAAATCAATGTTGTAAACAGTGTATAGGTGTTTATATCGTATAGGACACTAATACGTATATATCATATCATATCAAATGCTACTGTACAATACATTTGGATTTTTTTAATTTTAAAAGTAATAAAAATAAAAGCATATTAGAAAATTAACAAACAATTTTTAATAATGTCATGCATTAATGCATGCTTAAAATAACACTATCTCAACAAAAAAAGTTTTAAAAAGTTACATTAAAGTTTCAAGTTACTATACATCGGGAGAGTCATAGATTCTCACAGTTTTAAACTTAAAAATAAAACGTAGAATTTGTGTCTTGATTTGTTGAGGCACAGTAAAGCAAGGACGCATATTCGTTCTGGTTTGAACTAGACGAATTATATGCGTTGTTCCCAAACTTCCTTTCTATTGCAATTCTCAATCGAATAAGAATAAAAACTGTCAGCACTGATATTAGAATTTCAAGATTTTAACCTTTGGAGAAAAGAATAGATGAACTCTTGGAAAGAGAAAGCCATAGGATTGTAGTTTAAAACAACCTCGAACTTCAAAAGTTAAAAAGAATAGCCTCCGAAAATTCTACATCATCCTTGGATGGTGTATCATACGTATAGGGCAATACGCACAATAAATTCTATATAGCGATTCATATACCTAATCATATTGATTCAGGTACTAAGATGAAATAAAATTATTTTAATAACATTGATATAAATCTATCCATTGGAACTCCAAGAGAACGGATGCTCGTTGCTTTTGGTTTTTCATTCACGAGTTACTCCACGTATTGCTTATAGGAAACAGGAAAATGCAAAGCCTTTTTACAATACCCCAAACTTTAATTTTAATGTTAATTATATTTTTATCTCTAAGGATAACAATTTCAGACCCGAACCAACAACTTGACCTAAATCGTACCTGAAAAGTCATTCAGGACTTAGGCACCTCGGTTCGGGTTTAAGTCCACTCAAAGCAATCCCACAAATACTTGGGTCGGACCCTAGAGGATCTAGACAAATTATACATACACATGCTTAAATAATGTGCATGCAGCTCGATTAAGAAGGTGCGTGTGATAAGTAACGCTTTAAAATAGAAAGAGAAAGGTTTCTAAAGTATTGGAAGCAAACATATAAAAATGATTTTACTTCTTTGGAGTTAAATGCTAATACGAATACAAGTTAAAGTCAACAATGATAAAGAATTCACGTAGCTGACCCGACTTAGTGTGTAATTTGATTATGTATAGCGGAATAGTAGACAGGTCCACTTGAATCTACTAACTCAAGCATGATTTAGTTGGGTCTCAGTTTTGGAAAATGACCCAATAAAAACAAATAGTCGGATCTCCATCAATCTACTTTTGACCCAAACTCAACCCACCAACTCGGTGAGGAACGGTTTCACGAGCTTTAGATTAGGGCAACCAATGGAGAAAGAGAGAGTGCGGTGAGGAATATTTTTGATTGAGAGTTGGCAGGTTCAATTGGGACCGTATTTTGTGGCCTAAAATAGGCTCATGAAACTGCAGTGGCAGAGTATAATAAGATCACCGATTGATTCACGCATGAGTTTGATACAGCAAGACCCAAAAGTAGGCTCATGAAACTGCAGTGGCATAGAGCATAATAAGATCACCGATTGATTCACGCAAGAGTTTGATACAGCAAGACCCAAAAGTAGGCTCATGAAACTGCAGCGGCATAGAGCATAATAAGATCAACGATTGATTCACGCAAGAGTTTGATACAGCAAGACCCAAAAGTAGGCTCATGAAACTGCAGCGGCATAGAGCATAATAAGATCACCGATTGATTCACGCATGAGTTTGATACAGCAAGACCCAAAAGTAGGATTCGGCCTACCTAATATCATGAATCAAACACACATTAAAGGAAGGAAAAAAGCAGTGTATTTTGAGCAAAGGCACGAGGCAAGCGTCTTTCTCGAAACACTCCAAAAATAATTTGGTATAATAGCTGAAATGTTCAACAGTAATTTTCGCGAGTAAAATGAAAAGGCCTGTTAGGATGAAACAGAACTACGTGCTGCGCTGCTACTGGCAGTACTCTTCCCTGGCGTTGATTTCAATGACCGGAGGTTGCAGCGCCGGTCGTGTATCTGCCGTCTTCCCTTGTACGAGGGTTGCTGGTCACTCGGGTTTTGGCACTAATAGCGGCCCTCTTGATGAGTTTTTTAGGAATGTCAATGGGATGGGTCGGGGATAGGTATATTTATAGTGGCTCCCGCCCCGAACCTTAACGAAAATGAGTACGCTTCGCGTTCTCTGTAGTCATCCCCTCAATCGGTAACGGAAGAGTACGAAAAAAAATCGAGGCATATGTATATTTGTGCTCAAAACACACACACACACACACACACATATATATATATATATACACAAGTAAGCTATCAAATCAGGGAATCTTATCTCCATACTGAAACCCGAACGGATTGCATGTGCTAGTTAGTAAGTAGCAGTGTTTGCATATCAATTTTAGCCTTTTATTTTGTTCAAACAAATATAAATAACTCCTAAAACCAGAGCTCATTCATGGATATTCTGTAAATTTTGTTAATTCTCGGAGAATGACGAAAAATAATAATATTATATTCGTATATCCGAAAAAAATCATCGAACGGTGAGCATCATTAGTGGTGAACAGGATCTAATCACTCCACATAACTCCCATTACTTTTACTTTTCTATCTCTGATATTTATAACCCGATGACTTTGGATAAAGACAATAAAGACGTCTCTCAACAATTTGTACGAGTTCTAAAACTGGAGACATATAGAATGCGTGCTCGTTCCACAAGTCGAACCGCAAAATCAAGAACGCCACAACCGCCATCTGATCGGTCGAAACCGAAACTCAAGCAGAAAAATCATCTCCCACAAAAAGCAATCACAAGAAGAATTTGAAGGACAAGAGGGGAGTACAGAGATGGGTTGGTGCGACGCCAATCTGATATACTCTCTCCTCATCACCTTCACTGCCGCATTCATCACCTACAACATCCTCGTTTCTTCCTCCGCCACCCCTCCTTTGGGAAAAGAGCTCAGATTACCATCGTCGTCGTCGCGATTTGTCACTTTTGACCCGCTCATCAATATGCCAGAAAGCACAAAGAGGGGAGCGAAGAAGCTCTTCCACACCGCCGTCACCGCGTCCGACTCGGTCTACAATACTTGGCAATGTAGAATCATGTATTACTGGTTCAAGAAGCACAAAGACGGCGAAGGATCGGAGATGGGAGGGTTTACGAGGATTCTCCATAACGGAAAGCCTGATAAGTACATGGACGAGATCCCCACATTCGTCGCGGAACCTCTTCCTCGGGGAGTGGATCAGGTTTTTTTAGGAATTTGTGGAAGTTTAATTCGTCTTCCTGTTGTTGGTAGCTTGAATTTCGGTTCAGAGTGTTGGGCAATCTTCGAAATGTGGATTTCTTTGTTGTTTGGTCGCGGGTCGTGGTTTGAATTCTGATCTCGGTTGGTAGTGAAGTTGGAAAATTTCCTTCATTTCTACCGCCTTGCTCTTTTTTATTCGTTAGGTCGAAGCATTCAGGAAAGCATTTTCTTACAGCACGAGATGGTGGAGTCGATGAGCCATCGTAGGTAGTAAGGTCCTTGGCATCTAAATATGGGTTACTAGGGATTTTTTCTGAGTTAGCTTTGATGCATATGCACGTAAATGCTTGTTATATTTGTGGGTATCTGTAAGTTCGCTTAGATGGTGCTGCCTTTTGTTGGTTACTTGCCTTCTCTCTTGATCTTAGTGATCTTGGATTGTTTGTTTAAATCACCTCCTTTTACTTTTTTCTATCATAGTCGTGAGTATAGGATCGAAGAGGAAGTTAGACCTTGAACGTTTCTCGTTGTAGTTAGTTTTTTTTTTGTTTAAATAAAGTACCTTTATTATCTACTTGAGTATTTTCTCGCTTAGAGTGTGTTGTAAAGATTGCAAGGTAATTCTAGTAGAAAGCTTAACCACCCAACGTCGACTTTTAGTTATGGATTTACAAATAAAAAAATATACCAAGAAGAAAAGAGTGGATCGAGCTATTCGTACTAAATGGTGGAACCTCAAAAGCGAGAAAGAAGATATATTTAAACAGAAAGTACTTCAAGGAGATGTTTGGAATTATGTTGGTACACCCTGTGATATGTGGAACAATATGTCTATACATATTAGGAAAGTGGCGAAAGATGTGTTAGGTGTATCTAAGGGAGGTGTACCGGCACAAAAAGAAGCTTGGTGGTGGAGTGAAGTAGTGCAAAATAAAATCAAGGCAAAGAGGGCATGTTACAAATTACATTATGCTAAGAAAACTAGTGAAACTTTAGAGGCTTATAAGAAAGGAAAGAAGGAAGCAAAAAAGGCCGTGAGTGAAGCAATAGCTAAAATTTGGGAGGATTTATATAAAAAACTCAACTCAAAAGAGGGTGAAAGAGATATTTTTAGGATAGCTAAGGCTAGAGATAAGAAAACTGAAGATCTTAATTATGTTAGATGCATGAAGGACGAAGATGAAAAAATTCTAGTAGCAAATGATGATATAAGAAATAGATGGAAAAACTATTTTTATAAGTTTTTTTAATGAAAATAAAGATATTAGTATTAGCTTAGGAGAGTTAGCCAAATCAGAAAAGTATATAAACCACAATTTCTACCGACGTATTCAAAAGAATGAAGTCAAAGAGGCTCTTAAACATATGAAGGGTGGTAAATCGGTAGGACCATATAATATTCCTATAGAAGTTTGGAAAATACTAGGAGAAATAGGAATCACTTGGCTCACAAGACTATTTAATGAAATATGGAAAAACCAAAAGATGCCCGAGGAATGGAGAGCAAGTACACTTATACCCATATATAAGAACAAGGGAGGCATTCAAAATTGTGCGAATTATCGAGGTATCAAGTTAATGAGCCATACTATAACATTATGGGAAGGAATTATCGAACGTAGGTTAAGACAAGTATCAAATACAACAGAGAACCAATTTGGATTCATGCCATGCAGATCTACTGTTGAAGCGATTCACCTTTTGAGACATCTTATGGAACATTTTAGAGCAAAAAAGAAAGATATTCACTTGATATTTATTGATATAGAAAAAGCTTACGATAGGGTACCAAGTGAGGTTCTTTGGAGAATCGTGGAAAAAAGAGATATCCCATTGACATACATTAACCTTATAAGAGACATGTACGATGGTGCAAAAACATGTGTGAGGACTCATGAAGGAATGACAGACTTCTTTGAAGTTAATATTGGGTTACATCAAGGATCAACTTTAAGTCCATACTTATTTATAATGGTGATTGATGAGTTAACAAAACATATTCAAGATGAAGTACCTTGGTGTATGTTATTTGCAGATGATATTGTATTAGTAGAGGAGTCTAAGAAAAAAGTTAATAGAAAATTAGAACTATGGAGAGAAACATTAGAAAGCAAAGGCTTCCAACTTAGTAGAACAAAGACAAAATATATGGAATGTAAGTTTGATCATTTGGTTACCTCAGAGGACATAAAAATTAAAATTGGCACACATTGCATCCCCCAAAAGGAAAGTTTTAAATACCTAGGGTCAATTTTTTAGAGTGATGGAAGAATTGATAGAGATGTTACGTATAGAATTAATGTTGGTTGGTTAAAATGGAGAGGAGCATCAGGTATTCTTTGTGATAAGAAGATACCATTAAAGTTAAAAGGTAAATATTATAGAGCAACAATTAGGCCTGCCATGCTTTATGGTTCTGAGTGTTGGGCAATTAATCATCAATATGTATAAAAGATGTTTGTGACAGAAATGAAGATGTTGAGATGGATGAGTGGTCATACAAGAAAAGACCGTATTAATAATGAGGTTATTAGAAACAAATTAGGAGTGACACCAATAGAGGATAAAATGAGAGAATATCGTTTAACATGGTTTGGACATATAGAAACAAGATCAAAAGAAGAATCTTTAAGAAGGTATGAAAAGCTAAATTTGGAAAGTATTAAAAGAGCTAGAGGAAGACTACAAAAGTGTTGGAAAGAAACAATAAAGAATGATCTAGCTTATTGTGAGTTAACTGCTAACATGGCACACGATAGGGATCTGTGGAAACAAAGAATCCATGTAGCCGACCCCGTTTAGTATGGGAAAAGGCTTAGTTGTTGTTGTTGTTATTATCTACTTGAGTCTTCTATTAGATCCTAAGTTATCTAGTTTCATGCTGTGGATATCGGTTTTTCCGTTGAAATTTGCTTATATGCCTTGCCTTACCTTACCGGCAAGGATTTGTAGAATAGGTGATGTGGTGAAGCAGAAGATCAGATTGTGGACATGGATCGTTGGTTAAAACATCTTATCCCATCTGAATTTAAATTTCCTGAGAATTGATACCCAACCGTTATAGTCATCTTTAAAATATGTCTACTAAACGCGTCTTGATCAATCTTGGCAGGGTTATATAGTCCTCAATCGACCTTGGGCCTTTGTTCAGTGGCTTCAGAAGGCTGACATAGAAGAAGAGTAAGAACTAATGAATTATATTGCTCATTTACCACGGCCAAAATGGGTTCATGTTTGGATATTCTTATACTCTTATATGCAGGTATATACTGATGGCCGAACCTGACCATCTTATTGTAAAGCCCATACCTAACCTGGCGAAAGGTGGAACTCCAGTTGCCTTTCCTTTTTTCTACATTGAACCAAAGAAATATGAGCAGGTGCTCCGGAAATTCTTCCCAGAAAACAAAGGGCCAATTACAAATATCGACCCCATAGGCAATTCACCTGTTATCATTGAAAAGGTGCTTTTGGCTTTGCACTTGAAGTTGTCGTGTTTCTCCTCACCTTTTTATACCACATGGTGTCATCATACTGTCTATGTTTTTAGGCATATCTCAGCAAGATTACTCCTACATGGATGAATGTTTCATTATTGATGAAGAAGGATCCTGACACTGACAAAGCGTTTGGTTGGGTGCTTGAAATGTAAGCTGTTCTCTTCTTGATTACATTCAGCAACGTTAACTTCAGCTCTGGTTTTCTCCCACATGCACATACAAACAGATAAGTGCACACACACACATGCATGCAAGAGCATACATGTGCGTGTCCTGTTAGCAATGAAGGCTTCATAGTCCATGTGCCTTGGTGGGGCATCACTGAAAGCATTTAAGCTAAAGAGCCTGGGTTAGAATCGCCTTGTGTGCATTCGTACCTGTTGCCACAAATTCTTAAGCTACAGACTCAGGGTTTTCTTGTGCTGGATGTACATCTCCCATGCCATGTCCAGTCTGTCTCTGTAATGATATAAAAAAGAGAAGAAACAGAAAGGGCATGTATACACCATGGCTTGCAGTTCTTATTCTTTAATTTGCATGATTCCAGGTATGCTTATGCTGTTGCATCTGCACTACATGGCGTTAGTCATATTCTACGTAAAGACTTCATGATTCAGGTATCATGCCATGCTGTTCTATGACATGTTTCGCTTCTCTTCTTCTATGGGAAGCTAATTAACTCGTTTCTTTTTCTTTATTTCACAAAGCCTCCTTGGGACAAAGAAATTGGTGAGAAGTTCATAATCCATTATACTTACGGATGTGATTTTGATAAGCAGGCAAGACAGCTTTATGCTTTTTTCTTTTCCCATTATGCATGTATTTGTGTTATGCTTACTCCAACACAAGTTTTAAAGTAGAACAGTCGGCTGATGTATCTCAGACCTGGTTCTATAATTTGTTGAAACCTGCAGGGAAAGATGACTCCCGGAAAGATTGGCGAGTGGAGATTTGATAAAAGATCATATGGTGATACCATGCCTCCAAGGAGCCTTGAATTACCACCACCTGGAGTCCATGAAAGTGTGGTATGTATTTTTAAAGCGTGCATTCCAATCATCTTCTTATCTTTCTATGAAAACGTTTACCTGATTTTTCTGTAAAGAAATATGAAACGGGAATAATAAATCCAAATTCAAAAATTGTGCTAGCTTCTTAATCACTTCGCTGGTACTATGATTATTTTTTTACTACTTGAGTAGTGCTATAACTTTGATAAGAATATCCATGACTATGCTGGAGTTGAAGCAAGCATGGTCTAGTAAAGTAATGCTCACCCTGGAGTCAGATGATTGTTGATGGTGTTACCTCTCCTATACACCTTAAGAGAACTAGCCTAGTATTAATAAATACTGGAGGTACTGAACAATTTTGATCTTCCGCGATCATAGAGTTAAAGTTGAGACATTCGATTATTGTGATCTCCATCACTAGTGGTGTGATCCTTAATTCACACTTTTGACCACTAATGGCCATAGGTTTGAACTCAAGGTCCTTAATCTTATGGCATTAGGAGATCATGGCATTCAGGCCTTTTCCCAGTGACTTGGGCATGATTCTCGGTTCCAGACGATCCTTATTCAGTGAAGCAATCATTTCCAGTCTATGTTCGGACATTTTGCGTGGAAATGGACATGACATGATGAATGATTGAATTGAAGTATTCAGATAATGACAATGACCTATGCTGGAACGACTCCATCTAGTATCGTTTCTGATAGAAAACTGGCTTCCGAGGTTTCTAGTTTGGAAGATGTTCTGTCGGGCTTATCTTTAGAAGCTCCATGCTATGTGGTGGAGTCACTGACCGTGTTTGCACTAGGTTTACACGTTCTTAGGTACTGATCTATTATCCTCATTTCAATAGGTAGTTACTGATAATTACTCACTGTCAACGCTATTTTTCTGAAGGACCAACTGTCAGGGGCCATGCTTATGAAGGCTAGGTTTCACGTGAACCTTCTCTTCTGCTTGTAAACGGTTAAGTTTCATTTCTAGAACTGTCCAACTGAAGGTGACATCTTTGGCGTCAAAAATTATTTCTCTGTATTGTTTCTTCATGACTGAACCAAATGTGAAAAGCAGGATTATTGATTATTATCTGAATTAGCAAGTGGTTGTGCGTCACGGCTGTCATAGGGGAAAAACTTTCTAAGTTCATACTTTTGAAAGCTAATAGCTTCTCTTAACCGTTATTTTTGGAACATGTCATACGAAGTGGACACGGGTACATCCAAGCAATAATGTTGTGAACAATAGTTATGGTGTGTCATATCTAGCAAGAAGGCTTAGCTGAGAGGAAGAATCACAGATGTCAAAGTGTAAAGTGCCAAAATATTTAGGGACTTTTAAAGCTCATTGTTGTGTATTTAGTTTTCCTCTTTTGACTTTGTAGGTGGTAAGATTTTTTAGTTGTACTCTTACATGAAGCGTTGTTAGCTCACGTAGTGGCTAGTGGCCTCTCTGTATTGGCTGCAATAGGTTGATTTTCCCATTTATATCAACTATCAAGTAGCTTGATTAAGTTAAGTTGCACTGTTCTGCAGTCATTCTGCAAATGCAGAAAGTATACGGCACTAACCTCAATCATTTTTGGTGCTTCATCTCAAGGAAATCTGTTTAGGCAATTTACTGATAATCTAGTGAAATGCCAAATATCATGTCGTGGCATTCCACGTTAAAGTCCATATTGCTCATAAATCAACAACAACAACAACAACTAAGCCTTTTCCCATACTAGACGGGGTCGGCTACCCATATTGCTCATAAATACATGAAAATATTTATAAATGATATAAGCAATAATTATCAAGCATCCATAATTTTCTCTCTTCGTTCCAATCGGCCAGCGTAAAACTTTGTCATATTTTTATACCATGTAAGGGATCGCCCTTGCATGGCTGGTCCCAAGCCCGGATAAAGGAGGAGGGTTGTGTTAGGCTTCTAACAGCCAGCGTAGATTTTTATACTATGGATTACACAAATTATGAGCATCGCGTTGGGGCGTCCCCTCTTACCGACACGCTCTACAGCTCGAATGCAGTGAAAAGTAAGCAATGATCATTACATTTTCGCCTCAATATAGTGAATCAATTGCGGAGAGGGTTCCCACATCATGGACGACTGTTGGTAAAGAAGTTAATTCTGTTGCATTGCCGCCCGAATGTAGTGAATAAATTAAAAAGAGGTTCTCCATATTTTGAATATGGATGGATGCGGGGGTAAAGAAGCTAGTCATAGATAATAAGATTCGTATTGGTTCTTGGAATCTCGGAACATTATCCGGTAAGCTAATAGAGGTGTAGATACTATGATTCGGAGAAAGATTCATATTCTATATTTACAAGAGACAAAGTTGGTTGGAGAAAAAACAATGGAGATTGAGGATACAAGTTTTAAATTATGGTACTCAGGTAAGGAAAAGGCTCGAAACAGAGTTGGTATTATCATAAATAAAGATTTAAAGGATAGTGTAGTAGACATACAACGATATGGTGACCGAATCATGACGTTGAAATTAGTGTTAGGAGTAAAGGTTTTGAATATAATTTGTGCTTACGCACCCCAAGTAGGACTAGAAGATAGTATAAAGATGGATTTTGAGAAGAGTTATATAAGGTGATTCAAAGAATTCCACAAAGAGATGATTTATTTAGGAGGAGACTTAAATGAACATTTGGTAAACTGCCATTAGTATATCAAGGTATTCATGGAAAGTTTGGTTTTGGGAATATAAACGAGGAAGGTAGGGAGATTTTGCTATGGCATTTGATCTCTTTATAGTCAATACAATCTTCAAAAAACGAGATGAACATTTAATTACTGATAAGAGTGGCTTATCACTAACACGAATTGATTATTTTATTTGTAAAAAAAAAATAGTTTGTTGTAAAGATTGCAAGGTAATTCTAGGAGAAATCTTAACCACCCAACATCAACTTTTAATTATAGATTTAAAAGTAAAAAAATAGACGAAGAAGAAAAGAGTGCATCGAGCTATTCTGACTAAATGGTGGAACCTCAAAAGCGAGAAAGAAGGTATATTTAAACAAAAAGTCCTTCAAGGAGATGCTTGGAATTATGTTGGTATACCTTGTGATATGTGGAACAATATGGCTATACATATTAGGAAAGTGGCGAAAGATGTGTTAGGTAAAGACGTGTTAGGTGAATCTAAGGGAGGTGTACCAGCACAAAAAGAAGCTTCGTGGTGGAGCGAAGTAGTGCAAAATAAAATCAAGGCAAAGAGGGTATGATACAAATTATATTATGCTAAGAAAACTACGAAAACTTTAGAGGCTTATAAGAAAGCGAAGAAGGAAGCGAAAAAGGCCGTCAATGAAGCGAAAGCTAAAATTTGAGAGGATTTATATAAAAAACTCAACTCGAAAGATGGTGAAAGAGATTTTTAGTATAGCTAGGGCTAGAGATAGGAAAACTAAGGATCTTAATTCTGTTAGATGCATCAAAGACGAGAATGATAAAATTCTAGTGACAAATAATGATACAAGAAAAAAAAGGTATCCCATTGACATATATAAACCTTATAAGAGACATCTACGATGATGTAAAAACATGTATGAGAACTCATGAAGGAATGACAAACTTCTTTGAAGTTAACATTGGGTTACATCAAGGATCAACTTATAATGGTGATTGATGAGTTAACAAAACATATTCAAGATGAAGTACCTTGGTGTATGTTATTTGTAGATAATATTATGTTAGTGGAGGAGTCTAAGGAAAAAGTTAATAGAAAATTGGAACTATGGAGAGAAACATTAGACTTAGTAGAACAAAGACAGAATATATGCAATGTAAGTTTGATCATTTGGTTATTTCATAGACATAGAAATTAAAATTGACACATATTACATCCCCCAAAAAGAAAGTTTTTTCATATTGATGGAGATGTTACACATAGAATTAATGGTGGTTGGGTAAAATGGAGAGGAGCATTAGGTATTCTTTATGATAAGAAGATACCAGTAAGTTAAAAGGCAAATATTATAGAGCAACAATTAGAGCTGTCATGTTTTATGGTTCTGAGTGTTGGGCAGTTAATCATCAACATGTACAAAAAATGTCTGACAGAAATGAAGATGTTGAGATGGGTGAGTGGTCATACAAGAAAAGACCGTATACATAATGAGGTTATTAGAAACAAATTAGGAGTGGCACCAATAGAGGATAAAATGAGAGAATATCGTTTAAGATGGTTTGAACATATAGAAAGAAGATCAAAAGAAGAATCAATAAGAAGGTATGAAAAACTAGATTTTGAAAGTATTAAAAGAGGTAGAAGACGACCACAAAAGTTTTCAAAAAAACAATAAAGAATGATCTAGCTTATTGTGAGTTAACTGCTAGCATGGCACATGATAGGGATACGTAGAAACAAAGAATCCATGTAGCCGACCCCATCTAGTATGGGAAAAGGCTTAGTTGTTGTTGTTGTAGTATTCCAATCGGTCAAGCTAGTCCCTTTTCAGGATACAAGCTTCTCTTACTATAATTGTTAACTTGGTAATTCAGTTTTATTTCTTATTGCAGAACACGTGGTTTTTTTTGCCAATATCTTGTAACATTGTACACTGTAAACCGCAAAACCCTGCTTTTTTAAGAGACTTTCATACGAATGTTTCTGCACATCAGCAAACTCAAAACAGTGATTGCAGTCAAATATGCTTCTTATTATTGAGTAAATTGTTCACTTGAAGTCATAGTTGGCTTTGGTTGCTGAATGCAGGTAATGTTGGTGAAGATGGTGAATGAAGCAACTGCTAATATACCTGATTGGGATACGTAACTTTATATTAAATTAAGATGCTCTTTTCTTACCAAAAGAAACGAAGGTGCTCATTTGTGTATTTCTTCTGCCCTGGATCATCATTCGCCTTGACTGTGCAGCTTATGTACCTCAATTAATCTCGGTACCTCTAGTTTTTTACCAAGCATAACGCCATAATCTGCCACGCTTTATTTTTTCATTTGTGTAATTGTTTTTCTTCTGCATGTAATGCTATATTCATCGGGAAGTTCTCTTCCTAATTGTTTTCACTTTTTCAATATTAGTACTCCAAAAACAAAGCGGATGCTTGGATTTTGTTCTCCCATAACCATGTTGAAGTGTGCAACCAACAGACAATTTGTTCTGTTGATTTCCCCTTGTTTATGTCACTAAGAATGTGCAAAATGATTATTAGTGACTTCATGATTTACAGTCTATCCCTTATAATTGACAACTATTGCCAATATTGAGTTAAATCAGCCTGGATCGGCCTATTCAAATTGAATTGGTAAGACATGTTTCAGGCCGCTATTTGAGGTCGTTTACAGGTTACTGAAACAGCTGGATTGATCTGAAGGGGCCCGACTTTGGGCTGGCTGAAGAGACAGCAGCCCAATACTGGCCCTTTAAAACTGGACAAAGAAACCGACTCACCATTGCCTCTCACTGAAATCGTTGGATTTCTCTACCGGACTTGATACGGCACGGCCCCGTAACATGCTTTCTTTCGCCCGAGGTTCCATTTTAACGCACCAATGACAGGAAGAGAAGTGTTCGCCAGAAGCTGATACACAAAACGCAAATTATTCAAAAGAAAATATTACCTGAAAGTGTTTAGGATTCCGACGACGGAATCCCACAAAAGAATGATCGAACCAGGACAAGAATATTACATGCACTAATTCAAATATCGCCCACAACTTTTAGAATTACAAAAGCAAGGAATTTCCCCCCCTTCATCTTAAGAATATTACATGCACTAATTCAAATATCGCCTACAATTTTTAGCATTACAAAAGCAAGGAATTTTTTCCCCTTCATCTTCATGGTTGAAATGGTAATCATAGGTAATCTCTTCACCAGGGTTGATGTCCCTCTCAGCAAAGAAGACAACCTGCATTTCCCCAACATGGAGCCCAAAGAAATCAAAATGAGATATTGTCTATTGAATTTACAACAGAAAATTCATGATTCAGGTTCAAAACTAGATGATATGATGACTAACCCCACCAAAATTTCTCAACCAAGTACAATTTTTTTATAGAAACTTGGTTGCGGTGCAACGACTGGAACCAGTAACATCCAGTGCAGCAATGAGGCGGCAACATGGATTCCTAAGAAATAAAATTCTACAGAAAGAAACTTTTCACAGAAATAGCAACCGTTAAGTGACCTAAATAGATGAAAAGAAACATCATTGCCAGCATCATAACAATTATATCATTTCTTGAAGTGGTTCACATATTTCAATTACGTAGAGAAGTCCGGCAAAGAAAAAAATAGACATTCTTCAAGATTTTAATTTGTCAATGTCACGCTGCAGCACGTTGTTACTATATTTAGTCTATGCCTACTGATCTTTTGTGCACATTCAAATGTATGCATGAAGATAAACCCAACTCCTGTGGACGGAATTGTGATGCCAATCCATTCAGATGGGCTGTCAACCTGATCTGGCTAATTAAGTCTGACCATATGATAATGTGACTCTTGTCTGAAAAATAATCCTCAACCCAAAAAAAAGTCGAGAATAACAAAGACTGGAAACACTCGTACCTTCTTTTCATTCCGAATGCTAATAATTTTGGCAACACAGTTGGGCTGCAAATGAAGTCACCATATAAAGGAGAAAGTAAGTGTGTGTGAGAGAGAGATCTAAGTGTTCAGATGGATCGACAAATTACCTGACAGGAATGATTAACAAATCGGGCAATGCCACCTTTGCGGGTGGCATCAATAATCTGCTCTTTGTCAATCCTAAAGAAGTAACAAGCACTTTTATACTGTACCCCTCTTCCAGCGAGGTACTCTGTTTCCCGTTTATCAGCCACATGAGAACCCACTATTTCACCCACATACTCTACAACCTAGAAAGGAAAAACAAACAGACGTCATGTTCTACTCAACTTATAAATCAGATCCTAGACATGCGCACCATTGCTCCACGGGGGATGAACTCAGACGTGTAGAGACCAAGTGCATGGATACCAGATTTGTACACCACCAGATTTTTCCATCCTTTTGCCTGGTTGTATCGGCTATATTCCTTCTGCTACAAACAAGTTAAACATAACTGAAAGGCATTCAACAGCACCAGAAGCAAAATCAGACAAGTTTCCATTAACAAGTTGGAAGATCCAGCGAAATAAAGGCATCTATCAGGAAAAAATAGATTAGTTAATTGCTTCTGTAATTTTAAGTCCGTTAGCACACTATGGTTCCTAGGTATACCAAAAAAGTGGGAAGAAACATGAAAAAGGAAAAGACACCACTATCTAAAAAGTTAAGTAAAACATGATGGATCCTACTATGGTTCTCATGTACAAAGCACGACAACCAAAAATTAACAAATATGGACCAAGTGAGATATTAAAAAAAAGTTTGGCAGATTAAAGCATGAAAATTCAAGAACTCACGCTACTTTCACAGAGAAAACTTTAAAGGATTGTAAAACAAAGTGTACATGCATATGCACTGAATGCAACATCAGTCCAGGAGAAACAATTTTGAGTTTCTCAAGCTCACTGTTAATTACACCATATATATGGTTCACATTCATTATTTAGTAGACGAGCTCCCAATCATGTGACTGATGCACATGCAAATCATTGCAAACTTCAAAAAGATATCTGCCATAGCATATTGAAGTTTCATTGACTCGAAGTTATGACCTATGGAATGATCTTCAACAAAGAAAATCACAATGCGTTTATGGTGATTGAGACAAATCGCGCAAACTCATTAAAACTATTTTGATACTTTTGCTCTAAAGATATTTTGAAGCTGCGGTATGAAATTCAAAATGCTTCCAAGAGGATAAATTGAAGTAGGTCTTACTCTACTGTCATGCTCTATATCCGATGCCAGAAATGGTTTTGCCGGAGACATTACACAAGACTTCAGCCCATTAATGTGAAGCCATGCATTTATCTGCTCCTGCCGAACTAAGCATCCACCACCATCAGAAGGGGACAATTGCAAGCTACTCTGTCTGAATCCTTCTTCTTGCTTCCTACCTTTGTATCCCTATAGCAAGAATTTCACAGGTCTTAAGCCAAGCAGTACATCAAGAAATTTAAAACATAAACCATGAGAACTATGAAAGGTACCTCTGTTCGAGCACATGTAAATTGATTAGCTTTCAGATTATCCTCCTTTTCCACAGGAGGCTCTATTTCCACTGATTCCATTGTGGCTGATCTACAGCTGCCACATCTTGAATGAAGCATGCACCTCCCATAAAACCCAACATTCTCATTGCTGTTACCCTCAATCTCACTTTGCAGTAGTCCCTAAATATGATAATTCACGTTTATAATTAAAAACAGCCAATTTTAATTGTGTAACTGTCCCTGAAACTAGAAACTTATAAGTTAATATACCACATTCCAAGCTGATGAGCGGAAAATTAGCAGGTCTGGGTTGAAAAGTATAATTGGTGAATTGTACAGGTTACAGAAAGTAATTTCTTAAGATCATGAAACAAAAATACTTAAAGCATAAGCACCATCAAGAACAAAGAGACAATAGAAATAAAACACCAGTCAGAAGAAAAGTTTGAGAGATCACTTTCAGTTTCAGATATGCATGACCAATAAAACATTACACATGAATGCAAAACAGGATTCATAAACAGTTTCTGCCCTTCTGGGTGTAGGCAGAAGCTTCAATAGGAAAAGGTTAATGCGCCTATTCATGGCAAGTCAAGTAAGCACAAGAACAAGCAAAAATATCTATGGAAGGTCTACATAAAAATGAAATACAGCACCTTCTGGTGTGCACACCAAGGATGAAACATGACTCTGCAATCAGCTATTCTGCACTTGATGCATGAACCTCCAGGTCGTCTGCACAATGAGCATACCTGAAATAGGATGTTTTCAGCGTTTTAAGCTTTCATATCATCACTTATGAGTCAGTATAAAAGCTATTTAGTTTTCGAGTATTATTCATTGTCATAAATAAATCAATAAGAAAAAACATAAAATATCATCAGAAGAGACAAAACGATTGAATTTTCATTAAAGAATTCAAGTCCAATTGATCAAACAGCCAATCGAGAAAAGTCGTAGTGCCTCTTGTGCATAGATCAGAAGCAAACCTGGTTCTTTTTTGGACATGGAACTGCGGATACATCAAATGCGCTCATGGTGTCAACATTAGGACATCTTGTCCCAGGCATCCACAGCCCACAGACCATATGAACCCACTGCTTAACATTTGGATCGAGCAAAGAAGCAGTTATAGTATTTGTGACAAGAAAGTCACTCCTGCAAATAGAAATCCCAAAGTTTCTCTCGCTCCCATGACAACTCTTTTTTCCGGTACTGACAGATTTAGTACAAGTCTTCAGAATCCCCTGCACAGATAAGTCCTCGTTTCTAAGAATCTCATCCACTAAAGTAGAATTGTAGATGGTCACTTCGTCATCCTTAATCTCTGAAACTGGGATCATATTCAATGGGTTTTTTACAACTTTCCATGCCTGCAGCAAGCTTTTCACATTTCTTTGGCTTCTTAAAGCACACGTCATTGCTCCTCCTTGATACCCACAAAGAACGCAGATCTACACATTGACATGCTAAAGCACATAAACAAACTGAAACTAAATTTAAAAGCAATCTTAATTTTATTCAAAAAAAGCCAATACTAGGCGAAGACAATGCGGAAAAGAGTTTTTCAGCCAAATGAAAGTCATCTTCTAAACATAATCGAGTAAAAGAATTGATTTTTTTTACCAATGTCGGATACAACAACTGCTTGTATCATCTGCATCTAAATGTATGTGTCTTCTTTCACATGCAGCTCTCGTAATTATTTCAAGAAGAATGGCATTGAGATAGTAGCTATTGTGAGGAGAGAACAGGATTTATTTCTTTTATGCATGTAAATTGAACTTGCGCACAGTTAGCATTCAAGGAAATGGCATTGTAAAATACATAAACGAAAACAGAAAGCTTGTCATAGAATTGACCTGAAAAAGAATGTAATCATTTTACATGCCCTATTGCTTTATAAAAGCTTAACGAAAGGGTTCAACAATTGTACAAAACCTATTGAGTCCAATCAATGAGAAAAGGTTTTACCCTTCATATGGTATTCTAACACTTCTCCATACATGAAAACCTACACCATGGCTGCCAAGAAGTTAGATTCAAACTTAGGGTTTTCATGGCCTTTCGTTTTTGGAGTTCAACAACAACTAAGCCTTTTCCTATACTAGACAGGGTCGGCTACATGGATTCTTTGTTTCCACTTATCCCTATCATGTGCCATATTAGCCGTTAACACACAATAAGCTAGATAATTTTTTATTGTTTCTTTCCAACACTTTTGTGGTCGTCCTCTACCTCTTTTAATACTTTCAAAATCTAGTTTTTCATACCTTCTTACAGGTTTTTCTTTTGATCTTCTTTCTATATGTCCAAACCACCTTAAACGATATTCTCTCATTTTATCCTCTTTTGATGTCACACATAATTTATTTCTAATAACCTCATTATGTATACGGTCTTTTCTTGTATGACCACTCATCCATCTCAACATCTTCATTTCTGTCACAGACATCTTTTGTACATATTGATGATTAATTGTCCAACACTCAGAACCATAAAACATTGCAGGTCTAATTGCTGCTCTATAATATTTACCTTTTAACTTTAATGGTATCTTCTTATCACAAAGATACTTGATGCTCCTCTCCATTTTAACCAACCAACATTAATTCTATGCGTAATATCTCCATCAATTCTTCCATTACTCTGAAAATAGACCCTAGGTATTTAAAACTTTCCTTTTGAGGATGCAATGTGTGCCAATTTTAATGTTTACGTCCTTTGAAGTAAACAAATGATCAAACTTACATTCCATATATTCTGTCTTTGTTCTACTAAGTCAGAAGCCTTTACTTTCTAATGTTTCTCTCCATAATTCCAAGTTTTTGTTAACTTTTTCCTTAGACTCCTCCACTAACACAATGTACTGTGTCGTTAAAAGTAATGAAATGTAATATAAAATGCAATTTTCTGTTTCTTTTTTGTAATCAGGTCCCTGCAGGCCCAATTGGAGGATCCATTGTCGAAGGAGACGCAAAGAAGAGAGATTTCCACTCTCGACCGACGCAACCGCCAACAGCATCATTAAAGGAAAGGATGTGGACAGATGGCCCTACAGAAGGTGGTCGTCTGGCCTTTTTATCACAATACAATGATGTCATTCACAAGGAAGCCTGCCGAACCAGTTAGGTGTATTTCTTCCAACTTATTTTTGTGATGTTGAATCCATTGTTTGGTGTTTCTTTTATGAGACTATACTGTTTGTTAGACACTAAGCTGCATCTCTTGGCTATATGTTACTATTGTTGGGCGGTTATCAAAGGCCTTTTGTTGGGATTGTGATATTTCATTTGTATAGGTCATCGGTTGGAGATCTCGTGACTTATGTGTGAAGATGCACTTAGTTGTTATTTGATAAATCTTGTGCCTTTGAGCTTTATCAATTGAAAGCATCTTCTGATTACGATAGTTTTATATTGTGCCTAATATAAGTAGTTTTTTTCAAGAATCTTTTTAACATAAAAGGTTTGTCTAACATAAACAATATTTGACAAAAATTCTTTGTATATCATCAAATTTTGACTGATAAAGATATGCAAGTCTTTGACGAGTGATCTCTTTAACTAATTTTACTTGCACAATATAAAGTATCATAACCAAAATATGCTATCAATGGATGAAGCTCAAAAGCAAAAGATTGATCAAATAACAACTAAAGTGCATCTTCAAACATATGTCACGAGATCTCCAACCAATGGCCAATACAAATGAGATATCACAATCCCAACAAAAGCACCTCAAACAAAAGGCCTTTAATAACCGACCAACAATAGTAATATATAGCCAAGTGATGTAACTTAGTGTCTCATAAAAGAAACACCAAACAATGGATTCAACAGAACACAAATAAGTTGGAAGAAATACACCTTCCAAAATACACCTGACTGGTTATGCTTGAACGCCAAAGGGAAACCTGGCTTCCCCATGAATGACATCACCATAATTAACCCAAAATCAGAGGCCACAATAATCATGTGTGATAAAAAGGCCATATAACCACCTTCCACAGGGCCATCTGTTTATCCGCATCCTTTCCTTTTAACGATGTAGTGATGCTTTTAGCCGTTGGCCCATCGGTCGAGGGTGGAAACCTCTGATGTGTTTGTTTGTTCCTCTGCCTATATGGTTCACACTTAACTCTCCCCCGACCGAGTGAATCTCTCTCTTCTTTGCATCGATGGATCCTCAAATTCTCTGCCAGGATATCCGATCGCAGGGATGCCAACATTTCAATGCTTGGCTTAACACTTCATTTTCTGTCTTTCTTCTGCTCAGTGTTGCCGATTGGTCGTAGTATGTGATAGCAACAAACAACAAACAAGCGTTGTTCAGAACTCTCCTGAGTCGATCGTTGGTGACTCAACCTATGTCGGCTTCTCGGCTGCAACTGGCCTCCTCGCCAGCTCTCAATGCTCCCAAACCCAAAACTTCCATGTGTCACTTAGAAAAAGTAGTTATCTTTCCACGGAAGCAGCACAACACAATGAGGATCAAACCATTGTTCAGAAGACTATGGTGATTCAAGAGACATGCCATTTTATGCCTCAGCATACTTAGTGTAACACGGATTAAAGAATTTGTCGTATCTTTACATGAGGAACTATAGTACACAAACTGAAAAGGCATAACCAAATCAGAGTGGTAGCTAAGTTTCACCGGATATTCCTGCAAATAAGTTGTTCACTTACAATGTTTCTCGAATCTGTCCTACATGGTCTACAACACCATCGACCTTTGGGTAGCTTCAAGACCCCATAACAAGCCTGGTGCACCTGAGAACAACCATAACCAACATAAAGGAGAACGAAAGAATGAAAAACGATCATCAAATACCTGGAAAAACAGTGGGTGCAGAACAAACCTTGATCAGGCAACGGGCACATTCCAATAACTTATTGCCAGCACCACTATCCTTGTTCTGGCATACACTGCAACTTGCTTCAGGATCTAAAACTGATATTTCCCTCCTAAGCTGCTTAGAGGATCTGTCCAAGAAAAGCGGAGGTACACAAAAGAATCATTAGTGTCTCGTGATAACAGTACACCTATCAACATGCTTATGTTGTTTACCTTCTCACAATCAACAAATGTAAATATTCGCTGAATTCTCACCTCATGCACTTTTCTTGAGTGCATTCGTTCACATGATTTCCCACTTCATTCTCCGTATATAACTCAGCAGAACACTTCAACGTAGACTGGTAAGCCCACTTGGTATTTTTCTTAAAATAAGTGCCTTCAGGGCTATGACTTTTCCCTGCGTAAGCCGCAAAATTTTTCATGTGTCACAATCAGATAGGCTAAAGTCCAACTCATATAATAATTACTCTTAGATGCACCTGTTGAACATAGATCTTGATTTGCACTAGTTATGAATATTTAAAGAAAATGAAAAATAAATAAGTGGTCAGCTCATATAATAATTACTCTTAGTTGCACCTGGACTAGAGCTATTACGTTTGTCAAGAGAAATCGCCATTTGACAAGCAGCTTTTTCTGTGTCTGACCTTTTACAACCATTGAGATGAGCGGAAACCTTTTCATTTCTTCCATGTCTTACCATTCCCTTTTCGGTCAGCTCACATAGACTTTGCTTGCGTATCTTCCATGCATTCAATTCATCCTTAGCTTGATCAACAGAATTAGGTTGATTCTCAACAATACCAAATGAGTGTGAAGGATCTTCACTGTCTTCATTTTTACAAATAGACACTTTTAGATTGCAGCCATTGTTTTCGTCATTACATGCCATCCCTGCCTTTGACACTAAAGAAAATTTGGCTGACTCATCTTCTATAATGGCGCATCTCTTTGCAGTTTTCAGAATCAAGCTCAACGAACCAAATTTCGAAGGCTTTGGGAAGCCTTCAGCGAGTTTTCCATTGGTAATGATGCCACAATTACCAGTCACGGTAAGCTTTGCTTCGTGATTGTTTGGATTCATTTCTTGGACAACACTTCTATGTTGAATTAAACTATCGTTTCTCTTCCTATGAACCTTCTCTTTGAGCACATCGTCCAAAGGTGAACTATGATTCGGAACATCTCTCTTGGGATTAAAGATTGTTTTCTTTCGAGACAGAACTTTTGACATACCATGCTTAAGTGTGACACTCAATGCTTTTGCACTGTGTTGCACATTTAACAGGCTGCCGTCTTCGTGTTCAACACCATGTACAAGCATCTTCTTATTGATGCTGCCAGCAGATGATAACATGGATCTCTTCCTCTTAAGATTTGTTAGTCCAGAACCAAAATTCCTGCTAGGAGTTCTTTCATGTTCATCAAGTGGAAGAGAATCATCATCAATCTGGTGAAATGAAGGTTTGCATTCTTGCGATGCACAGGTACCTGAAACATCTTCTGAATCATGTAGTGATGAATTAAGTTGTTTCCACTTAAATACTCTTCCTTTCTTTTCCATTTCAAAATCATTGATGCCTGGTTTTAGACGTGTCTCGCTAGCCTCCACATTTGAGCCGCAAGAGGCTTTTTTCTTTAAATTATTCAATTTAGCGGAATTCCTCAATCTAGTTCCATCATAAATATTGTGTGATTTCCCACCAGAAGCCTTAGCGGAAGTCCCAGACATGGAGTCAATCCTTCTCATCAATAAGGTAGCTTCAACAAGTCTCTTGGAATCAGTTGCATCACATGATGAGATACTTCTCTTAACCCCTGACTCTTCATCGATTACGGAATTGAACTTGCCTCCAGCATTTCCAACCTCACTAGTAAAACCGTCAATGCTAGAAGCCGAAAACTTGGTGACAGAAGGGGCAGACTCTTCTGAGCATACATTAGACATCTTTTGCTCATTCCACATGAATCCTGCAGGAGCCCTGGCAGGATTGTTCAACGAAGTATTTTGAAGTACACACTCAACCTCTTCTTCAGCATCTATAACTGCTGCTGGAATTATGATAGACGTGTTTGTGGAACCCACATTTGATATACCTGGAAACCAACCAACCGAGCCCCGATGGTGGACATTTTGATTGATCTCCATGTTTGAGCCACAAGATCCTCTGTCCAACACAGAACCGTGTATGCAAGAACTTCTACTTGAAGAGTGATTATCGTGTTCATGGAGGCTACCTAGTCTTGCACAACAATTTCCTGCCAAGCACCTCAACCGACCGAGACAGCTGAGATTACCAGTTAAACAGGCATTTGATTCGCTTTGATGACAATGAAGATGCTCATTAGAAGAACTTCTATAGTCATGTATGGTTCTTCCACGCCTATGAAAATCCATTGGTTAGGATTAGTTGATAGTGAACACCATGAAAATCAGAGCCATTTGATAGCAATACAAGTAGATCTGAAAACAAATTAAAAATGCATCTCTCCAAACTAAAGTGGTTCCCCCTTCCACCACCACCACAGACACACAGTCTGAATGCAATAACCAATAAAACATACTTGTGCAAATTAGAAAAAATTACCACAAAGAATTGCTGTCTATTAACAAAAGTTGATAATAAATAAAGGAAACCAGTCTCAATTGACAACACTTCAACTAAAACATGTACCATAAAGCATCGGTTTATGTCCCCTAAGAAATAATTTGAGAATTGAAAATTTTCCTTTGAAGAGAAAACAACTTATGAGGTAACCAAGTAGACAAAAACTTATAAATCAATGTTGTTAAAATCATATTGTATGATTCAGGTGCTTGAATCACAATATGTGATTTGTCAGGACGCCGTACTTCTCAACTTCCTAGAGGGGGTAGTCTTAAAAACCTCAAGGCCACCTTGTTCGGCATCCTTGCCCCTTTATCAACCCAAGAGGATCCCTGTTCTCTCCTCCAAAACTCTAAGTCTAACTACTACGACAAGGAAGTTTGGGACAGTGCAAAGAAAAAAATGGTTATGAGATGCAATTTGTGGAAATGTCATGTACAGTGGAGTTAAACGTGTGAGACATCATCTAGCTCTCTCACATCTAGCTGGGACGGAGACAAGCAAGCAACCTTGCTATATTGTGCCACATGAAGACCCAGATGCTCAAAGACAGATGATATGAAAGCAAGAAGGGAACATAGAGAAACATGAGGACCACAAGGACAAGAAACAACTGCAGAGGAGAACAAGAAGTGCAAGAAGAAAATAGTGAAAATAACTATTTTTTTATGTTTGAAACTTTGAGAACCTATGATTCACTCGATCCGTATTGGTTTTAAACTATAATGTATTTTTTTCAACTTTTTTCATTAAGGTAGTTCTTATATTTTGTGCATGCAAGTTATGCATGACATTCTGCATGTAACAAAATTGTTTGATGATTTTCTTTTAAATTTTGAATTTTTATTATTTTAAGAAAAAATAAAAATTCATAATGATATGATACGATACAAGGGCATAAGTACCTTGAGCCTATGTCACACGGGTGCGGGTGCGGACACAGGTGCGGGATACGGCAAATTTCAAAAATTTGAGGTACAAAACACGGCTAGGGTATATAATATAATATATTATATATAATATTCAAGCTAGAACAAGTGAGACATCAATTAACATAAGTATATGACAATAGCAAGTACACAATTTTATATTAAAGCAAAACACATAATCGGTAAACAACTACTAATTTCATCATAATACACAAATCAATCATCACAGATCTGAACCCATTTATCCAAAAAAACCCAAACTTCAAAATCAATACCAGATTTGGAAGCGTGGAATATCCACACAAAAGTGAAAAAGGTCCGCGTTGAGATATTTTCCTATGTTCATCGGCGGAGTTTAATGGGAGATGACGGAAGATAAGCTGAAGGAGCATTTTGGAAACTATGGTGAGGTAACTCAAGTGGTCATTATAGGAGATAAGGTCACAAGTCGACTAAGAGGCTTCAGTTTCATCGTCCTCATGGATCACTCCCTCATTGATAGGGTTCTCCAGGATAAAAACACCATAGATGGCAGAACCATGAGTTACCTTTAAAAAAAATGCATTTTTTTTTCCATGCCGCACCGACACGGTATCGGTGTCGCACTCGTGTCGAGGTCGACACTCCACCTCTTACAAATATTTGTGTGACTTAGCCCTGAGCAATACATGCACCGAATCACCCATAACTATTTACAAC
This sequence comes from Brasenia schreberi, assembly GCA_036023115.1. Classification (NCBI taxonomy): domain Eukaryota; kingdom Viridiplantae; phylum Streptophyta; class Magnoliopsida; order Nymphaeales; family Cabombaceae; genus Brasenia; species Brasenia schreberi. Next base: position 39,914,408 of record JAYKKT010000090.1, read on the forward strand.
ATTGAATTAAACAACACAAACAGTTATATTGAGAGAAACCCAATGTAAATGGGATGTGGGTTAAAGGTGTACGACTTCCTAGAAGATAACGAGACATTCTTTCTTGAACATTGTCAATTTCATAGCAATCACACTTGATTATACACAACATTGAGGAGTAGAATCATAGGTTGTCGATCAAAATTTTGTGATGTATCGGCAACTCCTCTCTCTGTTATTAATTCTATTCTCTCTAGGGTTGAGGCCCTAAAAGAAAGGCATATTACAAATATGACATTAATGAATTGAAAATTGAGGAACCTTTAAAAACAAAAACAACATAACGTACTGAAGTAAGAAAAAGGCTTGAAACCGAGTTGGTATTATCATAAATAAAGATTTAAAGGATAGTGTAGTAGATATAATACGATCCGGTGCCTGAATCATAATATTGAAATTAGCATTAGGAGCAGAGGTTTTGAATATAGTTTGTGCTTACGCACCTCAAATAGGACTAGAAGACAGTATAAAGACGGCTTTTGGGAAGAGTTAGAAAAGGTGATTCAAAGAATTCCACAAAGAGATGATTTATTAAGGAGGAGACTTAAATGGACATGTCGGTAAAGAGGCATTAGGATATCAAGGCATTCATGAAAACTTTGGTTTGGAGGATATAAATGAGGAAGATAGGGAGATTTTAAATTTTGCTATAGCATTTGATCTCTTTATAGTCAATACAATCTTCAAAAAACAAGATGAATATTTAATTACTTATAAGAGTGGCTTATCACAAACACAAATTGATTATTTTATTTGTAAGAAAAAAGATAAAGCGTGTTGTAAAGATTGCAAAGTAATTCAAGGAGAAAGCTTAAATCACCCAACACCAACTTTTAGTTATGGATTTACAAGTAAAAAAATGGACAAAGAAGAAATGAGTGCATCAAGCTATATGGACTAAATGGTGGAACCTCAAAAGCAGGAAAGAAGGTATATTTAAACAAAAAGTCCTTCAAGGAGATGCTTGGAATTATGTTGGTACACCTTATGATATGTGGAACAATATGGCTATACATATTAGGAAAGTGGCGAAAGATGTGTTAGGTGGTTTTTTCATAGTGTTTTGAGGCATCTTCCGGTGATTCTCCCCCTCCTTGGTATTTAAGGCTCCCAAAAAAGTGTTACGGTGTTCGTGAAAGCCTCCTAACTCGGATTGTGGTATATTTTGAATTTTTTTCTTTGTATTTGTTATTTTTTTGGTGTTATTTGCGTTTTCTTTTTTTGAATGACAAAATATGAAGTTATTAAGTGTGTCGATATGATTTTTATTGCATTTATGAAGTGTGAGACACTCTATTTGAGTGTTATGTGAAGATTGGGGATTTATAACGTGTTTTTGTTTTCAGGCTTTTGATTGAATTGAAGTGCTCAATTGAGATGGCAAGAAGGGGTGTTAGACTCCCAATCTCGGTCTTATGATCCAACATGGCAGTGGGGTACAACAGTTGAGGGTTCCAGATTAACAATGAGATGTTTGTTTTATAAGAAGGTAGTTAGTGGTGGAATTTCACGATTGAAGCACCACGTAGCAGGGACTAGGAAAAAAGTTCCTCCTTGCACGAGCACAGTTAGAAGTTTGCTAGAAGGCATTAAATGACAATGTCTTCAGATTAATACAAGAGAGGAGACAACAAAAAGTTGATTGAGGGTTGTTTGAGGAAAATGATGATGATGCTATTGGATTTACTGAAAGTATTCCTTCATATGCTAGAACATAGATTGGTAGTAGTAATTCTCGACCACCAAACAGGGAAAAAAGGATTGTTGAAGATTTTGCAAGTAGAAGTGGAAACTCAAGGAGTAGAGGAAGAGTTGCTTCTAGCATACATTTATTTTTTCCTCCTAGCACTACACCTGGTGCTCAACTTGGAATTTGTGCTGCTATGACTTCAAAACAACTACATGATCAGGCATACCTTGCAACAGGCAAATGGTTTAACGATGCATGCATTCCATTTAATACAATAAACAATTTTCATTTTCAAGCAATGACAGAAGCAATTGCTAATATTGATCAAGGGTACAAGATGCCCCCTTATCAGAAATTGAGAGGAAAGATATTAGATAAGACCGTCATTGAAGTACAAGAATATTGTTAGACTTTAAGAGAGTCATGAAAGGACACATGATGCACTATCATGACAGACGAATGGACAGATAGGCGATGAAGGACCTTGTTAAACTTTCTTATCTACTGTCCTAAAGGACTTATGTTTTTTTAGATCTCTAGACATGTAAGAGGAGATGCATACTATAGAGATCCTAAGGCAAGTGTTTGATAAGGTGATATGCGAGGTTGGGCTAGAGAATGTAGTCAAATTGATTACAGATAATACAACTAACTATAAAGCAGTTGGGAAGGAGTTAGAAGATTCTTATGGGACATTCTATTGGACATCATGCGCAACCCATTGTTTAGATCTCATCCTTGAGGATATTGGTGAGATGGATGAGATAAAGGCAACAACTGAGTATTGCAGAGATATCACCAAATTTATCTACAACCATGCCTTTGTATTGTGTATGATGAGGAGATATACATATGGTGCAAAGTTTCTTCGTACAGTTATAACTTGGTTTGCAACTAATTTCTTATTTGTACATAGTATTGTGAGACAGATGCAAGCCTTGAAGAGAATGTTCTCCTCAGATAAGTGACAACAATTTTCAGAGTTGCCTCAAAATAGAAGTTTAATGAGATTTCAGAGAGTCCTTACAAGTACATTTTGGAATGCATGTCTTAGACAGTTGAGGATTATATGTCTTTTAGTAAAGGTTTTGAGATTTGCTGATAGCGAGGTGAAACCATCTATGAGCTACCTTTATGGAGCCATGGATAGGCAAAAGAAGCTATTAGAAATAATTTTAATGGAAAAAAGAGAGATTATGTGCCCGTGTGGAAAATTATAGATAATAGATGGAACAAACAATTGCATTAGCCTATTCATGCAACAAAATATTATCTAAACCCATCATTCATGTACTCAGCAAGCTTCAAAAGGAATGGTGAGGTTAATCGAGGCATCATTGATTGTATCGATAGATTAGTCCCTAATGAGAGCAAAACAAATGCTATACATCGAGAGATCGAGATCTATGATAATGCTCTTCACTTAATGGGTTTGACTGTAGCAATTCGCAACCGCACTAATATGTGCCTAGGTAAATTATTTATCTTCGTATTTAAGTTTCTCAAATCTTATATTATTATGAATTAAGTATCTAATGTTTGCCTTTTTCTATAGATGTTTGGTAGAATAGGTTTGGAAGTGATTGCTCAAACCTTAGATATTTTGCAATAAGAGTTCAGAGCCAAACCTATAGTGCAACGGGTTGTGAAAGGAATTGGAGTTTCTTTTAATACATCCATATAGGTTGGAACATAAACGACAGAATGACTTAGTTTTCAACCATTGTAACATGCGACTTCGCAAAAGGTAATCTTTTATTAGTTAGTAGTTTAGTACTTAAAGATTCAATTCAATATATTGTTTGACTTCAATTGTTAATGTTATTTACTAATTACTTATCTTTTTTCTTGTAGGCAATTAAAAAAGGTAAATAGGGAAGAAAGCCAATTTGATCCAATAAGTTTGGATAATTTTGATATATTAGAAGATTGGATTATGAAAGATAACGAAGAAAATTCCCTCCTAACTGAAGAAGACATTGCATGGATTAATTTGGAAGGAAGGCAACAACATTATCAAGGAGATGAAGATTTTGATTTTGAAGCAGAAGGTGGTAAGGATCTTCAACAAGGAGAAGATAAAGATTATTTAGTTAATGATCCAGATTAGAATATGTAAATATAAATCAAAAATGTATTTCATTTTTTTGCCTGAAAATATGTATTTTTTTTTAATTGTTTAATGTTGAATGATCAATATATACTAAACTCCACATTATATGAATTCTTTGCAATTAACAAAATTTTTCTAATTTTTTTGTTTCTTTTAGATTTTTACTATTTTTTTAATATTAAAGTACAATATGATACGCCAATATCATGGACCAAAACGATACATAATACGATACGCATCGAACAACACTGGCATATCCTTTACTTTTACATTCTACCCGATTTTTCACTTGAAAATTTGGGGATTTTACAAATTATGAGATTCTTAACCTCTAAAGACCTTTTTTTTCTTGTTGATTGTTCACTCTCCGTCTTAATGACTTCCGATCGGGCCAATCCAATATAAAAATATTGCATCGTGGTGTATGAAAGCAATAGGCTTGTGAACAAGTGCATGTTGATCCTCTAAAATATTGATATTCTTGATGATTGGGTCGAAGAGGAGCCCCCCATCAATTTAGAGGATGAAAACCGAAGGACACTCCAAGCCGAAGCAGAACTTGGAGTTGGAGATGATGAAAATGAAGGTGTTAGATGGGTAGATCCAATTTTGGAGGAGGAAGAGGGAGGAAATAATGATGATGGTGATCCAGACTATCGATGACAATGCAATTGTTGATTATGATCGACGTTGTGGATGATTATAATTTGTTTTAACTTTTAATTATAACATTGTAACGTTCTGGTCTTGATGATTGTAAGGTGTAACTTTCTTGTTTATTAATGAAAGGTATTCAGTATTCACGTTATGGTATGAATGCTTGTTCATTATAAGATGTTATTTAACTTTGTGATTCTCTTCTTACAATATGCTTCAAATAAAGCTTTTTTGGATTCGATTTTGTTTAATGTTCATTGTGTTATATATCTTTTGTTCATTAATTTCAATTTTTATATTTTTTAAATATTTTTTGATTTTTTTATCAATAAATGAAAATTTGTACCGTATCGATATGATACGGTACGATACAAGCATATCATGCCTAGTGCGATATGGGCACCGATATGGTTTTTATAACATTGCTAATAATCACTTGAACGATAATAAGTTTTGCTATTGATGCAAAGGTTTAATTGTAATCAAGCCATAGACCTGGCTATAGCCTTTTGCTACCGGTCTCACTTTGTATCTATCGATGCTTTCATCTAGTTTTACTTTAGTGGTGTAAACATATTTATAGCCCATTGTCTTCCTTCTTTGTGCTAAATCCACTATATCCCATGTTTGATTCCTTTCTAAGGCCTCAAGTTCATGTTTCATAGTTAACTGCAACTTGAATATAAATAGAATCCACGTTTGCAGTAAAAGATTTATAGCTAGAGGATGTATTCTCAAGAGAAATATACTTATTGATATGATATGTATATGTTCTCTTACCTTTTCGTAGTATAATGGGCTGATTCAAATTCTCAAAAGGGAGTGTACCTACTTAAGCCGTGGTAGTCTCTTCTATTAATAGAATTATTCTTCTCTCACCTCTCACCTTCGATATACTTCTTTATCTCTTTTTATGGCTTATTTCTTGTCTCACCACTCCTCAAATGATCTTTCATTTCCACTTCATTGTCGTAGTCAGTGTTATCTGTATCATATCGTATGATACGGTATGATACGTATCATATCGTAGGCCATACGAGGGTACGTATCATGAAACCTAGAGTATCGCACCATATCGTGCGATATGGTGCATATCGCCCCATTCGTACGATATGGGCGATATGCCCTGGGACCCTTATAAAGGGTCTCGGGCCGATTGAAACCCGCGATTTTTTGCGGATTTCCTCTCTCTTCTTGGGTTCCTCAAGCTCCCTAAGAGCCGGTTTTCGCCTCCTTAGTGTTCAAAGCTCTAAAATCGTGCCCTACGATATCCGTGCAAGCCTCCAAACTCGGATTTTGGTATATTTTTAATGTTTTTTCTATTTTTTTCCTTTATATTTGTTGTTTTTTGTGTTATTTCGATTTTTTTTTTGAATGACAAAATATGAAGTTATTAAGTGTGTGTATATGATTTTTATTGCATTAATGAAGTGGGAGACACTCGATTTGAGTGTTATTTGAAGATTGGGGGATTTACGAAGTGCTTTTATTTTCAGGTTTTTGTTTGAATTAAAGTACTCCATTGAGATGGTAGGAAGGGGTGGTAGAGACCCCCATTCAAAGTCTGATGATCCGGCATGGCAGTGGGGTATACCAGTTGAGGGTTCAAGGTTAAAAATCATATGCTTATTTTGCTTATTTTGTGAAAAGGTGGTTAGTGGTGGAATTTTAAGGTTGAAACACCACCTAGCAGGAACCAGGAAAGAAGTTGCTCCATGCACAGGTAGAGTTAGAAGTTTGCTAGAAGGTATTAAATAGCAATGCCTGCAGATGATTGAGAACATACAAGAACGGAGACAACAAAAAGATGATTTTCAGATGTATGAAGAAGTTGATGATGTTACTGCCACTGGATTTGGATTCACTGATAGTTTGCCTTCAGATACTAGAACAGAGACTGGTAGTAGCAGTTCACGAGCACCTACTAGAGGAAAGAGGGTTGTAGCTGAAGACTTTGGAGGTGGCAGAAGAGGAAGTTCAGGAAGGAGTAGAGGAAGAGCTTCTTCTTCTAGCATACATTCGTTCTTTCCTCCCACTACACCCGGTACTCAACCAGGAATTCGTGCTGCTATGGCTTCAGAACAACTGCATGATCAGGCAGACCTTGCAGTGAGAAGATGGTTTTATGAAGCATGCATTCCATTTAATGCAGCAAACAGTTTTCATTTTCAAGCAATGGCAGATGCAATTGCAAACATTGGTCCAGGATATAAGATGCCCTCTTATCAGAAATTGAGAGGGAAGATATTAGATCATACCATAATTGAAGTGCAACAATATTGTTCGACTTTGAGACAGTCGTGGAAGGAAACATGATGCACTATTATGACAGATGGATGGACCGATAGGCGAGGAAGGACATTGCTAAACTTTCTTGTATATTGTCCTAAAGGACTCATGTTTTTGATATCTCTAGACATGTCAGAGGAGAGGCACACTGCAGAGATCCTACAAGAAGAATTTGATAAGATTATACAGGAGGTTGGGCCACAAAATGTGGTCCAATTGATTACAAATAATGCAGCTAACCACAAAGCAGTTGGAAAGGAGTTAGCTGATATTTATGAGACTTTCTACTGGACACCATGTGCAGCCCATTATTTAGATCTTATCCTCGAGGACATTGGTGAGATGGAAGAAATAAAGGCAGCAACTCATGAGAAGATATATAGAAGGTGCAGAGCTTCTTCGCACAGCTGTAACTCGGTTCGCAACAAACTTCTTATCTGTACAAAGTATTATGAGACAGAAGCAAGCTTTGAAGATAATGTTCTCCTCAGATGAATGGCAACAATTTGCAGAGTTGCCTCAAAACAGAAGAAATAGAAAGTTAATGAGATTGCAGAAACAGTTTTTAGAAGTTCATTTTGGAATGCATGTGTCAGATTATTGAAAATTACTTGTCCTTTAGTGAAAGTTTTGAGATTGGCTCATAGTGAGGAGAAATCATCTATGGGCTACCTTTATAAAGCTATGGACAAGGCAAAAGAAGCCATCAGAAATAATTTTAATGAAAAAAAGAGAGATTATGTGCCCGTGTGGAAAATAATTGATAGTAGATGGAATAAACAATTGCATCAGCCTATTCATGCAGCAACATATTATCTAAATCCATCATTCAGGTACTAAGAAACCTTCAAAAGGGACGGTGAGGTTAATCGAGAAATCATTGATTGTATCGACAGATTAGTCCCTGATGAGAGCATAGCAGATGCGATACATCAAGAGATGGAGATATATGATAATGCTCTTCACTTGATGAGTTTGCCTGTTGTAATTCGCAACCGCACTACGATGCGTCCAAGTAAATTGTTTATTTTCATATTTAAGTTGCATCTTACATTAATGTGGATTATTATGTCTCTAATGTTTGTATTTTTTTTAAAGATGTTTGGTGGAACAGGTTTGGAAGTGATTATCCAAACCTTAGAGATTTTGCAGTCAGAGTCTTAAGCCAAACCTGTAGTGCAACAAGTTGTCAAAGAAATTGGAGTGTTTTTGAACACATCCATACAAAAAAGCACAACAGGTTGGAACACAAAAGGCTTAATGATTTGGTTTATATTCGTAGTAACATGCGCCTTCGTGAAAGGTTCAATCTAATAAGTTTGGATAATTTTGATATATTAGAAGATTGGGTTATGGAAGACACTGAAGAAAATGCCCTCCTAACATATGAAGACGTTGCCTGGATTAATTTGGAAGGAGCGCAACAACATTATGGAGATGAAGAATTTGATTTTGAAGAAGAAGGTGTGGCTGATGATGATGATGAGGATCTGCAATAAGGAGAAGATGAAGATTATTTAGTTGATGATCCTAATTACAATTTGTAAAATGTAACATTATATGTAACTGTAGTGTAAACTGTGTCTGTATTTTATTTTTTGGATTCAAAATATGTAAATTTGGATGCAATTGTTCAATGTTGAATGCTCAATCTGTACTAAACTTACATTATATGAATTTAAAGCAATTATCAGATTTTTTCTGTTTTTTTACTAATTTTATTAATTTTTAATTAATTTTTATATTATTTTAATATTAAAGTACGATACGATACGCCCGTATCGTGGAGCCCAGCGATACACGATACGATACACATCAAACAACACTGGTCGTAGTTTAAAATTACTGGCATGACCTATGATGATTCTTTAACGGTTCTTTTATTTTCTCCCTCTATCCATAGTTGGACACAATTTCTCATTATATGGATTATAACAACAATATCCTTTTTAGAATGGGGTGTATCCAACAAATGCAAACTAAATAGATATGGGGTCGAATTTATCTCTCATGTAAGAGTAAATATACACATAGCAAACTCATCCAAATGCCCTAAGTTAAACATGAAAAGCTTTGTTAGTAGGATGAAGCATCAAAAATGGAGATTTAGCATCTAAGACAAATGTGTTAATTGTAATAGGTATGGGCCATTAGGGCCCGTGTTTGGGGCTAGACTGGCCCAGGACACTAGAACCTGGGGGGCCAGTCAACTAGCCGTTGGGCTGCTGTGCACCTTAAGACTGGCTTTCTTCTGGTTTTCTTCATATTCATGTACATATGTAATCCCTATAAATACCCCAATCACTCATGAATAAATTATGTTGTCTTTGCACAACTTTTCCTTGTGTTTTTATATTTGAGTGCCTCTTTTCATATGACTCATTGTGAAAATTCCTTGAATGAATCTCATGATACCGATGGAAAACATGTTTTTACGGCTGATGGTATAAAACTTGAAATTAAGAAAATAGAAAATTTTGAAAAAAAAATTTAAAATAAAAAATATAAGCTTTATACCTAAACTAAATTTAAAATTGTTTTCGGTTGCTCAAATTTGTGATAATGGTTGTATAGTCACTTTCTCATCCAAGCATTATGTGGTGCAGGATAACCAACCAATCGAAGAAGGTGATTGGTCAAGGCCATAGAGAAAGTGGACTATACAAAATGGATTATTTGGTTATAACAAATTTTGAGTCTTGTAATCCGACCTTAGATATTACCCTTTGGCATAAAAGACTTGGACATTTAGATTTGCAAAAATTATGTAACATCCCTTTGATTAAAAAGATTAGAGAGCAAAAGTTTGAATGTAAGGATTGTGTTCTTGGGAAGATACATCATCTCCTGTTTGGTGAAAGGAACTATGTACCCAACAAAGATTTTGATTTAATACATTCTGATGTTTGGGGACCTGCTCCCGTTGTTTCTAATGGTGGAGTTCAATACTTATGTGATATTTGTAGATGACTTTACACGTTTTACTTGGATATATCCAAGTACCGTGGCCTAGCATCACGAATCAAATACGAAATAGATGAAAATCCTTAAGATAGGTACTACTTAATATAACTAAGTTGCCCTCTTATGCAATGATCACATTGTGTATCCAAGTCGAGACTCCTGAGCTGCAGATCAGGAGACCCCTTGGCAGCACTAAATGAGTTAAACTTTGTTATCTACAGGATGAAGAAAACAGAAAAGTAAAAAGAATGCATGTTGGTGCAACTTCTTAAAAGCTAAGTCCCCATATGAGATGGGTACATGAAAGTGAGAAAATTGCTCTGTTTACTTAACCATGAGTGTAAACTTGAAGAGAAGCCGGCCCGTGTCGGCCCCCTCTTCACCTCATTTGCATTTCTGTAACATGAACTATGAATTATCAAAGCCTTTCAGAATCATGCATATCATCAATTGGCCAGAAAAACACCCTATTGTTTCCCAAACTTTTAGCAAGTTGTCAATCCGACACCAAGAGTAGCGTCTTGTTCAGGGCCAAGGCGAAGTATGTGGTGCTTACAGAAGCTGAGGTTTTTGAAGTTTCGTATTGATACAGATTATAAAGCCATAACTTATCTGATAGCAAGTCTTTTTCTTCTTTGGCCAAGAACACACTCACAAAAGGAAATAGCATAGTTTGCCCCTGAGACAGGTGAGCTATTTCTCTTTGTGCAACAGGGAATGTAGCTTTAACAAACATGGAACTAATGAGGAATTATGTGATAGTGATCCTAAACTGATTATGTATAAATTAAACTTGATTCTCTTTTGTTGAAACAAAAAAGAGTTGATTCACAGCCTTTGTTTCCATAGGTTGCATCTTTAAATACTCTAATAAAAGGAATTACCTAATTAGAAGTAAAGATCCAACCTGTAAATAAGAATCGATGTGAATGGGAACTCTAAAATGTTTGGCCTAGACCCACATGGGTTTGTGTTCGACTTATGAGCAGTTTTGTTGTGAAATGGGGTAGCAACACAAGAGAGGAGGCGCTTAGGTTTTCATGTTCACTTCCTCTGGCCCACCTCCCCCCCTGGTTTCAAAGTTTTTGACTCAAATTGAGGTTATAAAACCATAATTCCATGCAAATAGTACGTTATGCATTTGATGCACAATACAACTTAAAATTACAAACACCAAAAATCATGATCCAGTTTTGAGCTTTGAATCACACCCTAGAGGTCATGAATCTTCAAGGGGTTGAAAACTGTATGTTCAAAAGCATCTCCTCTTTCTTTATATATATATATATAGAGAGAGAGAGAGAGAGAGTAGATTTAGAGAACCTAAAAAATAGAAAACCACAAGGAACCGTGTATACTTTTTCAAGGTGATAAGGTGATAAAACATAAAGCATTGCAACATACAAAAAGTATTTACTTTTTCAATTCAAATTTCCATCGTATCAATCAAGGAGTGAAAATCATGAGTTTCTTGTGGTTCTCTATTTTCCTGGGTTCCCTAAATCTAGATTCTATATATATATATATATATATATATATATATATATATATATATATATATATATATATATATATATATATATCATGAGAAAATGAACCATCATCCAAACATGAAGCCCCGAAGAACATATGTTATCAAATTCATAGTTGGAGGTCTTTTCTCTTGACATTGTAACAACAACTAATGCTGATGTGTTTATCGTGTTGTTGAGTCGGCTCTCTATCCCTTCTAACCTTTTAATGACAAGTGAAAGTGTTGAATTTCCGCTTCCGTCTTCTTTTCTAAACACCAGCAACACAAGTTTTGTTTTTAAATTGAGGAGGTTTACCTAATAGATCCCAGCATTGTTATATTATATACATATTCTTCCTAGAGTGAGTGCATTTTACCTATTAGATCCGAACATTATTATATTATATACCTATTCTTCAAGATGTGAGTGCATTTTAGCTTATCCTTTTCTTCTTGGAAGACACCTCGTCCTCGTCCTCTTGTGATAGAATATTCCCTACCTCTTCAAATTTGTGGAGCTCCTCTGCCAACAAATGTTATTTTGTCACTGGCCTCCGAATAGAATTTTTAAAGATCCCTCCTATCTTCTTATCAGATTAAAAATGAATATACAGTAACTAGGGATGATAGTTCCTCCACCCAATATATTGTTTTTTACATTATTATATTATGATGATACTCTCTATAAGAAATCAAACAATTTCTTCTTTTCTGCTTCTGCATTTCTATCCTTCGTAGAGGTGATACACTTATTTTCAAATAGATATTGTTGCTTGTACCATAATCACCTTGGTTGTCCATAATACATCTTCTGATTTTTTTTATTATTTCATATTCTTTGGTTATATATTTTTTCTTGAAATATGTCTCTACTAGAGTGTGTGTTCCAAATTTTACTAACGCTCTCTATGAACATTAACGTTTTTTCAAGAGGAAATCATTTATGGTTTAACCAAGAGCTAACTAGGGCATCATCTTTTTCTCATTTTTCGTAAGCATGGTTGTATTCATAGGGTATTTCTTGATTACTTGTCAAGAAACCTATTTTTCTTCTTGATCTTACTGCTATGTGACCCATTCTATGTAATTCTAGTCATCTAGTTTGATATTAGTTATTTGAACAGATTCGACCTTCATTCCAGTACTTTGCTCCAGGTTATAAATATTTATTTTCTTATATTTTTCTTCCATCTTCCCCTTAATCACATTGTGCCGACTTTCACACTCAATGCAACCCTTGAACACAAGACAAAAGACTTGATCGTTGGCTTACCTTAATAACAATAGTTGTGCACTATTGTGGTATGCTTCACACTGCCATACACCTTAATTTTGCACCATTAATGCTCTGATACCATGTTAATTTCACATCAATCACACTTGATTACGCACAACATTAAGGAGTAGAATCATAAGTTGTCGACCAACCTCTTGTGCCGTATCGGTAACCCCTCTCTTTTAATAATTTGTTCTCTCTAGGGTCGAGTCCCTAAGAGACATAAATACATACAGCACAAGGTATATTACAAATATACCATTAATGAATTGAAAATACATGAACCTTCCAAAACAAAAATATATATAACAGCTGGTCATAGACAATTATAGACTTTGACTGCATCCACCCGATCCTCTCAACAAACATGTTAAGACTCTTTTGTGAGGCAAGACTCAACCCTCTCCGTCAAAAAAAAAAAAAATCAAAAAGCGGAAAATAGGCTTCTTTCATGGGATGAGATGTAAGAAATTGCTCCCATGAGGTAACACCATCTAGGAAGCGAAGCAGAGAATCTCATAGGCTTCTAGGCAATGAAGGGAAAAAGAAAAGTATCCTCCTTGGATGCATGTGTAATGAGTTTTCTTATGGGTCTTAAGGCACCAAGAAAACTGAACACACTAATGTGTGGTAGATAGATACTGTAGCTTCACGAATCAGGTCTTTTTGGGCACTGGAGGCCTCAAGGTTGAAAGTGCAGCAAGAAGTACCTGTTCTCTGCTTCGTTTGTTCTTGTAAAATCCCAAGATTGTGTAGTATCATAATTGTTCCCTTGTAAAGTAAAATTCCTGGTTCCTCTCTCCTCTAATGTAGACATATAGCTTAACCACGTGAAGCTATCTCTCGTGCATATTTCTGATTTATTTTCTGCTTAGTGTGTTTTGCAGTCTAATATATTGATGTCAATGTTGGCATGTAATCTGGTCTTTGTGTAGGCTCAATACCATGAGAAGGACAATAACCTAGCAGCTATCAACAATTAATCACATATAGATAAGAACATGTATTATAATCCACATGCCTGCCCTGATCTATGCCAAAAACAGAAATCATGCACAGAACAAATACACTAGTATCTTGAACAGGATCCGGGTTTTCAAATCACCTTAGTAAGGGTTGCTCATGATGACCATGATTGCAGCAACAAGATCGACAAGATGCATCCTTTTCTTTAGAATGAAATGTCATCTCGTGGGGCATAATGAGATTCCATGCACTTTTTGCACCTGTAAATAAGTATAGGAATCAAGAAACAATACATAATGGTGATTTTGAAGCTATAGAAGACTAGAAGTATCATAATTGAATTAAAGATCAGACAGTCAGACTGACGGAAGTAAAGCAGAAATGACATGCCTGCCAGGCAACATGGCAAGGGGCAGCCAACTCCTGAACAATAACTGCTGCAATTATGCAGTGATTGTATAGGAACTTCAGAAATGTCCTGGTTAGCAGCCAGAAGAGATCCTTGATTTAACTTGGGCCTCTTTATAGTTTCCTTTTCTTCATTCCTCTGCAGTTGCAGAGGGGAACAACGATAAATCTCTGCATTATCTTTACATAAATCAACGTTGGATCCTTCAAAATTGTGCATAACCATATTCCTCAAAGCAAGTAATCCGGGATTCTGACCAAACTTAACCTGGGTTGGATGCATCATCTTTTCCCCTTGCAAAGTTGACGAAAAATTGGACAAATATGTGGGATTTCTAATATTTTTGACTGAGGATTGAGATGACTGGAAAGCAGGAGGTAGAGTATAACGGGCATCACCATCAGCTGAAGAATCGAATCCTACCAGACCGTAAGTTCTAGCATCAGGTGTAGACTGTGAAAAATCGATCATGGAAGAGGACTGCAGCATACGAAAATCAGAGACAATGGGCACACAGTTTCTATCAGGAAGCCCACGAGATCTCGCCTCTCTGACTGGATGATGTAAAGAGGAGGGACTTAGTAGTCTACTTGAAGAAATATCATTCACAACAACTGAACCTTTACCTGCAGCAACATCATCAGAAGGATCTGGATAAACAATTTTCCACTTTACACAATCATCAAGTTCACATTTATCAGCCTGAGAATCAGCACCAAGTAGGTCAGCCATTAATTGCTCGGTACTACTGACAAGCTTATTGGTATCCCCTGAAAGCTTGCCACCATCACGAGAGTCCAGGCGAACAATAGGCGAGTACAACATTGACATCAAAGAGCTGCTGCTCCTAAGAGCATTATCTCCCACCTGGTCATTCACTTGATGGTTGTTAGCATTTATGCTTCCAAACTCATGCCTCATGAGATATATGTTACTTTTTCTATCTGTTCCTTTGTTGGTCAACGATTCTGGTTGCAAGCTTGGTGGCAATTGGTCAAGGTCTGCAGTCAACCAGGTATTAATAGCTCGATCAACTAATTCAGGACAAAAAGACTTGAAATAATTTTAATTTGCAAATCTAAAGTAACAAAAAGCATTTCATTTTCTTGAGGAAAAAACAAAAAGTAACTCATGTTAAAGCATGTAAACTATAAACTACAGTATCAGTTTATTTGTGTTAACTACCTCGCTGTTGTTTTGGTTGGTCACAAGAGACAACCTTCTTCGGATCTGTTAAAACATCCAATGACTGAGACTTCAAATATACTGAACTCCCACAAGCGTGACCTCTCTCTAAGGGCTGACCAAGTTTAAGCTCAACATGAGATGATGATGCATCTGGGGTGACAACTGAACATGAATTAATGCATCTGTTTCCGGCAAAATCACTGTTAAAAGGCTTCAAGTTCTCTGCAAATTGACTTGCACCATCACATGCATTTCCACTTTTAGAGGTAATATCAAGATATTCAACTATGTGCTGATACCCATCCTTCTGTGGCTCTTTCCTGTAAGGACATTCTGAAAGTTCGACTCGAGTATGTTCAGATGCTAGAATGTTCTGACGGCCCGCAAAGGTAGGAGTAGCAGCATGTGAAGTACCAACTAGATTCTTCATCACATCATGTTCCCCAGAAGCAATTCTTTGTTGTGCATCATGACCCAGGGAATCAGTTGCAGTAGAATTTCTCAACTGTTGGACAAGAAGACCCGTGGGCACAATGAGCTCACTACAAGGTTGACTGGAGCTCCGGTTTTTACTAAATGTACATACATCTTTCGTCATGTGGGAGTTTTTTGTAATATTCTGAATATTAGAGGGCATTACTTCCAATGATCCAGGGTTGATAATGTTCCAATCAGGCCAATCCCATCCACTATTGTCATCCAACACTTTGATCTAAAAACAATTGCATGATTTGATAAGTACATTACCTTGTTCACCAAAAGAAGCAAATATGTTTACCGCAGGAGAGCAACAATACAGGCGTCTACAATCATCAGTAACATTTTAAGTGCCCAGGGGTCACCAAGTATGAAACCAACAATAACACCTACCATCCAATTCTCAACATCCTAGCCAATAAGTTTGAGTTGTCGGGACTAATGCATACATAGTCTCTCAAATACAGCTTCAACTTAAACAGAAGATTCCAATCAAATACCATACTGATAAGCAAATGGATTTTTTTCCTGAAGACATCATAAGGAAAGAAGAGAAAACATGTGCAGCACCAAGATACTAACAGGAAACAACATAAAAGCATAGCATTATTTTATCATGTCATTACTGATGAACTGCAAGTTTGATCATTTGGTTACTTGTGATACAAAATTTAAGATTGACATGTATTGCATCCCTTATAAGAAAAGTTCTAAATACTTAAGGTCATTTTTTCAAAACGAATGAAAAATTGATGGAGAAGTTACACAAAATTAATGGAGAAGTGAAACAGGTATTCTATGTGATAAGAAGATACCATTAAAGTTGAAAGGTAAATAAATATTATAGAGCAGCAATTAGACCCGCTATGTTTATAGTTTTGAGTATTGGTCGTTAATCATCAACATATACAAAAGTTGTTGATAGCAGAAATAAAGATGATGAGATGGATGTGTCACCACACAAGAAAAAACCGTACCCGTAATGAGGTTCAACAACAACTAAGCATTTTCTCATACTAGATGGGGTTGGCCCATGTAAGGGATCACCCCTGCATGGCCGGTCCCAAGCCCGAATGAAGGAGGAGGGTTATATTAGGCTTCCAACAGCCAGCGTAAAACTTTATCGGACTTATCTACAATACACGAATGTAATGAGGTTATTAGAAAAAAATTGGACGTGACACCAATGGATGATAAAATGAGGAAAAATCGTTTAAGATGGTTTGGACATATAGAAAGAGGGCCAAAGGAAGCTCCGGTAATAAGGTATGAGAAGCTAGATGGTAAAAATGTAAAAAAAAGAAAAGGAAAACCATAAAAGTGTGAGAAGGAAATAATAAAGAATGATCTAGCATATGTTTATGTTTAGTTAACTGTTAGCATGGTGCATGATCGAGCTCTATGGAAACAAAAAATCCATGTAGCCGAGACCCCATATAGTATGGGAAAAGGCTTAATTGTTGTTGATTACTGATGAACTGCCATGCATAAAAACCCTTACAGGAGAGATTTAGGCAAGAAGGAGATCTATTTAACTTTAAAGTTCTTTAAATAGGGCAATGGAAACATTCAATGTTTTCTTCCAGCATGGTAGTGCTTTACAAAATTTATTCAGTTAAACTAATGCAACCCGCAACTGAGAAAAAAAGTCCATGCCTCTGCTGGAAGACAAGTTTTGACACTTTTTGCTTTTAAGAGAATGCATGAGACAGGCTCTTTGTCATTGATTCAATTTAATCAAATAATGCCATAGGCAGTCAAAAAACTCATCCATATTGAAAAAGGAGAGGTAAAGAATAGAAAGAAACAGGAGAAGAAAGACAGGAAGAAGAAAAGATAACAGAAGCCCTGCTTGAATGCAAGGTGAAGGTTTATGCATATCTCATGCACTGCAGGTCCTAATACCAAACCCATACAAACAAAAAAGGAGGGAAAAGGAACTGCACCCAAAGAGACCAGTTTCTTGCTTTTGCAAAAGGCAATTGATCTGGCTGCTAATTTTGGGTTATGGATGTTCAGCACAAACTTCATCCCTTACAATATTCTTTTGGATAACATTCCAGTCACATTAAAGAGGCACATAATTTAGGTGGTGTTGATGGTGTGAATGAAAGGTGGTGAGTTAAAGGCACACAATCAATCCTCTCCAGCACAAACACCATACAGCTTTAACAGGTTGAACACGTCAGATACAGCCTCCACTTACCAAACTTGGATTTATCTAAACTAATGTTTCTCATCATCAAAAAAGCATCAAACAGAAGAAAGAGAACATACAGAAAACAGTTGGATAGAAGAGCAACAGAAAAACTGGGAAAGAAAGGACTGAAAGATTGACCTTAACTAACCCTGCTCGGGTCAGTTAGAGAAGCAACATGAGGAGTTCCAGGAGATGTACACTCTCACCAAGAATGTCTTGCTAAAACACATTTTAACATCAGCATTCCTATAGATCCAGTGGATTAAAGGTGAAAATATTGCAACAGATGGTAATGGATGCAAAAGTTTCAAACACAACCGCGGAACTTCTAAAGTGAGTCAGACACTGTCGTGCACAGAAAGATGTGGAACTAGGGAAGCCTGGAGATATGCAGCAGGTGGGAGAAAGGACGAGGAAGACCAATACAAAATTATGAAGAAAGATAAAGGCAAGTATACAACAACAATTTCTGATGGAAGGTTTAAGAGAAGCATCATACCCCAAGCTTAGGAAAATTATGTTTCCGCCACTGCCTAAGAGTCTCACCACTCTCCAAACGAACAGAATCACCTGGATCAGCAGCACACAATCCTGAATGCTGCGAAAATAGAACATTAGAATCAGATGAAAGGAATTTCATCATCTTCTGCACTAGGTTGTGGAAACAATCAATCTATCAAAGACAAACACCTTAGCAAATTTGTTACCTGACAAAAATTTGACACAGACATGTGGAGATTATGACAACTGCACAGAACTCCAAGATGACCAGTGTCACTGAGAAGCAGAACTCCACCTGTTACAGTTAAATCTGCATGAAAATTAGAGCTTTTGTGCATTTATACATACAATTCCATTTCAAGATGAAGAATAAATCAAATTATATTTATTGAAAAGAACACCCATTTGCTCAATGGGAAATGTGAACTCACTTGTACTTAGACAAAACACACGTGGACACCCTCTCAAAGAACCATACGTAGAGACTGGCAAAACACCATGAGATTCTGTTGATGTTTTTGCAAACTCATGATTCAATGTCCCTTTGGTATGCTGAAAGATGCTATGGTCATTGGTTTCACATGAAGGACGGTGAGTATCTGATTCTTTGGAGCTTGGTCCATTTTTAATGGTCGCATGACATGACAATGGATTAGATGGATCCAACCCACCAAAGAAAGAATTTGTTTGGGCAGCATCATGTGGAAGGGAAACTCGGGCACAAACAGCAGGAAGGTCTCTCACTGAAACAACCGAGTAAGGTACCCCATCATTCCTGATGCACTCGCTTCCTTGTGGCTGTAGCAACCATGCCATCAAGCTTGGACCTTGAACAGCAGAGGCTGATTCCTTAGCTGCAATACTGCTTTCAAGATTCTGTAGAGGGAAAGCAGCAAAAGATGTCCTTGAACCCAATGGATATTGCATTTCACATTGCAACTGTTGAGGAGAAGCTGATACCAAAGTCTGGAAATGGTTTCCAGCAACAGTTTTTCCTGATTTGCAATTAAACGGTGAAGGACTCGAGTTCAGTGTGTCAAATAACATGGGTCCTTCTCTAACTGCAACATCATTTGTGTGAGCATACTGTACAGGGTAGGCATGCAGATGTTGACCAACACCCACACGAACCTGCTTGCCAACAAAAATATGTGAAAAGCAATTTAGTGCGCTGTAAATCTAACAGTTATAATTAAGGTAAGTATTGGCAAAGAGAATGATGAGACAATTTCACCAATAAAGCATGATAAGACTGGTCACAAACTCAAGGCACAGCAAGGAAAGTGTGCTCACTGAATGCTTTAAATAGAGATCATTTATACAAATGTTTACCATGTCAACAAGTTTTATATCAGCATTAAATTAAGATGTACCCAAAGTGCAAACTAATAGCTGCAACTGCAGCTACATTACAACCCATTGTTATGTTTATCAGTGCCATACTCCAAGTCTTCAATGGTATCTCTTGTTTTACGGTAATTTCAATATGTTTGTGTCATTTTTCTTAGTCATATGCCCTCAACATACTGATAACTATAACTCCTTAATAATTTAATTTCTAAACATCCATTTCATGATTCCACACATTTGTCCTAATTTACGCATCCACAGAACATGCTTACTTTCTTCTTGTACCTACCAAGGCCCCTAAAATCCACCACCACAAGTATATCAGCCTATAGCAATCTTGTGAAAATAGTATATGACAGCAAGCAGACTTCATTGATTAATATGCTCCGCCTTCAGTCCATACAGTGAGCACCAACCCTGCTGTTGATATTTTTTTTTGGGTAAAATGGGACATGACCTTTAACCTGTGCATCAACCATCTTGATATCCAGGCGAGCTATGCTCATTGTGTTGATGGTGTCTTCTTCTATTCCACCATCTTGTTGCATCATGCACCTTAAACCACAGCTTCTAATTATAGGCATTATTCTTATGGCATTGCTTGTGATGCTTAAACATGCCATACTAAAAATTCAAGATGATGGACCACCAGTTTGGACTTTTGGGATGATCCTACATGGCTTATCTCATCCTTTAGCAAGATCATCTATCTTTCTTTGTTTATTTTTATTCCACTTAGGGCCACGCATACTCAACTCCATGTTACTCTTAATAAAAGGCAATGATCCATGTGTTTGCACTTACTACGTGAAACAAATTTTGTATCCAGTATCCACAGAGGCATAAGGTACATGCACTTGTGGAGACTAGAACATGATATGCTTGAATTTTCCTTCATAATATTGGTACAACGTATCCTCCAAATGTCCCATAGAATGAGTCTGGTGTTTGAAATCCTTACCAAAGCCATGCATTGGACTTCTAAGTTCTAACAATTTTCAAATTTACGTTCCATAATTTAAGAGCTCATTCTTCACTGATAACACAATATGCCTTGTAACTGAATGAAAACTCACTGTCGATATGAATATGTTCCTCATGAATAGTTTAACTCTTGTCTGTGATGAACCTAAAAAAATATGAACAACGAAAGATGAGGAGGTGATTGGTTTAACTCTTGCTTGTGATGAACCTTTGCGAGATGGATTAGAACCCATCTCTTGACCACACAGAAAATACAGAGCTCACAAAGCCAAGAGCACTCTTGTGTATTTTCCGACAAGAAAGTACCATATGAACTTCCAGGGTATCTGTTTACTCCACTACAACTTCATATACTTGGAATCAAGAGATTAGCATCCCTTGTGAAGCCGACCTCCAATGCAGAGAAGTACCGCAATAAGCATAGCTATCGGTATACTAGAAACCAAAGTGAACTTCCAGGATATTTGTTTAATCCATTACAACTTCATATACTTGAGACTCAAGAACTCAGTGTCACTTATGCAGCCAAGCATCCAATGCGGCTAAGTATCGCAGCAAGCAGCATAGTTGTAGATATGCTAGAATATATATATATATATATATATATATATATATATATATATATATATCTGTGTGTGTGTGTGTGTATGTATGTATGTATATGTATATTATGTATATGTATATATATAAAAGGAAAACAAATGTAACTCCAAAATGTCAATAACCTTAAAAGTATCATAGTTTCTTTAAATATGCCATAGCTTCCACTTAAGCATTCAAAGCAAAAAACGATACATAGAATGCACAATCACACATTAAAACTTATGAGCAATACATACAAATTCTAACATAGAATGCACATGTTTATGGAGATTCTAAT
The DNA here is from genome assembly GCA_036023115.1 of Brasenia schreberi. NCBI lineage: Eukaryota > Viridiplantae > Streptophyta > Magnoliopsida > Nymphaeales > Cabombaceae > Brasenia > Brasenia schreberi. Next base: position 39,935,904 of record JAYKKT010000090.1, read on the forward strand.
AGCGAAAGAAAAAAAGGCACCTCCGTGATGCCAAGGAGAATTGAGTGAAATGGAGGGAAGGAAGCCTATTAGAGAAAACCACCTTTGGTCGCAAAGCATGCCCATCCAGAGATCATGTGCGGCCCGCAAGCTGCGAACAGTCTCTTTAAGGGGACCCTGCTTAAATAAGCTTAGATGCTTGGAAGTTGGAACCGGCCATGAGCACTTACATAGACGGACGCTTATGCTGGCATTTGACGACATAGATTGTTTCAGTGATCAACTGAATTTTCTGCTGAAAAGGCTAAATAAGGCATGTAACTTTTCTTATCTGCGGTTGGTGGCCTGATTCTCGAAAGGGCATTCCACGTATAGGTGAATAGGTGAAACACACTAAGGAGGAAGACCGCCACCTTCGGCTGAACTATGGACAGTCACAGAAGAGTCATGTTCAGCCATCGAGGAAATTCATTGCAATGATAGTTAAACCCGTCGTTCTCAACTTCTTCCATTCCACGGGATCAAGATGAAAACCGAAACCATTTCGGGCCATGTCAAGCAGAAGGCACGAGTTCCTGATTCCAATGCATAACTGGACTCTACCCAAACGATTACCAGCACCTAGGAACAAAACTAACAGCAAGAAAGAGATACGCAACGTAACCAACATGCGAGATTTTCAAATAAAGTACAGACAAAAGGGCGTGATAATCGCATCTAACTACATTGTCCAAACAAATGCATAAACCAATCGCCCTTTAGATCTCGAGACTCGTTCTCACATACTAAGGGCCGACCTGAAATAACATTAACGCGGCGATCAAAGATTTAAAACTCAAACAAAGGAATCAAACCAAAGCAAAACAGGAAAGAAGAAGAAAGCATCACCTGATTTTGAGTTTGCGAAGCCGGAAATTGGAAAATCGGAATAGTAGGAGGCCACGGTGAGCCGCATTTGGCCTGCCACGACCCCTCCATCCGTCCCGGAAAATCAAGGAGATCGCCGGGAATACACTGGACAACAACGCTAGCACCGATCGGAATTCCTCCTCTCCTTAAACATTCCTAGGGTTTTGGAAGACGAGAATTCCGATTAACGCTCGCGCGCACGGACATAGGTTGAGGGGCATCGGTAATCCCGGGCGTCAGGTGGGGTTCCGATGGGGACGATCATGACCGTCCGATCTAATGTACGGTCACTGCATGGAGTGGGACTCGATGGGCATAGCGGTCGAGGACTGTCGCTACGTCACGCAGATCCGTCTATCGGGAAGATGCTCGGTTCATGTAATTCCACGTGTAGCAAAGTTGCAGTTAGCTAAAGAGAAACGGTGCCCGTGGTCAAGTCTTGGAAGAGTGTCCACATGATGAAAACGGGCGGTAAACGTTCGCTCTCTCCTCTTCCTCTCTCCCCTCACTTCTCATTGATTGACTATCTTTTCTTAGCTGCCGGCTCCACAAGAAAACACCCGTCTGGTTGCATGGTGCCTTCTTTCTTTTATTTCGTATTGCTTTGTCCTTTTTATTCCATTTCAATATTTTGCTTGTGTAGTTGGAGTTGTAAGGTTTATTAGAGGTCAACAGTATACATGTATATTATTTATTTATAATATATATATATATATATATATATATGAGTGATTGGATCATCTCTGCTTTTAACATCTGTTAAGTCATGTCTATTCATTCTTTTTTATGGTATTAAAGTAATATCAATTATTTGATTGGTTCATGGCCACTTTTAACATCCGCCAAGTCATGTTTATCTTTTTTTGTGGTATCAAAGTAATAACAATTGTTTTTTATCACAGTAATAACAATGTCCTTCAAAAATTTTAAAATTATACATATGTCACTTACAATTAACAAAGAGCATGTAAGAAGTAGGTATGATCCAATTATATATATGGGTGTGTGGGAAAGAGCAAAATAAAATTAATTTTCAAATTATGAGTATTTGTGAATCTTTTTGTCATTCAACTCCATCAACTTACCATGTCAACAAACTCAACAAAAATATGTAGGAACCATTTTATTTCCTTCCTATTCCTTTGCAATTAGGCAGTGGGCTTAATCCGTGCTACCCCATTTTTGACCCTTTGGAGACATTTCTTGCATCTTTTATATAGTTGCCTTTTTATTTATCCAAATTGTCCTAAGCATGCTTCTTGTAATTTTGTTTTAAATACTTAGGGTCAATTTTTGAAAGTGATGGAAGAATTGATGGAGATGTTACGCATAGAATTAATGTTGGTTGGTTAAAATGGAGAGGAGCATCATGTATTCTTTGTGATAAGAAGATACCATTAAAGTTAAAATGTAATATTATATAGCAGCAATTAAACCTGCCATGTTTTATTGTTCTAGGTGTTGGGCAGTTAATAATCAACATGTACAAAAGATGTCTGTGACAAAAATGAAGATGTTGAGATGGATGAGTAGTCATACAAGAAAAGACCATATACGGTTATTAGAAACAAATTAGGAGTGATACCAATAGAGGATAAAATGAGAGAATATTGTTTAAGATGGTTTGGACATATAAAAAGAAGATCAAAACATGGCACAAGATAGGGATATGTGGAAACAAAGAATCCATGTAGCCGACCCCATCTAGTATGGGAAAAGGCTTAGTTGTTGTTGTTATATATATATATATATATATATATATATATATATATATATATATATATATATATATATATATATATATATATATATATATATATATATATATATATGAGAGAGAGAGAGAGAGACGTGTGTATTTTGTATGAATTGTATGTAAACCGTATTCGTTTGCCACTTTTATTTGAACAAGAATGGTATCAAAGAAACAAAATTCTACACATTTGGAGAAAAAAGTTGCGTGGAGAAAGGAAGGATAAGATTAGGTAAAACTTAAAAAGACATTAGAAGATGGCCAACTTTGGGAGGCGAAAGAGTAGGTGGCATCCCTATAGCTGAGAATGTCAATTGATCTAATAAATTTGATGTTTGGTACAACTTTAGGTGTTATTATTAGAACTCGGTATCTAAAGAAGATATATAGTGATTAGGGCTGTTCAAGGAACTGCTGGGACCGAACCAAACCGCAAGAACACAATGGTTTATCTCGGTTCTAGATGTCGAGTGGTTTGGCTCAGTTCTTAAAAAAAAGCAACTGTTCAGTTCATGGTTCCAATGTTAGAACCAACTCGTTATACATACATACATACATACATATATATATATATATATATATATATATATATATATATATATATATATATATATATATACATCCAAATAATATGATGACCCTACAATAAGTAAGATCATATTTGAGAAATCATCAGTTCAGTTCAGTTTTTATCATGCCATTTTATTCTGTTTTTAAAAACTTGAAACTGCAAATAGCTGTTTAGTTTGAGATTGAGGCTAGAACCGAACCAAACAAACCTTGAACACCCCTACTAGCGATGAATCGGATTGGCAGCTTACATAGATGGACATTCTTGCGATAATTATTGATCTTGGGCTGCTTTTGGTTTTCTCGTAACTGTTCATTTCTTGAAATATTATGTACCACGATCCTAGAGCTCCTATAATTTCCTACTTTTTCCTTCGGAGAATAATGCAGCAGACCTCTTATGAGTTTAAAAAATCCGTAGATCGTGTACAGGGAAACTATAGTTTTATCCGGCCTTAGATTTCTCTCGATGTCAAAGTATTTGATAAACTGTATTCCCCTATGCTGTGATGGAAACCTTCTCTTGCGTATGAATTTGCATCCATGGAGTACTCTCTCTCACACACACATAATAAATAAACAAATAAATAAAATTACGGTTAGATTTAATGTGCATTAATAATATTTAATTCATGTTGATATACTAAATATTCAATTGACACATTATTGATATATGTAAAAGTCCTAAAGCGTAAATAAAGTCACATGTGAGGGACTTGTGCATGTGATGATCAAGAGGAGACAGTTTAGTTTCATATTGAAGAATGATACAAAACTACATGCTCTTTTATATAATTGATAGTTCATGAACCTTATTTCAAAGAGCTTTGACAAAATATGCTAGATCACATGTGCGGGTGCCCGGCTTAGGATTGTGCTTGAATTTGAAAATTGTCTCTAGTCTATCTTTTTACATGAATTTTTTTTGATCTAACAGTCAAGAGTGTTTACATGAGAATGATTACGAGATAGAGAAGTGTGTCGTTTGGATAGGATCTATGATCCATAATCCAACATGTCATCTATAAATAAGAGATTAGGGCTCCCTAATAAGACACTTTTGTGTGAAACACTCTCTCCTCTGCTCTCCCTCTGTCTGTGGTATTCCCTGTGGTTGTGTGACTGCTCTGAATCGCCTTTCCCCTTCAACCATAGGCGATTGAGGCGTGGTCGAAATCACCTATACGTACTGTATAACGGGACATTGATTTCTAAGGCAAGTTTGCAAGGGTGACTCACACAAATAAGTATCTTTTATGATTATTTTTTTGCTTTTATTTTCTGTACGATTTGTTTATGGTTTACTTTAGATCTACGGTTATTGTTGATTGAGACATGTTTATATTTATTGCATATTGGTTTATTATGCATGTATTTCTATAGATTTTGTCAATATTTATATATAGTAACACCTGCACTAAGGATAAGTTGACTCAAAGTTACGATGACCTTCGAATAATGAGATTGAAGTGCTTGCATTTAATCCCTTGATTGTTCATATAAAGCGCTAATGGTAGCTTCTTTCTTTTCTTGGTATCAATTGACCACATGTTTTTATATGTTATTTCGTCTCATTCAATTGCCATAACTTTGTTCTTATAGGTTTGCCTTCTGGGCTAGGAGCGAGTTGAAAAAGGTAGAACAAGCTAAAATAGTTTGTTTCTTGGATTTCTAGGTGAATGTTATCACTCACAAGAAACATATATCCAATGAACCCAATACTCCTAGAATTCTTTAATATTCAACTAACATCACTAAATCCTTTAGGAACAAAAGAATGTTTATCATAATGTAGTCCAAGAAAAATCGTTACCTTCACATAATAAAGTAATATGTTTAGAGCTTTCCAATGAATTCTATGTGGACAACTGATGTATTTACTCAACTTATACACGACAAATACAATATTTGATCGTGTATAGTTGGTTTGATATATCAAACTACCGACAATGTGATAATATCATAGTTAAGACACAAGAATACCCCTTTCATTCTTATATAAAGCCTCATTGTCTCTCCTCTTGCCTTTGTTCTGTGCTCTCCTTTGCCCGTGATATTCCTTGTGGTGTGTCTTGGTCCCTTGCATCATTTTTCTTCAATCACAGATGACAAGTCGACTCGAAGTTAGGTACATGCCATTGAGTTGTGTGTGCATTTTATCATAGGAGTAAGGCACAAGTACATATACGTACTGTATAGCAGGGTGCTAATTTCTCTAAAGCAAGTATGCAAGAGTGACTCATAAAAATAAATTCTTATGATTTTTGCTTCTGCTTCTATTTTTTGTACGATTTGTTTATGACTTCTTTGGATTTATTTACATTTGTTACATATTAGTTTATTATTCATTTATTTGTGTAGATTTTGCTTGGAAAACCGGATCATCTTATTGTAAAGCCGATAAAGAGCCTGGCGAAAGGTGGAACTCTAGTTGCCTTTCCTTTTCTTCACATTGAACCAAAGAAATATGAGCATGTGCTCCTGGAATTCTTCTCAGAAAAGAAAGGGCTAATTACAAATATCCACCCCATTGGCAATTCACCTGTTACCATTGACAGTTGTCTTTTTCATCGAACTTTTTATACCACACCGTGTCTTCATACTATCTATGTTTTTAGGCAACTCTCAGCAAGATCACTCCTACATGGATGAATGTTTCGTTATTGATGAAGAAGGACCCTGACACTGACAAAGCGTTTCGTTGGGTGCTTGAAATGTAAGTTGTTCTCCTCTTGATTACATTAAGCAATGTTAACTTTAGCTCTGCCTTGGGGCATCACTGAAAGCATTTAAGCTAAAGAGCCTGGGTTAGAATTACCTTGTGTGCATTCGTACCTGTTGCCACAAATTCTTAAGCTACAGGCTCAGGCTTTTCTTGTGTTGGATGTAGATCTCCCATGCCATGTCCAGTGTGTCTATGTAATGATATAAAAAAGAGAAGAAACAAAAAGGGTATGTATACACCATGGGCGTGGAGTGGCGCTTGGTGTTCTTATTCTTTAATTTGCGTGATTCTGGTGTTAGTCATATTCTACGTAAAGACTTCATGATTCATGTATCATGCCATGTCGTTCTATGACATGTTTCGCTTCTCTTTTTTTATGGGAAGCTAATTAACTCGTTCTTCTTCTTTACTTAACAAAGCCTCCTTGGGACAAAGAAATTGGTGAGAAGTTCATGATCTACTATACTTAAGGATGTGATTTTGATAAGAAGGCAATAAACTTTATGTTTTTTCCCCATTATGCATGGATTTGTGTTATGCTAGAATTAGCTTTTTAGTGGCCAATGCTGATATAAAAAATAAATGGAAAAATTATTTGTATAAGCTTTTTAATGAATATGGTAGTATTATATTAAGAGAGTTAGCCAAATAAAAAAAGTATATAAACTATAATTTTTATCGTCGTATTCAAAAGAATGAAGTTAAAGATGCTCATATATAAATGTTGGTAAATCATTAGGACAAAACAATATTCTTATAGAAGTATGGAAAATTCTAGGAGATGAGGTTCACTTGGCTCACAAGACTATTTTTATAAAATATGAAGAATCCAAAAATTGCTCCACGAATAGAGAGCGTGTACACTTATACCCATATATAAGGACAAGGACGATGGTATCTCATTGACATACATAAATCTTATAAGAGACATGTACGATAATGCAAAAAGATACGTGAGGACTCATGAAGGAATGACAAACTCCTTTGAAGTTAATATTGGGTTACATTAGGGATCCACTTTAAGTTCATATTTATTTATATTGGTCATTGATGAGTTAATACAATATATTCAAGATGAAATACCTTGGTGTATGTTATTTGCATATAACATTGTATTAGTGGATGAGTCTAAGGAAAAAGTTAATAGGAAATTGAAACTATGGAGAGAAACATTAGAAAGTAAAGGCTTCCGACTTAGTAAAACAAAGACAAAATATATGGAATATAAGTTTGAATATTTGGATACTTCCAACGTTAAAATAATTGATTGAGATATTACGCATAAAATTAATGTCATTGGTTAAAATGGATAGAGGCATTATGTATTGTATGTGATAAGAAGATACCATTGAAGTTGAAAGGTAAATATTATAAAGCAACAATTAGACTTGCTCTATTTTATGGTTATGAGTGTTGGGTTGTTAATCATCAACATATGCAAAAGATGTGTGTAAGAAAAATGAAGATATTGAGATGGATGAGCGGTCACATAAGAAAAGATAATATACATAATGTGGTTATTAGAAACAAATTGAGAGTAGGACTAATAGAGGATAAAATAAGGGAGAATCGTTTAAAATTGTTTGTACGTATAGAAAGACAACTAAAGACGTTCCATAAGAAGATGTAAAAAACTAGATATTGAAATGTTAAAAGAGGAAGATGACAACCACATAAGTGTTGGAAAGAAACAATAAAGAATGATATAGTTTATGTTGAGTTAACTGCTAGCATGACACATGATAGGGCCTCGTGAAAACAAAGAATCTGAGTAGCCGACCACATCTAGTACGAGGAAAGGCTTACTTGGTTTTGTTGCATGCATGCATTTGTGTTAGGCTTATTCCAACACTTTAAAAGTAGAACGTTCTCCTAATGTATCTCACAACATGGTTCTATATTTTGTTGCAGCCTGCATGGAAAGATGACGCCCGGAAAATTTGGAGAGTGGAGATTTGATAAAAAATCATATGGTGAAACCATGCCTCCAAGGAACCTTGAATTACCACCACCTGGAGTCCATGAAAGTGTGGTATGAATTTTTTAAGTGTGGATTCCAATCATCTTCTTATCTTTCTATGAAAACATTTACCTGATTTTTGTGCAAAGAAATATGAAACGGGAAACATAAATCCAAGTACAAAATCGCGCTAGCTTCTTAATCACTTGGCTGGTACTTCGATTATTCTTTTACTACTTAGTAGTGCTATAACTTTGATAAGAATATCCACGACTATGCTGGAGCTGAAGCAAGCATGGTTCAGTAAAGTGATGCTCACCTTGGAATGAAGAAGGATCTCCTTTTGTGATGAAGCAGAAGATTGCTGGTTCTGTATCTTCCTTGGATTATCAATAAAGTTTGTATTTTAACATGTTGGTGGTGTTACCTCTCAGATACACCATAAGAGAACTATCCTAGTATTAATAAATTCTGGAGGTACTGAACAATTTTGATCATCGGTGATAAAGTTGAGTTATTGAGCTCCATTAATGGACACCCGATTAGTGTGATCTCCATCGCTAATGGCGTGATCCTTAATTCATTCTTTTGAGTTTTGACCACTAATGGCTGTAGGTTTGAACTCAAGGGCCTTAATCTTATGGCATTAGGAGATCATGGCATTCAGGCCTTTCCTCAGTGACTTGGGCATGATCCTCGGTTCCAGATAGACCTTATTCAGCGAAGCAACTCATTTCGAGTCTATGTTCGGACATTTTGTATGGAAATGGACATGACATGACGAATGTTTGAATTGAAGTATTCAGGTAATGACAATGACCTATGCTGGAACGCGACTCCATCTAGTATGGTTTCTGATTGAAAATTGGCTTCCTCGGCTTCTAGCTTGGAAGATGTTCTTTGGGCTCATCTTTAGAAGCTCCATGGTATGTGGTGGAGTCACTGACCGTGTTGCCACTAGGTTTACATGTTCTTAGGTATTGATCTATTATCTTCATCTCAATAGGTAATTTCTGATAATTACTCACTGTCAACGCTATTTTTCTGAAGGATCAACTGTCAGGGGCCATGCTTATTGGGGGTTAGGTTTCACGTGAACCTTCTTTTCTGCTTGTAAACGGTTAGGTTTCATTTCTAGAATGGCCAACTGTCCAGCTGAAGGTGACATCTTTGGCGTCAAAAATTAATTCTCTATACTGTTACGTCATGACTGAACTAAATGTGGAAAGCAGCAGTATTGATTATTATTAGAATTGGCAAGTGATTCTCCGTCACGGTTGTCAGAGGGGAAAAACTTTTTTTTCTTTTTTCCTTCCTTTCTATCTTTCCTCTCCATTCCTTACTTCCCTTGCTTTCTTTCTCTCTTATTTGATGCTTTGCTTTCTTTCTTCCTTCTTTATTCTTACTTCTTATTCATTTCTTTCTTTTTTTCTTTATTTCTTCCGTCCCTCCTTCCTTTCTTTCATTTTTTACATCTGAAGCTGCTCCTCTCTGTCTTTCAGGTAGCTTACATGTTAGGTGACTTCCTCAATAATTGTTTAAGGGTGCGTTCGCGACGTGGTACCACAAGAGGTGCCGCTCCGTCAGCGTGAATTATCATTCAGGACGAAGCAGCACCGCTCTGCTTCATTCGTGATATCAGACACCCTAAGGAGGCGAATAAATTCCACAAAGACAGGCCTAAGCTGGGTAAGTGAAGAGAAAAATATTAGAAAAAAATTCACAAACTTTTGCATAACTATGACAATCATGCCTCAAGACAATGTATTATTGCTTTTAACTGCAGGAGTTATAAATTATAACTTTAACCTTGTGGGGGAGACACAAAATGTCTGGTTGGTTTTCACCTTTACACCTCAATTATCTAGGAATCCTGAGCAAGAATCCCAAGTGATAGTTGCATTCTAAGTTCACATATAACGCCGATTAATTTGCAGAAGATGGCATTAGATCCAAAGCATTTCAGATAGGTGCCTTCATGTTATTTGATTTAATCTCGAGTCTCGCGAAATGTAAATGTCAATAGGATGGAAGTCCACGCTCAATGATTTACATAAAATAAAAACTTGGCAATCTGTTATATACGAGTGAAAAAAGGCAGCGGCTATCTGAAAAGTTTTGGGTAATTATATACAGTATTCATCATCAGCGAGGCACGTAATCCTAAATTTCCTTTACCCTAATCTTCTTTTGTTATGTATCCCTTGCTTTTACTTTGATCAAATTCTTTTGTTTATCGATTCGAACTCTTATTTTGTGTCGGCTTTGTTGAAGCCTCTCTGCTGGTATCATTGTGTTCCTCTATCTATAACCGCAGCTGCTATTATGCATTTCATTCATATTCACGAGTTTATGGTTTCATAGTGGAAGGTGATTTTCTATATCTTTTCACTTATGGCCATTATCTGTTACTGTTTCAATAGTCCGGCCAAAAGTCATACTCTGTTTGGCTTCAGTTTTACACGACGTGCAGAAATGAAAGCTACAAAGCAAGCTATTTGATCGCTGGTCTCCCAAAAGTCAGTCATACGGTTCATTTGAATTTTGCAAGATTCATTTCGATGCTTCCTCTCATACGGAGAAATTGGCAAACCGATTGAGAACTATGTAAGGTCACTGCATTTGAGATCTGTGCTAAAGTATTCGGAAGGTGGCCTCAACAAGTATCGTTTTCTCAGAAAAGAAGCTCAGATAAGGTTAATGTTAGTCAGGTTGCATAATTTTACCTGCTATTTTGGATGGGAAGGTAGAGCACTTGAAGTGGAGCACCTTTTTGGAGTCCCTGTAGCTCATTTATGCGTTTTAAGACTCCTTTGAAGTGAACAATTGGCTTGGGCTAACCATCTTGGGAGTGTTAGAATTAATGCTAATCTAATTGTTGGGCTAATTAAATTCATGTATATTAATCACATCTAGTTCTTGTTAAGTATTTTTATATATTCATTTGATGCATCATTGATAAATATATAAAGTCCTAAAGTATAAAAGTCACATATGAGGAACTTGGGGCTTGTGCATGTGAAGACCAAGAGACAAAGTTTAGTCCCATATTGAAGAATGGGACAAACCAACTTATCATTTTATATAGTTGGTAGCTCATGAACCTTAATTCAAAGAGCTTGGAGAGAACATGCTAAATCACACAAGTTTTGATCTAACGGTCAAACGAATCTTTTGGGAACAGTTACATGACAGAGAGGTGTATCGGTTGGATCTGATATGTGATCCATCATGTTATCTATAAATAAGAGATTAGGGCTCTCTAATCCATACTCATGCGTGCCCGCGGTGTTCTCCTTGCAGTTTGTAATCCTAAGAAAATAAGAGATTAGAGGGACGCTGATTTCTTAAGATAAATCCGTAAAAGCGACTTACGGAGATAAGTTCTCCTTCTTTGATTACTCTTTGCTTGTGTTTTGTGTATGCTTTGTTTATGACATAGTTTGGATTTGTTTATGACATAGTTTGGATTTGCGGATATTATTGATTGAAGCATATTTATGATTGTTGCATTTTAGTTTTTTATGCATTTATTTATACGGGCTTTGCCAACAATCTTAGAGAACTCATTATCTATAGTAAACATATCTTCGTTTGTTACCCTCCGATCACAAGTCAATTTGACCTTGATGCTGAAAAAGTCAGATTGTCCACAACCCGATGATACTGACCCTAGAAGCTCGAATAAAATCGTCGAGTGAAGGATGACACCTTATGCCGTTGTTGCATTTTGTTGGTACTATCAAATATACTATTCTACGTTTATAGTTATTCTCTTATGATAACGAGAGATCTATGGACTGAATTGTATAGAAAATACAATACTAAAGACCTCAATATTGAAAAGTATTTCGTGACTAAGTTTTTTAAGTATCAAATGGTAGAGGAGAAATCTGTGACCGAACATGCACATGAGTTTCAATTTCTATGTCATAGTATGAAGGAAGTCGAGATTGAACTTCGTGATAAGTTTATTGTTATGTCCATTATTAAAAAAAATTCTAAATCTTGAGAGAGTTTTAGCATAGATCTCAAGTATAAAAAGATAAGATTACTCTTGATGATCTTATGGTAGACATAGCACTAGAAGAAGAGCATAGAAGCCAAAAACTTGTTATATCTTTATATAATACCCCTAGAGTAAACCATACCATAAAAAAAAACAAACTAATGATCCTATGGAAAAATAGGCAAAACACAAACAAAAAGTCAATCTTGGCATTCCATTACATATCAAACCAAACAATAATATTATCATCTATGTATATACACATAATGATGCATGCATTATCGAGACTTACACTAAACACACTTATCAAAATTATTAAAAGAAGTAAAAAAATGATATCACACAATCAAACTTTTCATGCCATTAATTGAATTTCATCATTAATGCCTATTATGTGTGAGGTTTCATCAATCAGTTGAGGAGTTTTTCTCTCAGTTCACTTGATCTTTATCCTTATAGGTATAGGGCATCTATCCCATAACTTTATTTGGTTCTATGTCCTTAGCAAATAAACTTATTGGGAAAATGAAAGTTATAAATATGCACACCTTTCATGCCAAAATTTACTCAAAAGTAAAGTGTATTTAAACACACACACACACACACACACACATATATATATATATATATATATATATATATATATATATATATATATATATATATATATATTTGTGCTAACACACGCCAAGGATAAGTTGACTCAAAATTAGGACCACCTTCCAATAAAACATGTAGGGCACTTTTTGTCACAGATTGAATTGCTTGCATTTAATGCATGATTATTGATATAAAAGCAGTCGCGGTAGCTTCTCAATCATTCCATCATTGACATCAATCATTGAGAATTTCAAAAATAATAATAATAATATCATATACGTTATTCAAAACTACATAGATGTGTTGCAACAAGTTTTTGGAAATCATTTCTGCACAAACACACATATAAGCATGCAGCATGGACATCATTCATGCACGCAATACATGCAGACGTACACACAGTGTACATTCACTCACAGAATTCATGTACAAGTGCTTTCAGATGGTTGTCATTCTTCAGCAGAGTGTTCCACAGATCCTATCAAATACCTTTGAACTTTGTAGCTTACAAAGTAAGAACTAAGTATGTTTATTGTCGTGGTTGTCCAAACATGGTGGGCAAATTCTTGCGAGTATAGATTGTAGACAAAGAATCAGCACGAGCTTACAAGAGAGTGAAGCGACCAAGTTTCAACAATGAACGCATTTAGGCTTTTAAGGCAGACATTTCTTGCAGTTACAGTGCATAACACTTGTCTAAATACTGCAATAAACTCAAAGGACCTTCATTTAGTCAATGGAATATGGTTTTCAAAAGATCCATATGATTTTCACCCTTTATTTGGATGGCTTGCTTTCTCTATTGTGCATTTAAGTACTGAATCATGAGAAGGATATGACTTGAGACGGTGAGGACCATCCCCCCTGAAAGGGAGCAAGTTTGTCTTTCCCTAGACTATTTGAGGCTGTGCCTGTCGTGTTTGAGGTTTCATCAATCGGCTGAGGAGTTTTTCTCTTCAGTTGACTTGATCTTTATCTTCGTGGGTATAGGGCATCTATCTCATAACTTGGTTTCGTTCTCTGTCCTCAACAAATAGACTTGTTGGGAAAATGAAAGGTATAAATGTGCACACCCTTCCATGCTGAAATTCACTCTTGAAAACACACACATATAGGGCACTTTTTGTTTTTTTATGGTAACACACACTAAGGATCAGTTGACTCAAAGTCACTACCACCTTCCAATAAAACATGTAGGGCACTTTTTGTTAGAGATTGAAGTGCTTGCAGTTAATGCTTGATTGTTGATATAAAAGCGGGCAGCTTCTCAATCATTCGATCACTGACATCAATGGTTGAGAATTTTAAAAAAATAATAATAATAGTATCATATACATTATTCAAAACTACTTGCTTTTAAGCTAAATAGTATAGTTTATGTCACCAATTGAACAAAAGTGAGATGTTTGAGGACAAATGGGTGTGCATTTACTATGCTCTCTCTCTCTTTCTTTATATATATATATTCAAATGCATAGGTTCAGTTACCAGTGCTATGCTGTGAAATGGTTAAGATTGAATATCTTATGACTCATCTTTGTGGCTTGGAAATATGAAGCAGTCTATTTCTAAAGTGGATAAGATTGGCTTCGCTCTTTATTTTGAACCGATGGTTTCCTCACTCAGATTAAAGATGGAAGGATTCACTTTCAATTGGTAAGTTCAAGTACCAAATAACATGCCGTACTGCGTTCATGTGCTCTCTTCCTAGAAAATGCGTGCAAAATTCCTGACTGAATTCTTTAAGAAAATATCATTAAATTCAAACTCATGCACTTCATAGTGACTTAATAGAGCATTAAGGAGGCCTTTTTACAATAACATGAACTGGTTGGAAGAGTCTTTTTAAATATCTTACAGTAATCATTTCATTACTTCAAATGATACAAAAATTAAGATTGACATATATCCCTCATTAAAAAAGTTTTAAATACCTAAGATCAGTTTTCAAAGTAATAAAAAAATTGATGGAGATGTTATGCATAAAATTAATTAAGGCCGGTTAAAATGGAGAGAAACATTATATATTCTATGTGATAAAAAGATACCATTAAAGTTGGATGGTAAATATTATATAACACAATTATACCTGTTTTGTTTTATGGTTGTGAGTGTTGGGCAGTTAATTATTAACATGTACAAAAGATACTCATAACAAAAATGAAGATGTTGAGATAGATAAATGGTCATAGAAGAAAAAACTGCATACATAATGAGACTATTAGAAACAAATTAGGAGTGATACTAATAAAGGAAAAAATGAGGAAAAAATATTTAATATGATGTAAACATATAGAAAGACTATCAAAATAAGCTCTAGTAAGAAAGTATGAAAAACTAGTTTGTAAAAATGTCAAAAGAGAAAAAAAGATCACTTTTAAAATGTAAGAAAAAATAAGAAAAAATAATGAAAAATAATTTAACTACTAGCATGATACATGATAGAGTTATGTGGAAACAAAGAATCCATGTAACCGACTCATTTGAAAAAACTTAGTTATGATACATGATAGAGCTATGTGAAAACAAATAATCCATGTAACCTACTCATTTAATATGAGAAAAAGTTTAGTTGTTGTAGAAAGTGTCAATCAGAGTAGCTAGGCTGGTCCTGGTGGACCAGAAGAAATATGGACAGGGCCGGCTGACTACATCTTTATAGGTCAAAAACTTTGCGTGCTGTGCGGGCCTATATCTGGTGTTGTATTATACATATTAATAATAAACACATGGGACGAGAGATCCAGGCCGGGCCTCCCAGACCAGGGCCGTTTGTGACATCTTTATTCATGAGCGTACAAACTACAGAAAAAGAAAAAGAAAAAGAAATGTGGCATCACCAAAGAAACTTATTCATCATCTACAACTCCTCTCAGCACTCCACAAGCACCACCACCCTTTTCTTTTATCGGCAAGCTGAGTTAGCAACCCTATCAGAGGTACATGCGAAGGGTAAATATTGAACTTGCTGAACTTTAACATGAACGCGTTTTTCCCGTAAAACCCTTAGCTTGGAGAGTCATGACTTTTTTGTGAACCACTGTACCTCATTGAGACCAACCAGCCATGGTTGAGCTTTCTGTTTTCTGATTATATTTTCATAACCTATTGTAGATTCACGTTCTTCAAGAACTTAGAATCTCTCTCTCTAAAGTAAAGAAGGGCATGAGTGATTCACTTTCCTTCTTGTGTAGGAAGCTTCACATTTTGCTGGGATATGATGTATGGCAAATAATCTTCAAGTCCTAAGCAGAACTGTACCAGTTGGAACCGTCTATCCACATCAATGGTTGTGCTGACAAAAAGATTTGGAAGTTCTGGCTTTAGGCTTTCCTTCACAATCTTGGCATTGATTTTGTTGCTGCCTTGCTTTTGTCTTATACGAAATATGCAATGAAACTGAACCCGGGTCAGCATCCAAAAGATACTGATGGCTGTGCTGACAAAAAGGGTGTGGAAGCTCTAGCTTTAGTCTTTTCCTTCTGTCAGATAATCTTGTCATTGATTTTGTTGCTATCTTCATCTCGCTTTTCTTTTGATTTCTTTAGGTGTTCCTGTTGAACTCTTCACTCGAGATCTGATATGGCTAACCTGATGTAAACGCCTAAAGCAGCCAAGCTGAAAAAAGTTCGAGTACTTGGTTGAAAAAATGCGTGAACTGGCGAGCTGGAAGATGACTCAGCTCTCCATGGCGGGCTGATACATTTTAGCACAGTGGGCAGTAAAAACTATTCCTTTATACCCAACGAAGATTACATTATTACCTAAAGGATGTATCACTTAGATTGAGAGTGCGAAGAAACTTCATATCTGGCCATGGAATAGATACGGGAAAACTACATGATATTGCTTGGAAGCGCTTGTTTATGACAAAGAAATCAGGAGGGGCCTCGGTATTAGAGATTTGCATATTGTAAACCAAGCCTGCATTATGAAATTAGCGTGGAACCTGAGATGCGGAGGGACGAGCCTTTGGAAAGAAATGCTAAGCAAGATATATGGCAGAGAAACTGATATTGGGGAGCCCATTATATGTAAGAGGACCGACTACAGTGTATGGAGATACATCTCTGAAGTTACCAATATTTGATTTGGAATGTACAAAATCGTGAAAGAGCCAAATTTTGGGTAGACAAGTGGGTGAGCAAAATCATTAGATTGGCCGACTAAATCCTCCGTAATCAGATTATGGGCATATCTGCTCCAGTGCGCGATTTGAGTATGCATAATAATGATTGGAATTCATTGGTAATTCCACCTAAGAAAGTAATCTTCTTTTCACTTACCCAAGAAGAAGATTGAACAAAAGAAAACCTTGTAATTCATTTGCTAGCGAAAGCAAACATTGATTGGATCAAGGCAAACACAGATGGTTGTCTTCACCATGATACGGGCAATGCAGGTAGCGGAAGCATTCTCAGAGACATGGCAGATGGATGTGCTGAAGTACCAGAAATATTGGTGGTGGGAAGGTTACAGTCGAGGAGGCCTGGGCCATTTGGGACGGATGGCATCTAGAGAAAGGTCATACTGAAAACAGATTCGTTACTGATGATACACTATCTCAAGTGGGGAGATAGAAGAATACAATCTCAACGAATTCTGACACGAATGAGAGAACTACTTAACCGGCCGTTGGTGGGGGGTGGGGGGAGGAGTTACTCGTCTGGCATGTCTACCGAGAGGGCAACAAGTTCGCGGACTGGCGTGCTTCATACAGTAATGCATGAACTGCATTACCTGGGAGAACTGTCCTCAGGGTAGTATTCGTACCAGATGAATATGATTACTGCTACCTCTGATGATCTTGGAGTTTCCTGATATAATACTTCGTCTATTTTTTTATTCACCGATTCTCTTCCCCCAAGAAATCATGGATAATCATCAGGGTTTTCTTCCTGCAACCTAATTTTTCTTTCTGCTTTATGGCAGTAATCTATACTTGGAGTTTGCTGATACCCTCTATTTGGTAAAATTCACACAAGAATGATTCGTTATGACATGCTGAGGATTCCAAGCACATACTGTACATATGCCGAGTAAACCAAAAAATCTAGGAGAGTCTAACTCTCATCACACACTTGAGCCTCTCCAAGGATCTACAATTAACTACAGTAAATATATGTACACATCAAATGTGTTTGAACAATGAAATAGATAGGTGCAACGTCACCTTATTTTCGCTGTTATTTTTTAGCACAGAAAGCTCCTCTGCCGTTAATTATTCCTGGCTCTGGGATTATGGACCATTTTGCTGAATTGCAAGTATTTGGTTTAGTGCATTAAGCCCCTCAGCCGATATGCTTCTCCTCACTCTACCTCGGCTAACGACATTCTGGGCAAGAGGTTCTGAATGAAAGCAAACCATGACTAAAGTAAGGTTATCATTTGATCCCCTCTTCATTGCCTCCTCAACTAACTCCTTACAGCAAAGCCTCGCATCATTGTGCTCTCGAAGCCTCCTCCTGGCAAAGTCTATGGCATTCTGGCTTGTGAAAGAATCCCATATGCCATCACTCCCGATTATCAGGAACTCGTCTTCCTTAGTCAATGTTGTCATTTTTAGTTCAGGCTCCGCACTCAAAGGACCGCCTTTACCGTCGTTGCTTTCTTTCATCCCTTTGATATGCCAATCTCCAAGAGCTCTGGTTATTCCCAACCGTCCATTCAGGTAGCCATCAGAGATATGGCCTCCAAGAGATTCTATTCGCCTTCGTTCCTTAATGCAACATGGTCGATGATCTTTCGACATTGGTACTGCAGTACCTGACCGAGATAACACTGCTCGACAGTCCCCAGCATTTGCTACCAGTAGAGATCTGTCATTGTAGTAAAAAAATGTGAACACGGCATCCTGAAAATCACAATATGCAGCAGTCTTATGTATTTGAGTGCATAATTCCATGCACTCGGTCGAACACATAGAGACACAACGCAATCACATATAAATGAATGTTTTAGAATGCACAACAGTAGTTTTAATAAAGTGAATTTAGAGGCTACTTATCGACGAGTGAGCTATAACAGAATCAGATAAGCCCACCTTCCAAATATCATTGCAGTAAGGGCAGTTGTTCCAGAAGACAAAGATGATTGCTTTGAGCATTGCTCCGCAAATGCTGCATCTGTTTGAATGTAAGACCTAATCACCACTTTCTCAAGCTCCAGTGGGAAGTCCGCATCCTCCACAATTACACGAGGCAGATTGTCGCGGACGAAATGTGCTGCATCCTTGCCTTCATGTCCATCAAACACCTGAAGTCCAGAAGATTGTCAAAAAATTAAAAAAATAATCTCCACAAGCGTTTTAATCTAACTTTTTGGAAACAGAAAAATCTTAATGGTACAGAAATCCGTCACTCGTATGTAAGTGTGTGGTTACCATGTACCATGGTACAGAGAATTTGTCTAGTAGAAAAATTGTCTATTAGATCATTAAAAAGGTGAAACTTTATTTTTACTTGGTAATTTCGTCTTCGCTTTTCCCTCTCAGAAGAACAAGTCACAAGCTAGAGAAAAGATGCAATTCAAATGAAACGTTGGTGCCATAAGATAACATCTCACTGGTGAGAAATTCCTGGTAAAGGTCGCATCAAAAAGGAAAGTTCTATGGTTCCCTACTGATCAGAGAATGCCGACCTTACTTGGTTAATAACAAATATGCAAGATGACATCCCAAACTATTGCAGAATGGCAATCAACTTACGCCATAGAAGGAAATAGTTTCTCCATCCAAGAGAGCATAACCGAACTTTTTTGCAAGATCAGCTATGCAAACATGGGTATCTTCCATAGAAAGACGATTGCCAATATGAGCCCACTCCCCAGATCGAATTGCAGGAACAAAGTCAGTAAGCTGGTCTTGTTTCTTCTCCACAGCCACTGTGTTCTCACATATGCTATCCAGCTGCGAAACAGATAAAGAAAGGAAACCATCGAAACAAAGATGGGGTGCTAGAAGCTTGCCAGTTCAAAGAAGAAAATAACGTCAACGCAAGTAAACAATATTCTGCTATGAATGGCCCAAAGAGGATAAGCTAAACAGTCGTCAAACAAAGCCCCAATTTTCTCTATTCCGACACAATCTTACCATAGAGAAAAGGAGATCAGATGCATTATTTAAAGTATTAAATCATCTCACATACCAAAGAAAAGTTTCCCTACATATATGTATGCTTTCATTAACAGAACCAGCAAATTGAAACGGTGTTACACACTTAGATTATTCAAAGCCAGACAAATTACAGAATTTCCAATCAAATCCAGAAAATGAACAAAATTCAATACTTCGAGACAATTCGGTGAAAGAAAGGAGCGGCTCTACAGCCGAGAATACAGATTGCAGATTCTTGATATTTCAAGTTACGACAACTACAAAAACCAGAGGAGGCACATGAAGGAAGAGCCCGAGAATACACAACCCAACACATCAAACGAATCGCTACGATTTTCAGCAATTCCCAATTCAGGAAAAGGCAGACAGAAGGCGATCAACTGGCTGAGTAATACCTCCTCAAACCACTATCATCACAACTTTCTAATTCTTCCACGCAGGACTGAACTAACACATTCTATTGATATGAAAGGAAGAATAACAAACAAGAATCGCGGAAAGATGAAACACCACCCACCAAAAAAATGAACCAGGAAAAGAAAATACATGCATCACCCAACAAAAAAAAAACAAGCAAATGAATGAACAGGCATATATATCAAAGAAACAAACTACGATGATTCGAGGTAATAACAAAGGAGAGATGTCGAATTGTTCAATACAAGACACACCCACATTCAGTAACACACATGACAAAGTATGTAAATAAGGAAGATGAAACACCACCGACCAACAAAGACTACACATGCATTTTTCAGAAGAAAAGGAACATATTTTATGAAAGAAAAGGGGATACGAAAGACTTACAGGGCTCTTCACCAAAGAGGAATCGTGAGTCCTCTTGAAATCTTCATTAAGCACCATCCTCTCTGCCATTTGCTCTCCGTCCTTCACGCACATTATGATTCCGGGCTCTCCGAAACCGCGGTAGTTAACAACGAAATGAGGATGACCAAAATGGAATCTAGGAGCCAAATGCCTGAAGGATGTATGGTACCATTCATCGGAACGTCTCCTTTTTCCTTTCAAAAAGACAAGATATTTATTGATTTCTATGTTCAGTGCAGAAAAAAACGCAGTTTCGAGATATTTCCTTACCAAATGAAAGAGTGTGACTGCAAACGGGTTTATGATGAGGTCAGTAGAGAGAGAGAGAGGGAGAGAGAATGTGAACGCAAAGCGACCACAGGATCTTCAACAAGGACGGTTTTGTCCCTGTGGTTGTTGTCCGACTCCTACTGTCTTCCCCGGCCGACTAAATTAATAAATAGCAAAAAGTTATTTTCTGTGGTTGGCATTAGTAGCTTTGGTAGCAGGGTTAAAAACAGTCTGGCAACTTAATTAGGTGCTTCATTGATATGAATTTATTAGTTGAAAGCATCCTTTAATTTTAATCTTAAGCTTAATTACGTCTTTCCTGCATTGTACAGCAGCTATACACATGACCAGTTCGAAATTGGAGCAGCAGTTTCGGTTGAACTGGGTCAAGAACGGGTAGGGATGGAAACCAGTTAAACTGGACTTGAAACTGAAATTGGGACAAAACCAGAACCAGCAGTTTCAAACCATTGGTTATAGCATTTTTTAATTTTTTTCAGTTTCTAATATTATTTCAGTTTTTCATAGTTGGAGGTTGAAGTGAAATCGGAACCAAAACAAGTTTGGCCCCAATTTGATTCGTTTTCCTGAACTGATAGTTTAGAACAGTCAATTCCAATTTACCCAAATTTGTTTGAATCACTTCAAAGAAGTTAACACTTCTTATGATCTATACAACGAATCATGCGAATCCCTTAATACAAATATAAGTAAATAATTCAAAAAATCTGTTATCGAATAAAACCCTCTATTCCATTAAACTTGCAAGTTGAAACAAGTTTCTTGAAAATTATTATTTACTTAGGTTAACTTTGGCCTAAGGGCATAAAATTGTTCTTTAATGTACATCATTCGGTATTAGCTTCAAATCAACGTGAGAAACGATACTTATGGAGTCTGTCACATCAAAAATATGATAGGTGAGTTGGATCCTTTTTGAGCCTTATGACTCGAGACCACACACTTCCGTGTGAATTCGACGCACCAAGTTAGAGCATTCAATTCTTTATTAAGCTAAAAGGACACTGTTTATAATAGTCAACTTGAGGTGGATGAAGGCATCATGCGCTCAAAATTGCAGTCTGCTTTCCATAACGTATCGTACCAGCAGCTTTCTCTTGATTATTTAAACTAAGGCTAGAATTATACGATTAAGCTTCCTCTTGACATTTGGTTTATTTTGGAGTTTGATGTGGAGATTGATTTGGATCATACCCAATCCAAATAAGGTATTGATATAATATTTCTTAGTATTTTGGGGAGCATTGCTTTGGGGCGTTCCCGCCTAGCGACGTGCTGCAGAGCCCGAATGCAGTAAGAAGTAAGCAAGGGCCACTACATTTTCGCCCGAATGTAGTGAATCAATTGCAGAGAGGGTTCCCACATCATGGATGAGTGTGGGTAAAGAAGTTAGTCCCGCTATATTGTCGCCCGAATGTAGTGAAAAATTTTCAGAGAGGGTCTTCGCATTTTGATTATGGATGGATGCGGGGGGTAAGGAAGCTAGTCCTAGATAATAAGATTTGTATTGGTTCTTGGAATATCGGAACATTATCGGGTAAGCTAATGGAGGTGGTAGATACTATGATTCGGAGAAAGATTCATATTCTATGTTTACAAGAGACAAAATGGGTTGGAGAAAAAGCAAAGGAGATAGAGGATACAGGTTTTAAATTATGGTACTCAGGTAAAGAAAAGGCCCGAAACGGAGTTGGTATTATCATAAATAAAGATTTAAAGGAGAGTGTAGTAGACATACAACGATATGGTGACCGAATCATGACATTGAAATTAGTGTTAGGAGTAGAGGTTTTGAATATAGTTTGTGCTTACGCACCCCAAGTAGGACTAGAAGATAGTATAAAGACAGTTTTTTGGGAAGAGTTAGATAAGGTGTTTCAAAAGATTCCACAAAGGGAGATGATTTGTTTAGGAGGAGATTTAAATGGACATGTCGGTAAAGAGGCATTAGGATATCAAGGGATTCATGGAAACTTTGGTTATGGGGATATAAACGAGGAAGGTAGGGAGATTTTAAATTTTGCTATGTCATTTGATCTCTTTATAGTCAATACAATCTTCAAAAAACGAGATGAACATTTAATTACTTATAAGAGTGGCTTATCACAAACACAAATTGATTACTTTATTTGTAGAAAAAAAGATAGAGCGTGTTGTAAAGATTGTAAGGTAATTCCAGGAGAAAGCTTAACCATCCAACATCGACTTTTACTTATGGATTTACAAATAAAAAAATGGACAAAGAAGAAAAGAGTGCATCGAGCTATTCAGACTAAATGGTGGAACCTCAAAAGTGAGAAAGAAGATATATTTAAACAAAAAGTCCTTCAAGGAGATGTTTGGAATTATGTTGGCACACCCTCTGATATGTGGAACAATATGGCTATACATATTAGGAAAGTGGTGAAAGATGTGTTAGGGGTATCTAAGGGAGGTGTACCGGCACAAAAAGAAGCTTGGTGGTGGAGTGAAGTAGTACAAAACAAAATCAAGGCAAAGAGGGCATGTTACAAATTACATTATGCTAAGAAAACTAGTGAAACTTTAGAAGCTTATAAGAAAGCAAAGAAGGAAGCAAAAAAGGCCGTTAGTGAAGCAAAAGCTAAGATTTGGGAGGACTTATATAAAAAACTCAACTCAAAAGAGGGTGAAAGAGACATTTTTAGGATAGCTAGGGCTAGAGATAAGAAAACTAAAGATCTTAATTATGTTAGATGCATAAAAGACGAGGATGAAAAAATTCTAGTGGCAAATGATGATATAAGAAATAGATGGAAAAACTACTTTTATAATCTTTTTAATGAAAATAAAGATGTTAGTATTAGTTTAGGAGATTTAGCTAAGTTAGAAAAGTATATAAACCACAATTTCTACCGACGTATTCAAAAGAATGAAGTCAAAGAGGCTCTTAAACATATGAAGAGTGGTAAATCGGTAGGACCAGATAATATTCCTATAGAAGTTTGGAAAATACTAGGAGAAATAGGAATCACTTGGCTCACAAGACTATTTAATGAAATATGGAAAAACCAAAAGATGCCCGAGGAATGGAGAGCAAGTACACTTATACCCATATATAAAAACAAGGGAGACATTCAAAATTGTGCGAATTATCGAGGTATCAAGTTAATGAGTCATACTATGAAATTATGGGAAAGAATTATTGAACGTAGGTTAAGACAAGTATCAAGTACAACAGAGAACCAATTTGGATTTATGCCTGGTAGATCTACTATTGAAGCGATTCACCTTTTGAGACGTCTTATGGAACATTTTAGAGCAAAAAAAAAGACCTTCACATGATATTTATTGATCTAGAAAAAGCTTATGATAGGGTACCGAGGGAGGTTCTTTGGAGAACTTTGGAAAAAAGAGGTATCCCATTGACATATATTAACCTTATAAGAGACATGTATGATGGTGCAAAAACATGTGTGAGGACTCATGAAGGAACGACAAACTTCTTTGAAGTTAATATTGGGTTACATCAAGGATCAACTTTAAGTCCATACTTATTTATAATGGTGATGGATGAGTTAACAAAACATATTCAAGATGAAGTACCTTGGTGTATGTTATTTGCAGATGACATTGTCTTAGTGGAGGAGTCTAAGGAAAAAGTTAATAGAAAATTGGAACTATGGAGAGAAACATTAGAAAACAAAGGCCTCCGACTTAGTAGAACAAAGACAGAATATATGGAATGTAAGTTTGATCATTTGGCTACTTTAGAGGACATAGAAATTAAAATTGGCACACATTGCATTCCCCAAAAGGAAAGTTTTAAATACCTAGGGTCAATTTTTCAAAGTGATGGAAGAATTGATGGAGATGTTACACATAGAATTAATGCTGGTTGGTTAAAATGGAGAGGAGCATCAGGTATTCTTTGTGACAAGAAGATACCATTAAAATTAAAAGGTAAATATTATAGAGCAGCAGTTAGGCCTGCCATGTTTTATGGTTCTGAGTGTTGGGCAGTTAATCATCAACATGTACAAAAGATGTCTGTGACAGAAATGAAGATGTTGAGATGGATGAGTGGTCATACAAGAAAAGACCGTATACATAATGAGGTTATTAGAAACAATTAGGAGTGGCACCAATAGAGGATAAAATGAGAGAACATCGTTTAAGATGGTTTGGGCATATAGAAAAAAGATCAAAAGAAGAACCTGTAAGAAGGTTAGAAAACCTAAATTTGGAAAGTATTAAAAGAGGTAGAGGACGACCACAAAAGTGTTGGAAAGAAACAATAAAGAATGATCTAGCTTATTGGGAGTTAACTGCTAACATGGCACACGATAGAGATTTGTGGAAACAAAGAATCCATGTAGCCGACCCCGTCTAGTATGGGAAAAGGCTTAGTTGTTGTTGTTGTTGTTGTGTTGTTGTAGTATTTTGGGGAGCCTGAATGCACACAGACGTGCACCCACTAAGAGTCGAACTATCAACTAGCAGAAAAAGTGTCAGAGCGGCCTACCAGTGGAGCTAACGCTAGCTAATGCTATTTGATGGCTCCCATTCTCTAATCTTTGATTTTATCATCAATTGCCATTGATGAATGAATGAATATTTGATGAATTATCTAATGGTAGATTCTTCCATGGAATTATACTACTTTTTATCTCTTTAAAAGCTACCCTTCCTTTGGATTAAGAATATATGGTGCGGAAAGAGGACCAACCATGTAAGGTCATGAGATCAACATTTGGAGTGTGCATATCTCGAAAGAAGGTGATTGATTGTGGTCTTGGGACTATAGGGCTAGAACTCTAGTTCCAATTTCAGGTAAGCCGTTGATAGTCTTATAATCGAGTAAAAAGCAAGGTCTCTTTTGTCGAGATATGTATTTCATTACAGCGAGAACTTGTATTGTAGATTAATTCTATAGTTTGAGGCCTCTTAATCGACAACCTCCTAAAGGCTTGCCAAAACTCAGCTTGGCTATTAAAAAAATGCAAAAATTGATCCTGTTTAGTGTAATATATCTCAATTGTGGGCACTAATCCTAAAGTTGCTACATATAGGACAATAGTTAGAGTAGTATTTTGTCCACCACTGAGTTCACTCATACTCAATCATTCAATCTTGAATATTACTTTTCATATATTTTAAAAAACTCTTTAAAAAAATTAAATTACACTTATACCACAAAAAACAATGAATAAATATGGAAGATGAGCAAGATCCATTTTCCAAATAACATCACTTATAAACTTTTATTTTATTTTTTCCTCACAATCCATACAAGGCAGGAGTTGCAAACATAAACCAACTGATTGGCTGCTGGGATCTGCATTGATGTATTCTTTTCTTAGTTGTTGTGGCCGGGGTCTTTGTGTAAACCCACCTTACCTGTCAAATAACTACATTTTTATTTTTAATTATAAAACTAGAAAACAAAACATAAAAAAAGGGACGTTTAAAGTGTGGACCACTCACCTCACGTGCTTTTGTTGCATTAAGAAATCAGGTTCTTTGTCACTATTGCTGTGAACGAGTCTCCGTTTCATCTTTCATAGAATTGAAACCGGGTCTAAATTGAAGGCGGCGGTTTCAAATTATTGATTCCATATTTTTTAAATTTTCAAACTGTTAAATGATTTTTTTTATTCCAAACAGTTTAAAACTCAAAGCGAAACCATAATGTATTGTTTCAAACTGGAACAACAACTAGCCTAATCTCGATTTGGTTTCAGTTCCTGGTTTCAAGAAAACCTAAAGTGGCCATAGTTACAAGGGGATTTCTTTGAAAATGAGAGTTCTCTCGAGAAAAGAAAATAAAGCATATTTTATCCGTATAATAGTTTATGCTCTTACATACCTTCAATGCCTTAAGTCCAACAAAAGCACAATCATATTTTATCCGTCTCTTCCATACCTTCAATGCCTTAAGTCCAACAAAAGCACAATCATATTTTATCCGTCTCTTCCATACCTTCAATGCTTTCTTTTGAAGTTTCACAAGTCAATTTATTGATTCAAAATTTCAAAACATCCAAGCCACCTTAGACATGTTCTTCATTTATATATATATATATATATATATATATATATAGAGAGAGAGAGAGAGAGAGAGAGAGAGAGAGAGAGAGACTTGACCCTGCTTATATTTGACATTTTATGCTCTTATATTTCTCGTTACTTTTTGAGGTATAAGTGTGATAATGTTTTTTTATTTTACATATACTTTTATAAATTTTTAAATGATAGTCATGCTCATAAGAAGTAAAGAGAATGACAAGTATATATTTAAGATCTAACTTTAAAAATAAATAAATAAATAAAAAGTCTAACATGTTTGTCATATCCTCACAAATTTAAGTCATCCTATCAAGCATATAGATATTGGGATAAAAAAACAAAATATATGTATCATTAGTAGGTTGTATTTGTTATACTTTTTATTCTTAATCATGTCCTTTTAATAAATGATTTGCAAGAAGAGGCAAGTATATATATATATATATATATATGAGAGAGAGAGAGATAACCTTATTAAAAAAACCCTAGACAATCTTTCTTTATCCAAGCCACACATTCACCTCAATATGTCTGTTTCAGCCACTGCAATTCGTTGCATATGTAGATGCATCATTAAACAACGCTCAGCATTACAAAGCATTATTAGACTTGCTGTAGGGAAGCTAGCAATATGTTTGAGTTATAAACAAAGGCTTAATATAGGTTCTGGGTTTTCATGGCCATCAACCAAAGGCCAACCTAAGCATATGGCCAACTCTACATAGGATGAGAGTTCCAACGTGCCGTCGAAAGGAATTTGGTCCAAAACAAAACAAAATAAATACTAAAAAGTTCAAATGGTGCACCGAGAAAGTTAGCTTAACAGCATAGTACTCTAGCGTCGTTGCTGCTGATGGGGAGTTCGATTCTCAGAGGGTGCATGTGTGGATGTGTGTTAGGCTTGTACCTTCTCTTGTAACAAAAAGAAAGAGTCCAAACGGCAAAACGGGAAAAAGAGAAAGTGGTGATCGCCATTAAATGGTCCTTTTCTTGTGGAGAGAGAGAGAGAGAGAGAGAGAGAGAGAGAGAGAGAGACCCTTGTGAACGCAGGAGGACTCGTATTCCAGGCAATGGCTGATGTCTTTGGCTTAAAGTTTTGGAATCAAATCGTGTGGAGTTTCCTCTTTATGTCTTATCTCCATCAATGGAATTTTCTTTATCAATCTTTTTGTGGTTGGTGATGAATACCGTTGCAAAGGTTCCCACACACCCTTTGACGAATCTTTCATGTCTATGACCATATAGCCATCATCGTTCGTGCAAATCTTTTAGAAGCAATTTGCACATTTAAAAAGAAAATAAAAATTTGCAAATTATAAAAAGAAAATGATTACCGAGCAATTTGGTCCGTTCGATCAAATAATTAGGCTCGTTTTGATGCACTGACTTCAAAGGAGATCAATGGTTCGATTCTTATTCTGTCACCTGCATACACGAACCTCAACTTCTTTTTAGTTTTAGTTGGGGTTGGTTATATGGATTCTTATGATTTTGGTGTCTCTTGGGTCGTGAATCGAATGGAGTAAGATCATTTCTTATACTTTAAATTCTCTTCTTGTGCTTGCAAATAGAAATAGCCAAAACACCATTCTATTTTATTTGAGACATGAAAAGGTTACGGTGAATTTTGTTCATAGCAACGATTTTTCATAAAATATTGAATAGTTATAGATGAGCGATTTAGATGATATAAAGTAAAAAAAAAAAACTTCAACCAATGGATCTTTAAGCTTGAATGATCATATAATTCATGAACCCACCCACCTTAGGAAAATAATTTTATGTTTCTTTTTCT
Source organism: Brasenia schreberi (assembly GCA_036023115.1). Classification (NCBI taxonomy): domain Eukaryota; kingdom Viridiplantae; phylum Streptophyta; class Magnoliopsida; order Nymphaeales; family Cabombaceae; genus Brasenia; species Brasenia schreberi. Next base: position 39,964,464 of record JAYKKT010000090.1, read on the forward strand.
TATTTGATAGAGTCTCAAACATCCTATCAATTACACAAACGATTTCGAAAGAAGTTGTCAATAATAAATTACCGAGAGCAATAGGCAAAAGAGATTTCCACCCAATATCTAATAGTTGGTCATATATATATATATATATATATATATATATATATATATATATATATATATATATATATAAACTGGCATGCTCATACTAATATGCTCACTCATATCTACTCAATGCTTTTAAGTGTCATGCATATAATTTCAAATTTTATAAAAAAGTTTTGGGAAAGTACAAAAGTTAGTCTTATTACACTCGTACCATAATGCTTTTTTGTGTCAGCATGCAATTTCAATTTTTTTAAAAAGTTTTGAAAAAGTATAAAAGTTAGTTTTATTACACTTGAACCACTTAAAAGCAACGGATAAATATATGTTTGAGTAGGATCCAATCACACACTCTCTCTCTCTCTCTCTCTCTCTCTATCTATATATATATATATATATTATTGTGTGTGGGTGTGGAGCGACACTAACATATCATTCCAACATAGCATGCCACCCATATCATGAAAAGCATATATGACAATAGGAATCAATAAATTGGTACCAACCTTTCCCTTTTGACCTATTCAAAGGCATGGACTTGTTTTCTTGTATTTGATAGGTTGGTGCAGAATGAATAATTAGGCACATTTCTTTGTATTATACCATGTATTGTGATTTTTAGAAGGCCAAGAAACCATGTGGATTTCACAACGCACAAGACTTGTGGCTGGAGTTGGTGTGCTAGCCCAGACCGAACAGGGGCTGTTCATGGCTTGTTAGTCAGATCAAGTTCATGTTCGTATTCGGCTCATCGATTTGTTTCATCAATATCTTAATGCTTATAAACTCACAAATTTCTATCAATATTTACAAAAGAACTTGAAGTATTGATTTTTTTTTTTTGGTTATAAGAGGAGGGCAAAGCCTAACATGCCCACACACCCACACATGAACCATCAGGGAGTCGAACTCCCAACCAGCAGCCACGGCACTAGAGCGCACTGCCATTGAGCTAATGCTTTGGGTGAATACTGATTTTTCAAAATCAAGTTTCCACTTTAAGGACTAAAAATAGAAATAGACAAAAACATACCGTGCTAACAATTTGAAAAAGATTGTGGCTGTATGATTAATTTATAATACAATTATCGAGATAAAGTGAAGATAAAATAAGAAAAACACGTTTTAAATGGAGAGGGAGACAAACAACTCCCCATTGTGAGAAGAATTCCTCAAAAGTGTTCGAAGTGAACAACCATGACTCCGATTTTTCTGATAAATGCTAATACGACATGGGATTAACAACACATTCACGATAAATAACTCGTGTATATGATCCCACTTAGTATGAGAAAATGCTTGGTTTTGGTAATTTTTAAAAATATTATATTACAATTTTTCAACAATATTGAAAAGAAAAAGAATTTGGAGCTTTGAATTTTCAAGATGAATCTACTTACCACCTCAAAAATGAAGAAAAAGAAACGATGTACGGAGTCAGTGCTGACGAAGCCTAGAGAAATAATGCTCTTTTCACTTTGTACCACGAGCTTTTCAATGCCAACTCTTCAACCTTCAGTGTCAGCATCAAGGAAAGGTACCGGATGCCTTAGTTTCCATTTACTGAACAGACCCCCGTAGTTGGAAATTTAATCAACTTATGACCATTTGGGTGAGTTTGTCCCCTATATTTTTTTCATATATATTGAGCGCATGGTATATATTAGCAAAATCAAAATAAATCTCAACCATCTAATTTGAAATATAATAATTAAGATTTAAATTTAAAAAGCAAGATTACTTACACTTTAAAAATCAAATCTCAATCATTCATCTTTTAAATTGGATGGTTAAAATTTACTTGGATTTACTATAGCACGTAATGCTATATAAAGACTTTTCAATGTCAAATAGGTAGTTTAAAGTGAGCAAACTCTTTTTCCAAAACTTGATAGAAAAGGATATCCCATTCAACACTTTGATTCTTTTTCAACATGAAAAATGTCAGCCCCACCTTGCCAATCTAGAAAGAAGCTTCGGTTTGTCATTGATAAGTATTAGAAGGGAACAATAAAACATAATCTTGCACTCGGCACAAGATGCAATACGGATGGCCGGCTTCTAGCGTGGAACGATGCTTGGTTCGGGCAATGTAAAGTATGGTTGCGTTTGTAACTTTATGTACAGATTTAATTTTTCTGTAAATGGATTGAGACTCTATTGTCATGGGTATGACATTCAACAACAAATCCAATTCCAAATCCATGGAAAGCTGGTAATACCTAAACTTTAAACAAAAGAAAGAACAATTTACACATCTCTATCATAAGTTTTGTAATTTTGAATTATGATGACAAAAGTTCTTTTTATCTTACATTTAGTGGCACCACAATGAAGGCCTGAATTGATTGCATAAACAATGACAGTGACACGTACCAGTTTACCTTTGAATTTCGAATTCTTGAAAGTCTAAAGTTATGTCTGAATAGATTCCAAGAATGTTCAGATAGAAATGAAAATGCACACTTCTTTCACAAGGAACTTTCATTGTTTGCCAAATCCACCACTTCTTTCTGAGAAATGAAAATGCACACACACGGCCCTTCTGTTTTAATTTGTGTAAGGAAATGCAGAAAGGTGACTCCCATGCAGAAGTTCATGATGTTGAGCTAAATCCACATGGATCTCGTGTTGTAAGATTGGCCCCCATCTGGATTGCACCATAGAGAGCTACCAGATTGTCCTAAAGCATTCCAAAGAACCAATTTGCGAAAGGGGGTGCAGTGGCGGATCTAATTATGGATAGCTGGGTAGAGTTCCCTAAATTCCATATCAAAATGTAAATGTCCTTATAGTATTCAACCAAACCAAAGAACAACCTCCGGAGAGACCCGAGTATCGTCGTTTCCCAGTCCCACTCTTGCAATAACAGCAAAATAGCCGTGCAGATCAAGCGTTCCGCGGTCCCAAACAGCCCGTGTTTGTGTCGCACGAGTTGCAAGGCCACTTGGCACCAAAAATAGTGGTCCGGCCGCCGAGTCCTAGCGACACCAAACAGCCCCAAGACCCCCTTGCCTCTCGCCGTTGCAGCACAACATTGACTAAAAATCCATTAGCGAGCTCTAACTTAGCGTGGATTAATGCTTGATTTTGGTATGCATACCGTCACCAGACTCAAGCCGGAAATCGCAGGATACAAGTGTCATACACGCATTTCCAGCCGTTCAATCAGATGCATCGATCGGCTAGAACTTTGAGTAATCTTGGCCATCCAGATCAATGCATTTACGTTTTGACGGTCAGGATCATTCTAGGCACACGCTTGATTCAATTGGAACATGTAGAGGAAATCTCCACCTTCTACGTACACAAATAAAGCATGAGAGCACGCGGAGAGCAATATGGGAGGGGGGGCATGCCAGCGCGTTTTCATACTCAATTTTTCCCAACAACTCCATTGCAGCACCATTCCAGAATCCAAGTTGCCCTGCCGCTCCTCATTTGCGTTTTATATTAAATACTCCATTGCATTCTCCACCTAATTTTGCTACTAGTCAGGAGTATAATATATATATATATATATATATGTGTGTGTGTGTGTGTGTGTGTGTGTGTGTGTGTGTGTGTGTGTGTGTGTGTGTGTGTGTGTGTTACAACTGAGAGAGATCATTGGACTCATTGCAGTTAATTTGATTTTTTATTATTTTGTCCACCTAGGTGGAACTGAAGTTAATGTTAGTATCTAATACTTCTCAAAAAGAATTAATTATAAGCTCTTTTCAATTTCCACTATGTCATGTACTAAGGCATCTAACATTTGTAAGCAAAACTGTTGTTGGTCATGGTCTGGATGATATTATACAGCTGCAATCCTCGCTCTTTAGCTAATGATGTTTTGGGTCATGGATCCTAGGTCCAAAATAATCAGCATGCAAGCTTGGTAAGCTCTGATGAACTCTTTTGGCATGCCCAGATTTGGCACCTGAACATGACACGCTTCTGCAATGTTCAGTAGTATGCCTGTGCTTCTCAGCAGCTCTTCTCTCCAATAAACTCTTCCCCTTCATCACCTGTTTCCAAGTAGATATTGTTAGTGATCAAGTTCCCAAACTAATGTATGATTATTGGAAAAAATTTAATAAGAATTGAGCAAGAAATTGCAGTAAATGTACCCACATCACTTATAGCTTGAATTTCAGATATAAACTCCGGATACGTTCTTATTCCTGCGTATTGAGAAAGGAACAAACAGCAAATCAGATAAGATGTTGGTAATAGTGCACCTTTGTGTAGGTCTGTCAAATCACCGGTGCTGGGCTGTTGGCTGCTTGTCTAATTAGGTTGTTGGTTGCTGTTTTCTTCTTTAGGATGATGAGCTAGCTTAGCTAATCTCCAAACTTAAACTTTCATTACTTTCAAAGAGAAATAAATTCCGCTGTTGCTGATCAAGCCTGAAGAGGAGGAGGTTTGCATTAAGTAATCGATCGATATTTAATTAGCACAGAATTCCACCCGCACTTCTATTATGGAGGTGCAAGATATTTAAAGAGTGAGAGGAAAACCTCTCATGCACTCCTGAGAAAGAGTAAAAGATGATCTAACTTTTATGGAGTTATGATAGTGTGGCACAAGATCGATCTGAATCGCTAGCAATCAAGAATCCATGCAGCGATTCTATTTAACGTGTGAAAAGATTGGTTTTAGTTCAATGAGAAATACATTCATGCTACATGAGAAGCTATCCTTCTAGTGCAAGTTTACTGTAAAAAGAAAAACTTCTGACGACCTCTTTTGACTTGTACATAAGTTCAGCCACAAGAGCTGAAACAAGCTCACCAGAGCAGATATAAGCTAAACGTGAAGCTCAACACGAGTTGGGACGAATTAAACAGCTCGTTTCACTTGGCAGCCATGTATTTGTGACTACTGCTATTCACTTTTTGGCTTTGCTGGTGCTTTTACCTTGGGTTGTGATGAAGAAAAGCATCAAGAGAAAGGTGACTGATTTGGTAGCTAACTTCATTATCTGCAGCACCCTGACTTCTCGGTTGCTCTCTCTCCCTGTATGCGATTCTTTTGGGGGATATATGGAGAATGGCCTTGCAAATAATTGCTGTTTCAGAGTCGGAAAGTGTCTGCCTTCAGCTATATATGCACATAAAGAGAGAGAGAGAGAGAGAGAGAGAGAGAGAGAGAGAGAGAGAGAGAGAGAGAGAGAGAGAGTTGAGGGGACTCGGGATATATATAATACGAACTTAAAAACTATAGGTAGAGTAGGCAAGCAAGGGGGGAGCTCGGGAACGTCGTCCGGTTAAAGTGGGGGCCGCCATGATCGCAAGTTTTTGGGCATCTGTGTTTGGTTTGGACTTTGGAGGAGGCGTTGGTGTGAGCCGGCCGGCAGAAGCGGAACTGAACCACGCGGGTTGCCCGGCTTTTGGTAGACAGAGCCAGCAGGAAGCGCGAGCCTTTGCCCGCCCGTTACGCGCAATCGGATTCCCTTGTTTTAATTCATGGGGCGGCCAACTCTCTCTTTTCTCTTAACACTTTTCCCACCTCGGGCGTCAGCTGCTTATCGTTTTGTAGGGTTCCACCGTGCATGCATGCCCTCTAGTCAGCCGGTGAACAAGACTCTGAGGATTGGTGTTTAGATGTCAAGCTGTCAACGAACAATCCATACCCTTTCTCCATGGCATGGCAAAATGCCATGTGAGATCTTTGATGGGCTTCATGACTGTAATTGCTTGCATTTATTGCAGTTGGGTAAGATGGTTTAAAGAATAGCAAGTCTGCAGATCTCTTTATTGACTTGTGGTCTCACCCCATTCACATCTATGATTGTAGCACAATCAGATGATCACATCTCTTCTATATTTGACATATTACAGTTCATTTCATATCCAAAACAAGGCATAATCACTTCATATAATTGTAGAAGATATTAACCCAAACACGACTCGATTGTGAAAACAAACACAAACTTTTCAGGCCCATGTTAATTTTTGTGTCGATCTTATGGAGCCAGCCTGGATCAAGGGTATGATTTCATAAGGATGTGCAGTCATTTTTTACGTTGGTCGCCCTAGCTTCTCTTGGGCGATTCGTTCCGTACGCACGCTACATGGGTCGAGAAGGTGAAGCTCAGGTTCAAGAAACCAGGTTTGACTGTTTGTGTCTGGATTGGTCCCAGACAGAAAGTCTCTGACAGATGAACGGCATCCCAGGGGTTAAAAATGGACATGAAGGGTTCAAATTAGAAAAAGAAAGAAAACTAAGTCTCAGTTTTGGCGTGAGAGACATGCTTCTTGATTCACGATTACTAGGCGCCTCCTTCAACGAAGAACGCTTTGACTCGCACTAGTGTTTGCTCGCTGAGAGAGAGAGAGAGAGCAATGGCACCTCTGATAAAGTCGACATATTGAGCTATATTGGGCATGAACTTAAAAACAAGCGGTGGAGATTCAGAAAAATAAAAATAAAGAAATCCTCTCTCCATCATGTATAAGATTAGGCGCTCATTAGCTAGTAGTGATGAGTTTTACTTTAATGGTCCACATTCAAACCCATCCAGTAAGTCCGGAGGTCAATGAAGCTGATAACTCTATATATGGTTTGGACTTTTCCCTTGAATTTTAATATCAAGGATGACATAGAACCTTTGCAGAAACGATCCAGTTCAATGGTTAGTTGACTAGATTAGAGTGCAGAACTACATATAGAATCTAATGTAGTCGACAATTGACATCCCTAACTTCAAGCAGACGTATCAAATTGCATTCACAAATGATAACTTGAAGAGTGATAAGATAGCTGTTTGATTTCACAACTTCAGTTTACAGGAAACACCACTCATCCCTAGGTTGGTAAGTTGTTCAATGAGGCAGTGGCTAACACACTTCCATATCCATACACACACATGCGCACACACTGTGAGTGATAAGATAGCTGTTTGATTTCACAAGTTCAGTTTACAGTAAACACCACTTATCGCTAAGTTGGTAAGTTGTTCAATGATACAGAGTCTAAAAACGCTTCCATATCCACACACACACATGCGCACACACTGTGTGTGAGTGTGCGCGCGCATCGATCCCTATTGGAATATGTGCCACAACATTGTGCACTCTCCGAATGCTTGTCATGCCAAGAAATGCAGGTCTGCCAAGAGGGCCAACAAACTTAGAGAAGTAAAATTCGTGTATTCTGCGAGTTTCTTCCTATGCAAAAGTTCAATAAATCTCTTACAGCAAGTTTGTTCCTTTCAGTACAGCAATGCATGTTTTTTCAGGTCTGCAATGAATCTATCATAATGAAACTTTTGATTTCTCGTGTTGAGCTGGAAACCACTAGCGTATGCCCCATTCATGTACATAGCCCAGAAAGAACAAAAATCAAAGCTCAGACGACCTGTCTCGTGTCATGTCCCATCCCTATTAGCTACAATGGTGACCTCCATCCTTATGCAGGGGCCAAAGGAAGGTCTTGCTTGGGCGGTCCAAGTTTATCGTCGATAGCAGCAGTAATTGCCATGAACCAGTCTATCAGCTTTAAAGATAGTGAGCCTAAGTTTAGCAACCTGTATGCTATTCGATACAAAAGAAGGTGCGTTTAAGACCTTGACACTAAACAATAGTGACGACTCCGTAAACAGCAGAAAAAGAAGCAATGGAGCGTACAACGTGTTCATAAAAACCCTAGACATACGTTCATAATAATCCAAGACCAACTCAATCAACAAAAACAGTCATAGATCCAAAGTAAGCATAAAGAAAACTTACGAAAAATAAAAATAGAAGCAAAAATAAGAATAAGAACTTATACGTGTCAGTCTCCCTTGCGGACTTGTATTACAAAAATGAATGCCATGTTATGAGTACGTACGCGTACATGCGCCTTCTTCCAAAGATAAAATGCATACACTCATTAGAGAGCCCTAATCACGTATTTATAGGCTGCATGTTTGATCACGAATCTTATCCAAACGACATACCTCTCTTCCCATAACCGTTCTCATGTAACCACTGTTGACCATAAGATAAAAAGGTTTTCATGCAAAAAGATAGACCGAAGACAATTCTCCAACCTAACATACGCGTGTGTAGTCTAGCATGTCCTACCCAAGTTCTTTGAACTAAGGTTCATGAGCAACCAACTATATAAAAAAACATGTGAATTTATATCATTCTTCAATATGGGACTAAACTTTATCTTCTCTTGTCATCACATTAACAAGTCCCTCACATGTGACTTTTTACACTTTAGGACTTTACATATATCAATAATGCATCAATTGAATATTTTGGATATCAATATAAATTAAATGTTATTAATGCATATGATTTTAATAAACCCAACTTAATTAACATCAAATCCAACAATCTTCACAAAGTCCTGAAGTGTAAAAGTATCCTCCCAAACCAATCATCATATTATTCTTTCAGTAATGGTACCTTTCGGTTTGAATTGTTACCCGAGTTATCCAATATTATCCTTATAAGAACTAGATGAACATACATTTTAAACCTAAACCTTGGGTGTAAAAGTATTTATTTTTAACAACATAATAAAAAACTATGGCTTGTTCTTTATGGGTGATGCATAATTGACTTAGGGAACAACCCAATTCTTCTATTACGACCTCACAATGCTGATCACTTAGCTGAGCATCTCCAAAGATGTACTCTTAGCATCCCGTCCTAGGACTCGATCACATTCAGAGAATAATTTCTTCCTAAACTTTCAGTCATGATACTTTAGGTTTATAGGAGACAAACACAAAAATACTAAAAATATCATATAAAAGAAAGTGTCATCCTATTCATCTAATAGTTTGTTACTACCACATTGAACCTACTTCGTGCGATCACTACTCAGTTAGTTGGATTGCTATTACTTGTGAGTAAATCATAAATTTTAGTATCATCCATAACCTTAATTTCTCAACTAAAGCTATTGATAGACCCTTAGTCAAATGATTAACTGTTTTATTTTTCGATTTAACAAAATTTGCAGTCATAACCTCATTAGACACAATAACCCTTACACACTTTAGTCCGACTTTGATGTGTTTCCATTACTTTTGGTTGTACTTAAAATTATTGATCTTAGTAATATATATACATATATATATACATATATATATATACATATATATATACATACATATACATATATACATACATATATATATACATACATATATATATATAGTATATATATATATATGTATATATATATGTATGTATATATATATATATACATACATATACATATATACATACATATATATATATATATACATACATATATATATATATATATATATATACATACATATATATATACATATATATATTATGTATATATATATGTATGTATATATGTATATGTATATATATATATATATATATATATGTATGTATATATATATATATATGTATATATATATATATATGTATATATATATATATATATATATATATGTATATATATATATATAATGACCCCATTATTCGTAGAGTTCTTTGCTATTTAACTAGTATCATTAAATCCTTGAGAAACAAAATGATGTTTACCGTAATGCAATCAAAGGAAAATCGTTCTCTATAACAAAGTACTTTGTCTAGAGCTTTACAATGGGTTCTATCTAAACAACTAGTATATCTATTCAACTTACACACAACAAATACAATATCTGGTCGTATATAGTTAGTTAGATATATCAAACTACCTATAATTTGAGAATATCGAGACACAAGAATACCACTTTCATTCTTATACAAAATCTTAGATTAATCATATTGGGTCTTGACAGATCTACAATTTGTATATTCAAATATCTCTAAAACTTTCTCAATATAGTGAGACTGAGAGATTACTATACCATCAATATATGCTCTAAAATCACATCAGCTACACCTATGTCCTTCATCACAAACTTACCACATAAGAATGATTTAGTCTCATTTACTATTCTCATATCAAACCAAACAACAATATATCATCTATGTATTAAAAAAATGATTAAATCATTATTGACTGACTTGCAATAGATACATTTATCATAATAATTAGAAACGAAGTCAAAAGATGATATTACATAATTAAACTTTAATGTCATTGTTTAGAGACTTATTTCAAATCATATAATGATTTAACAAGCTTACACACCTTATATTCATTCACACAAGGCACAAATCCCTCTACCTGATCCATATAAATTTTCTCATAGAGGTTACCTGTAAGAAAGCAGTCTTTACATCCATCTCATGGATTGTAAATCATATACGGATGACAGATGGTGGTCATCCATAAAATTGGGAAATAATTATCAAGTAATATATTCCTTCCTTTTGTGTGTATTCCTTAGCAACTAACCTAGCCTTGTATTTATTGATTGTTTCGTTTGCATTTAATTTCTTCTTAAAGACACACTTACAACATTCAGTAGCCTTTGTTATCCTAGGTCGTTTACTTATCCTTAGTTCAGTTATTTTCTCTGAGTCATTTGTCTTTAAATAATACAATTAGGGTCACTCCCCACATTTGTCATCATTTTCACATGATTAGGAATAAAACCAGTAATAGGGTCAAAATCTGTAGAAGATATACTTTGTAGAACTCTAGTTTTCATGGAAAACATATTCTCAAAGAATGTAGCATTACAAAGTTCAACTATTGTGTTAACATTTATTCTACAAATATCATATCTAATGACCAAAAATCTGTATGTATAGATTGTCTCTACGTAACCTAAAAATATAACATCCACTATTTTAAGTTCCAATTTATTTCTCTTGTGTTTAAGGATAAATACTTTCGCAAGACATTCCACACTTTGATATATTTGAAACTGATCTTTCGACCCTTTCAAAGCTCAAAGCAACTTCTTTCTTTATACCTATGACGAGCTCTATTCAGAATATGATAAGCTGTATTCAAAGCTTCTCCCCATATGTATGTAGGTAACCTAAAACTTTGAAGTAAAACATTAATCATATTACACACGGTCCTATTCTTCTGCTCAGCTATCCCATTAGACTAAGGAGAGTACGAAGCAGTAACCTCATAAACAATATCATTGTTTTGACAATATATTTTGAAAAAGTTTGAGGTATACTCTCCTCCCCTATCGTACCTCAATCGTTTAAGTACATTACCTCTTTGAGTTTGCGCTTCATTTCTAAATATTTGAAACTTTTGTAAAGCTTATCTTTACTTTTAAGTAAGTAAATATAACAGTATCTTCTGCAATCATCAATAAATGTGATAAAATATCTTTTATTATCCCCCAGTCATTCAATTGAATTCACAAATATCATATTGTACCAAATTCAAAATCTTGGATTTCCTTTCAACTATATTGAAAGGTTTCTAGTTTGTTTTGCTTGCACACATATATCACTTTTGTGTTTTCTATATATTAGAGTCTTAAGGATAAGATTTAAATTTATCATTCTTTTCAAAGAATCAAAGTTCAAATGACCCAACCTATTATGCCATATATCAGGTGATTGTACAAAAAAGTAAAAGAAGATGTAGTAGAAGTAGAGACTTTATTATAACTAAAATTTATACAATAATCAACAATTTATTCTACATGAATTTTAACGAGATCCTAAGACAAATAGTCTTTCCCAAAGAAACACCATGTATTAAGTCGAGTAACGACGTCTTTATTTTATTTACAATCTCTTGAAGGTCCCATCGGATCCACATGCACGACGCTAAGGGCATGCGACTCAAGCCTCACTAAGATAATGTGAGCCTTCTCAATATAAATTAAACTTTATTCTATCGGTGATGCTGAGCGCCCATTTGTTTTTCATCCTTCGCTTTTTCTTAAGTTGATTGAGTTCATATCTGACCATCACATGTCGAGATTAACTGGAAAAATTTCGTAGGTAAAATAATAGAAGGGAGACATCTCTTAAGTGGGTAACCACAACTTTCATTGCTGGCAGGGATTGTCAAGAGCGTGTCACTGGTAAACGATTTGTCGACTGACGCATGATAGATACTCTCTCTCTCTCTCTCTCACACACACACACACACACATATATATATATATACGAGAATTTAATATATTCACCACGACGGCTCATACCCGAATACCTGTCTTCTGCTATGCTTTCTTTCATTTTACTTTTGTAAATCTTCGGTACCATCAATTATGCTCTAAAATTAAAAAATTTATACAGGGGTAAATCGCAATCTACTTTTTAAGAACTGTACTTTGGAAAATTGCAAAAGGAGAGAGAGAGAGAGAACCGTCACCCTTCGAATGCACCTCAAGAAACAAGGTGGTTCTCTGCCTGAAAGCGTCGCTCAAAACCTGCTCGTCCTTCTGTTCATGAACCTCGATGATATTACGACATCAAACTACGTTCGTAGAACCATAACCAATCTGTCAAAGAAGAAAGAGAGGCGGAAGATGACTCCTTTTTTGAATTCTCAAGATCTTTTCCTCCTTTCCTGCTTGTTTCTGCTATTCTTTCCCGCGCTCTCCTCCTCTGTGGAGACCTCCCTTCCAGGTAAATCATGTCTTGGGGATAAACAACATATATGATGTATAATTCAGTGGCCGACGTAGAAAATTTTATGGGGGAGGTCAAGTTTAGTTTGGTGAAATTCCGGTGAGGAAGTCATATTTTTTCAAAAAAATCAGATCTCCTGTATAGAACTTTATTTCGGATTTTGTTGAATTTCGAGTAAAATGGCGCCTCACCTCTCCCATTCCGATGTTGATGATGTTTCTAGCTTTACTTGTTATGCCTTGTTTTCGTACTAAGCTTAGATCGTATGCATGTATGGCTTGTTTGTGCAGGTGAATTGCGTTACGGTTTCACTAAGGCAAAGAGAAGATTCTTGTTAGAAGCTTCACCTTCGTCATTGGAGAATGTGAATGACAATGGCTCCTTTATTCTCGCTGCTAATAGGACGTATAGGAAGGACCCGTTGAAGTGGTTGCATCCCTACACTGGTGGATGGAACATCAGCGATAGACAATACTGGGCTGTCAGTGCTCTCTCTCGCTCTGCCTTTGAGTTTTTCTTCAATGAAAAGCACCAATTCGAGAATTTTTCGATTTTATGTTTTTCTAACTCTCCCGCAAATGCATGTAGTCGGTTGGTTTCAGGGCAGCTCCGGTTTTTGCCATTGCGGGAATCTGGTTTTTGCTGGTTGGCGCGACGCTCTTCTTTGTACTTTGCTGCAATTGCTGCTCCACCGATAAAAGGCGCGGCTACTCTTATTCAAGAACAGCCTATTGCCTCTCTTTCTTCTGCCTCGTCCTTTTCACCATTGCTGTCATGTATTCAATTTCCCGTCCCTCCCCACTTTTTCCCTCTTACATATGTATATGCAGATTTTCGGTAGGTCTCTGACGTTTAATTTTTCTTCTTTGTTGGTTGGTCAGTGTGGGCTCGGCGCTGCTTTACAACAGCCAGGGCAGATTCCACAAGAACACCACAAGTACTTTGAATTATGTTGTAGGTCAGGCAAATCTAACAGTTAGCAATCTGAAGAACTTGTCCAATTACTTGTCGTCTGCAAAGGGAACTGAAAGCAGTGGGTTCTATATGTATATGCAGTTTTTTCCTGTTTCGTCATTTCTATGGCAGTGTTTTCTGCACTTGGCTGGCAACCTCTTGTGAACTTGTGAGCAACCATTTCTTACTCTTCACTTTGTGACAAATCCTAATACTGCATCCTTGCATTTAAATTCAGTGCCTGAATGACGTTCTAACTCGGTTTGATGCGCTATGCAGGATGGTGTTGATTGGATGGGTTCTTGTTACTGGTACACTGATCTTGTGCGGAGTATTTATCATACTAAATAAGTAGGTACTCTTGTTGTTGGTTTTTACTTTTCGCTAAGAATGAAACAATTAGTTGCACTAAAATACAGCTCTCTTCTCATCCATCATATATTTAATTTCTTTGCAATTTTGATCATATGGTTGGAAGTAGTCGTTGAATGTGAGGAACCCTATGCCATGATTGCTGTAATTCAGAACTTATTGTATGACGATAAACCTGCTTCATTTATGGAAAGGATTACACAATTCGCCCTGTGCCTTATTTCGAGGTGTTGGAAGGATGCAGATTTGACAAGTCGCAGCTTTCTACTTTTTGCAAGAAGTGGCTACTCTCAGCACTCGATTCATAGCCTTCACTGTTTTCCTGCACAATTTTGTGTTATGAAGCGGTGACCATGAAGCATTTGTCATTAAGAAGACCAAATACAGATGAGTGTTTCCAAATATGTTGGTTACAGCAAATGAAAGGCATGTGCGCAAAAGAACAAGTACCATAGCTTGCACGGAATAATGTGATCCCTTTGAACTTTTCTGATGTTACTTCTTTGTAGATGTTCAGTAGGCTTAAAGACAAGGTTTACTTGTATATATATGTGAATTATTAGAAAAATAGCTGTATATTTTTCACCATTCATGTTAGTTTTAGGGCTTAATTCGCTTGTATTATCTCTCAATGTAGTAAAGAAACAATTGTTTCTTGCCTCAGAATACATAATGAAGGAAGAGAATGTCACCTGCAACCTTATCTATAAGTGTGCAGAAATCTGAAGTTGATCTCTTTCCGATGTTCATTCAGGATTTCAAGAAAACAGGGAGAAACACCCTATGAACCTGCAGTATACAAATCGGCATGAATGCTAACATGCACATCGAATATCAGGGACCCAAAGTTCAGAGCAATATAGTGAAACTTAAAAAAAGTTTTGCATGGTCTTATTCTTTATTTTTCATGACATATACAAGTAATAGAATGAACCACAGACAGGACAATTTCACTGGCTACATCTGTTATAATTCTAGTTTGTAAACTCAGCAACTTTTCTGAGTAGAACTAAATCAACACATAACCTAGTCGATGTAGTAGCTGGCTGAATTGCTTTCGATCATAAGGTGGTCAGGACTCTCTGGAAGTTCAAAGATCCAGGTCTTGAACCTTGCTGGCCACCTTAATGTACTGTATCTTCTACATAATCCTGCATTTCTTGCTACATTATAACTTCCAAACTATTACCAATTCAATTGCCCTCATGTCATGTTATTACATGTTGCCTTTTATTTCACATGCCCCCTAACTTCTCTTTTCTGTTTTTATTTAATGTCCTTAATATGTAAAACTATATGAGTTCATATTGTTTTCTCAACTGTGATGGAATCTTACTGAGCCTTTTGTGACCATGCAGTGCTGTTTCAGATACTTGTGTTTCAATGGATGAGTGGGTCATGCACTCGACTGCTAAAACTGCCCTCGACCAAATCCTTCCTTGTGTTGATGTTGCAACTGCCAATGAATCTCTATACCAGAGCAAGAAAATCACCTACAAAACTGTTGATACTATCAATCAATTCATTACGCTGGTTAGCAATCACGATTTCCGGCCACCGGTTCAACCTCCTCAGTACTATAATCAATCTGGACCATTGATGCCAACTCTCTGCAATCCTTTCACGCCAGAACTGAAGCCTCAGGATTGCAAAGCTGGTGAAGTGGACTTCAAAAACGCAACACAGGTTAATCTCTTCCAGTAGAATTCGTCTGAGCAATACCTATTAATCAATCCTATTATTTCCTTTATACATCACCTTGGTAATAGTTATATTTGGGCACAAACTTCTTGTACGTCCATGGTTGTCAAGATCTATAGTTGGATCCTGCAATTCTCTGAAGGCTGAAATTGCAAGATTCCAAGTGAAGGATCCCATTGTGTGTGAAATCTATCGGATCCCAAACTTTATCGGGGATCATAAGATCTTGGTTTCACAACGATCCCACCATACAAGAGGATTACTTTCTTAGTTTCTTTAATATGAACTTTTTGAATCATATTAGACATTAAGGTAAGAATAATCTTATGCTAAAGATATGAACCATATGATTTCCATGGTGTGAATCACTTTCCAAGTGAATATGTACTTACATATTTAAATTGAAAAAACAGAGATAAAGAGTAAGATCTTTTAAGTTCCCAGTTCAATCCCAAGATCCTTGGTGGTTGGAATCTTATGCAATCTTTAGATTAAGATGTTGACAACCTTGCTTGTAATTCACTGTTATCTTTCTGCAGGTTTGGCGAGGATACGTGTGCAAGGTTTCGTCATGGGGTGTATGTACGACGGTGGGTCGAGTTACACCAGACAACTATACTCAGATGGTACTAACAGTAAATGTGAGCTATGGTCTGTACCACTATATTCCTTTCTTGGTGCAATTAGAGGATTGTACTTTTGTGCGCGATACGTTTTCCAACATAACCAATACAGAGTGCTCTGGCCTGAAAAAATACAGTGGATGGATTTACATTGGCTTGCTTATGGTCTCTGCTGCCATCATGCTTTCTTTGATCTGTTGGGTTATACATGCCCGGGAGAGGCGTCAGCTTCAGTACAGCAAAGCCCAGCCTAATTACATGCTGACACAACAAGCATTTCCATATTTCAGAATGTAATAATTCTAGACAAGAACTTTGGAGTCGTGAATGACGCTATGGAGATTGTACATATTTCTTCATATAGTGATGGTACAACAAGGTCTGTAATTTTATTATAGGGAATCTTGTTTATTTGCTTGTTTTTGTTAACATTGAAATGAAGATTCCATTGTGGCGGCATGAATGTTTATCTTTTGATCTTGCTGCCAATACACTGCTGAAAATTGATGGCAGTTGATCTCCTTCTACTCAGTTTGTTCTTCTGTTGTAGTCATAGAACTTGTGAAGTAGGACGATAGACGAACTGAACGAACTAAACAGTGGCTGTTTCTACTCATCTGAGCATCAATTCGTGCCGCCGTGCACGCGAGCTTATACAAACTCTGTGCTGCTAAGTGAGCCAAGCATGGAACAACTTTTTTTGTAGAAATTGTAGTTGATAAAACTTCCATTGTTGAAATTAATTTGTTTAACATCAACTTGTTCATTTAAGTAAAACACTAGTCCCCATTGTGAAGATAAATCTCATCTGGGAAACCATCCTATGACTCGTGCTCGCATGCTTTTCTAATTGGCGTGTTATATGAACTCTAGCAATGGCTGCCGAACACTGCTTTTTTGTGTGGCTATGCTGAACCAAGCATGAGCGCGCTTGGAGGGAGAAATTTACTGTGTGTGTGTGCACGTATGCATGCATGTGCGTGTTTGTGTTCCCATAGTTCAGAACAGCATCTTAAGGTTGCCATCAAGGGGTTTGATAGTTGTGAAGGTCCATTTGCTAAGAAACATCTAGGCACATATTAGTTGACTTCTCGTTCGAACGTGAGTTCGTCCACTTAGAAGCAAAAAAGACTTGGATGGGCTGTGTTTCGACGATGCCAGCCATGACGTTGACATCAGAAATACAGCAGTAAATTCAAGAGCTGATTTTCTCTATGTTTGTTGTGGATCGAGATGCAGACTTGTTGGATTCAGATTGGATATGGCATTACCAAATCCCATTGATCGTAATAGTTCAGAGTTGGATATGAAAGACCAAAACCAAGAACATTTTGATATTGATATGGGTACGAAATATATTCCCCACCCACCCAAAAAGAAAAATTTGAATATTGATCACATATCATTTTGGATGCTCAATTCTTCTAATTGGAGTCAGAGCTGTATCAGATACTGGATGTATCTGACGGACGTACTTATAGTTTGGGAATGGACCTGGCTTCACCTACATGGACAAGCAAAGCCTATATGCATCTTACATTTTCTTTTTTAATTTAAAAAGAAAAAAGTAATATACTAGCAAACACTTGGATGCTAATATATCCAAACAAATTTCAACAACTAATCATCTTAGGAGATCACTTTTCTTTTGTAATTTATATATCAAGAATCCTATATGTGAACATCGATAGTTGAGATCTTTTTAATATGCTAACTACTACCATAGTACCTAAGTGTGCTAGTATTGACAGTTGAATTAAAAGAAGCTTATTATATGCTAGCATATCAAAATAAATCTCAATAATTTAATTTAAAAGATGATTGTTGGTATTTGAATTTTAAAAGTAAAAAGATAGACTTGTGCTTTTTCAAGTACAATTAATTCAAAAAAACAATTTTTGCTTTTTGCATATTCCATGCCATGAATCGTGACTTTCGAGGCAGTTCAAGCTTCGGAGCCAAACTAAGATCCCATGAACCGACTTAAGACAATTCATTCTTGTTTCAATTGTCATGTATATGAGACGAGCCAAGCTCATATTAAGACGACCTATGAGCCAAACAAACAGAAGATGAGCTCGCTTGCTTAAGTTTTAAAGATACATGTTTCATCTACTCTCTCTTTTTGGTGGAAGGGTTCATCCACCTGTAATTTGGAACATAAATTTGATCCTTAATGAACTTGACCATTAGCAATTTAATGCAGTCGTTATGAAAGATGTAAAATTCTTGGCGATTGAGGACAACATATACAATATAAATGATATATGCTTTCTGAAGAGCCGAGCCGAGCCGAGCTGAGTCGAGCCAGGGGAGGTTAACGTGTTTACGCGTCTATTGTGAAACAATATGAGATGAGCCACTAACAGGCTTGCCAAGAGCCGGGCGTAAACCAAACAATCGCGTTTTATAGCCATGGCAGCAAGATAGAAGAAAATTAAATATAATGGAGAATGAAAATAAGAGGAAAATTGTGATGAAGATGGAGACAATCAGAGTCATCTTCCTCATTTAGGCCGATATCCGCTACTTTCTTATGCCGATCAAAATAAATCTCTCTCTTCAGGTCTTTTATTTATTTATTTATTATTATTGGCATATCTAAAACACGATTATCGAATGATACCCATAAAACATTTGTTATAGAGAAGATTTTTGTTTAAAAAAAATTCTTCTTTTTAATTTTTTTTTTCCAAGAAAAGACCGAAACGAACACACACATGTATCTTATATGGTTGCTGAACTCTCCATCAACACCAACGACACCAGTGCAAGAATCTCTTCTTTTGTTACAATGAATATTTCGAGACCTAATTTCCCAATATCAAAACTCATCACTTTAACTTTTCAGTTGATAACTTGGAGAGCTATTGCTCTTTGTGCAAATTAAAAAATATATAAAACCTTTTAATTTTTTTATTTTTATACTCGAAACTCTATAAGTCTTAAGATTAAGAGGTCAACTCGAAAATATATTCAAGTTGAAGTTGAAGGTCCCAAGATCGATACCTGAGGGTGTGCATATCTTGTAGGAATCTGCCTCAGCCCAGCTTCCCTATAATTCTTAAATTGCACAAGATTCGTGCCCTGTGTTGGGGTCCTAAACCACAAACTTCATTGTCTCAATGCCCTCTTTCCAACAAAACTCGATTTGTTCGAGTGGTTTGGACACTTGTTCCTTTAAGCAAGGTCTTGAGTTCCAATCTTGTGGACAGAGAAAACCAGTGCTGACAGAGCTTTATCGCCATAGCTGACCCAGGTCGAACCTGATCGGTCTGGATCCTTGTGCATGGGCTTCGAGATACCGGTGGTTTCGACCGAACGGAAAAGGAAGCCCTCTTTTCTCTAGCCTATAGTAGGGTGGCCGGTGAAGTGTAAGCCATTGTGGATCTTCAAATCCACCACCCTACAAGTGCTTACTTGTCTTCTGAGTTAAAAATAAATAAATTCTCTAATAGAAGTAAAAGAACTTGTGTGAATATTACTTATTTTGAACAAAGCTAATTAAAGATAAAAAGGCACAACTTTCACTCTCCAAACCAGGCCCCATCACAAGCACAAAAGATGTGACACCTTTATAAGGCAATGAACCTAGGGCACTCCTGTAATTGTAAAGAGAGGAGTCAATTATAAATCCAAATCTACGCTGCTCAGTTTCTTACTAGCTTCTAAAGCAAGACTAAGCAAGATAGACACAACCATGTCTTCTCCATCAAGAAAGAGCCATGGTTCATCAACTAGATCCTGCTTGTGCTCACCAACCAACCACCCCGGCTCGTTTCGGTCACCGGAGGGTCGTCAAGTCCTCGGTGCACTCTTTTGGACCGACCACTTCGGCCAAGTTGAGTCCAACCGGCTACAAGATCACTGAAAGTTCCTGTTTGGTTAAGAGGGCAGTTGAGGCCAACCAGGTTTTCTCTTGGCAACAATGCTCAGGCAGTTTCGTATTGATCTGGTCACCACCAGCATGACGAGCGGTAGCTATCCTGATTACGAGTCAATTCACAAGTTGAAGGTCACGAGTTCAATATCCTGCAGGGGCATCAAGCTTCACCTTCTCCATTATATCAAAAAGGGAAAAAAGAAATTTGAAAATCATGATCACCACATGGCCATAGGATCTAAAAGATAGGATCATTGCAACATCGTCCATCATAATTGATAGGGATGCTGAAGTTTTCAACTTTCCTGTGAGTCAGATGTTTATGATTATCCATATGTACAGTGCATTCGATAGCATTAGTGAACGCAGATACATTAGACATACAGTCATGTGATGCATGATTTTATCTTTTGTTTGTCTTCATTCTACTGAGGAGATAAGTATGTGACCCCACATGATGATGCATGTTACATCATGATTTTCTTTTTTCCCTGTCTTTTCACGTTAGTGGCGGGGTGGGGCAATTGGCTAAAACAATCTATACAAGAAATCTGAATATATATATATATATATATATATGTGTGTGTGTGTGTGTGTGTGTGTGTGTATAAGTTAATGGATGTTAGCATTATTGATGTTCTTCACTCAAATTTCATAATTGCTTTTAAGGAACATGAGTTTAATAATAATGTATTTATTTTTTAAAACTTTTTAAAAATTTAAATTACAATTAAAAAAACAATAGGTAACATAAGTGGACATGCCAAAAGTGAGTAGCATCCGATTATATATATTTATATATATATATATATATATATATAGAGAGAGAGAGAGAGAGAGAGAGAGAAAGAGAGAGAGAGAGAGAGAATCTCACCAGAACTTATGTGAAAATATTTTTAGGTCCACCACTGCAAGCCTCACATAAATTGGTGTACCTCTTTTTATTATTGCTATTGAAAGAAATAGTTTTTCCTTTCATTCATAGTTAATAATGCACTTATTTATAATATCTAAATTCCAAAGTCAAGCATGTTTGGTCGAAAGTAATAATGGGATGGACAAGCACTGGAGTAGCGATTTTAGATATGGTTAAGCCTTGGTTAGCTGGTGAAGGGACCTTTGGCTGCTTAAGAGGTAGTAGGGTTCGACTCCCTTGACAGCTACCCTTGGTTTATCCGAGTTTTAAACTAATAAAAAATATCAATTCCTGCTTTAGAGTTTAGAGTATTTTCACAAAGAAAAGCACCCAGTGGGATTCGAACCAGTTCCTTTGGCTCAACACCTCGATTTCTTTAGATAAGGTTATCTTGTCGGTTTGCCTTTCTGATTCGGGCATGCCGCGGCACCGAGCAGGCCAAGACCGGAGTCCGGCAGCGTTGCTGGTTTCAAGTGAATTGAACTGTTCAAGACATGAGCATTAATCCAGCCAGTTTTGGTTGATATTTACTCTTAGGGAGCCACTTGACTTAGAAAAGAACTTCCAACTTTGTCTTTTGATATTTACTGCTTCATAAGAGCAGCTTTAGGGATGGCAATGTGGTGGATCGAGGATGGGTATACCTATTCCCTGCCTCACACCGAAACCTCAATTTTGTACTCCAAACCCGCCCATTTCTTGAGGTGATGGGTATGGGTTGCTCTTTTTCTCTGCGGGTAATGGGATGCGTGCATGATCTTGATATTCTAAACCTGGAACCAAAACCGAACTGACTCTCACCAGGTATGGTTCCAACTGGTGCTTCTGGGTCTGTTTTAGTGCTGATTTCATTTGAAATTTCATGAAATAAAGGTAGGAATTTAAAACCAGAACCCAAAGAACGATCCCGAACCTACGGGTTCAGACTGCCAGTTCTGGTTTGCTTTCATGATAGGTGGAACCGAATCTGAAACATTGGGGCCCCAGAAGTGCCGGCTTCTAGGTGGGTATGTAACATGACATGTTTAACGCAGTTGCCTGCAGATATTGAACTGAAAATGCCCCTTCATCTCTCGACGCATCAAAATAGACGGTGAAGTTCACCTGAAAAGGAAAACATTAAATTCTCAAATTGTGGAGATGTTTTGCATTCAAGTTCTCCTGTTTCACAGAGTTACAATATGAATGGTGGCCCTTTTTAATTAGTTTGTTAAGAAATTTCAGATTATATACTTCCGTCCGGTCGTCCTTGACACCGTTCAGTTTGTCCATCAAGGACAATGGGATGGTGGTCATACTAGATAATGTCCACCAGGTGGACCTTATCGTTCTTCTCTCTCTCTCTCTCTCTCTCTCTCTCTCTCTCTCTCTCTCTCACACACACACACACACACATATATATATATATATATATATATAAGAAGGTAGATTGGGAGTGTTTAAGGAACAGACAAAATCTGTTCAATTCTAAACATCGAGCAGTTTGGTTTGGTTCTAATTGATGGTTTGATTCACGATTTTAAGGTTGGAATCAAACCATGAGAATTGAAGGGAATCATTATATTATATATATATATATATATATATATATATATATATATATATATATATATTATATATATATATATATATATATATATATATATATATATATAGATAGATAAGTTTATAAATTTGTCTGTATATATATATGAGTTTTGTAACCATTGGTTCGGTTCTTTAAAAGCAAAGAACCGAGAATAGTGGTTCAAGGTTGAGGTTAGTACTGAACCAAACCGAACAATCAATACCCTTATAGTCAACCTCAGACTGACCCTCTTTTCTGGTTATTTGTCTATATATATATATATATATATATATAATCAATACCCTTATGTGATAAAAAGATACCATTAAAGTTGAAAGGTATAAGACTTGCTATGTTTTATGGTTACGAGTGTTGCACTTGATCATCAATATGTACAAAAGATGTCTATAACTATATTGAGATGGATAAGTAGTCACACAAGAAAATACGTAATGAGGTTATTAGAAACAAATTGAGAGTGACATGAATAAAAAATATAATGAGAAAAAAATGTGTAAGATCTGTTTAAACATATAGAAAGACAACTAAAGGAAGCTTCATAAAAGTGTCCGAAAGAAACAAATAATCTATGTAATTGATCCTATGTAGTATGAAAAAAAACTTCATTGTTGTTTATATATATATATATATGTGTGTGTGTGTGTGTGAATTTATTTATTTAATAGGGATCTGTGGTGGTGACGATGGTACCAGGCACTATAAAATAAAATGATACCGGTCCCATATCGTAAGCAGCCATGAAGTTGCTTGCACATGCCACCCAATCGAAAGCTTTCCCCAGTTATTGCCGTCCTCATTTTCAGCAAGTGAACAAAGAGAGCAACGCAAGCAGATAAGGATGTCTATGGATCAGACATATCCGTTACCCAATCCAATTCTGGATCTCTTTTGTTGTCCAAACACAAACTTGATATTTGAGTCGAATTAAGAGTAAATGGATATCTGGATACAAAGAACATTACATTGAGAAGCAATTAGTCAGATTAGACTAAATCTTTTCGGATTCACTGATACATTGATGTCCAATTAAGCAGATCGTGTAGAGCTATATTAGATCCAAAATGGATCCAATTACATCCCTAAAAGAAAGATTTACATCCGGGATCTGCACATGCAACATCCCTATCGCAATAGTTCTCCATGTCGGCAAAACGAATAATCAAATTGACAATTGGCCAACAGCCATTCTGAACTTTCCTTTTTATTACATGTCACAAAAAATCCCATTTGTTATGATTATTAAATAAGTTAAATTTCCTTATCTCTACCATGATTAAGTATAAACAGTGGCGGATAAAAAGAGGAATTTATGGTGGAATTAAATAACCGATTATAAAAATATTGAAGGAAAAAAATGAAACTAAATTAAGCCTTTTCCTTGCAAGGGTTGGTTGCATGGATTCTTCTTAATACAAATTTTCAGCAATTTTCTTTTTTAACGGATTTATACTAGTTATTTTTAATGAGAAATGAAAAGTTCAATTTATATTGTAATTAAAAGTCAAACTTTGAAATGTCCAAGGAACAACCTCTCACCCTTCTAGAGGTCACACAAGATTGAGATTCGGGCACGAACCTGCATATGGGTATGCCCGTTGCCGACCCTCCATTGGGGCCATTGACTTGTTTGCTTCATAGGCTTTCCTGACCTTACAACAATTATGACAACTAAATGCGGATCCGGAACAACGGCCTTCTCACAAGAAATGAACTCCTAATCCGTCTAGGGTCTCACATGGACACGACGATAGAATATTATCCTTTTTGTAGTTTCTTTGGTTATTGAAACAAAAAATGACACGACTCGAAGAATCCTTCCCAGTGCACGTCAAACGGGGAGAGCATCTTACCGTACTTCTTCCAAATCTGGTCAGGTCTGTCAGAAATCCTTTCAAGAGAAGATGTTGCTTGGAAAACGGATCGGATGTCGTTTTACTACAAGAAGAAAAGGAGATATATCCAATGGATCCTCACCCCATCACTATATATTCTGTAAGATATGTGTCTCTTTTCCGTCTGAATACGAACTGGATCTTGCTTACATCCGTTTTAACTGGATCCTATAATACCGTATCCAAATCCGACCTCAACACGATCATTTCTTTAAAAAGGCAAGATGCTGAAAATTTTTGCAACCAACCCTTGCAAGGAGAAAGAATTTTAGCTCCGTTTTCTTTTCTTCAATAATTTTATAATGTTTGGCCTATAAATGTTGCATTAGAAGCCTCATATCAGACGGTCAAAACTAACCAACCTTGTTGTCCAGACAAAATAGATGACATGAAAGTATATTAATGTGAGAATAATGTGAACTGGTTAAAATTTAGGGATGCATTATGTATATTATGCGACAACAAATTACCCAAAGAAAAATGTTAATTTTGTAGACAATCGTATTTCAGGTTGTCTTCATGTTTTATGTTTTATAGTGTTAGTCATGTTTTGGGTTTATGTGACATTGTTTTGGGGTTTAGAATAAACAAATCAACTCGAATACAACCCAATATCTTTTCTTTCAGTATTTCCAGTGGGTATGAACACGGAGTTCTCCAGGCAATTGGCCGCTCTTCAGTCAACCAAATAGGGATCCCATCTCGGCACACACGCTCCAATCACAATCACGAGACTCTTCTACGCCAATGAGCACCGTAACTCTCTCTCAACCCGACCCACACAAAGCCCATCTCCCTCTCTGCCACCCACAGAATATCCTTTGTTTTTTCCCCGTCATTTTCTCCCACCCGTTCCAGTGAAAGCCAGATGCACAGGGACCTCCTTGGTCCCACAAAACCAGACCGCACACTCTGGGACACCAGTAACAATACTAGACCTATCGGGTATTCCGTCATTCACCGACGGTCCCACAAAGCCAGTGCATAACACTTTCCTTCACTTTTTCTTCTTCCAATTAAAAATGTTCAAAAGGCCGGGACAGGCAGAACCAGCCAGCTGTTGGGCACTTCCCTAAATCGTCATGACGTCCTCGCTTCTTTAATGGCTCCTCAAATTTACCGGCGACTATCACGCTTAACAGTGACGTCTCACGCCTTTCTTACCAAATGAAAATTACCCACACCTGTCTGGACTTACCGGAAATCAATCAATCCCGGCGGCATTATCGGCAATAATGAAAACCGCTTCCTCCGTCTTAAAATTTTCTTTTATTATGGTTGGCAAGTGTTACTTAATTTCAATTAACTATGTATGAATTACACTTCAAATTTTTTAAGTAAATATTTAAGTTAAAAATGGTTTAGGATTAATCAGATCTTATTAATATCATTTGATCATCTCTTGATATTTCCACCATGTCTATGAGGGACCAGTGTTTGGCAAGTGTTAATTTCAATTAACTATGTATGAATTACACTTCAAATTTTTGAAGTAAATATTTAAGTTATCATTTTGTTCATCTCTTGATATTTCCGCCATGTCTATGAGGGACCAGTGCTTGGCAATGTTAATTTCAATTAACCACGTATGAATTACACTTCAAATTTTTGAAGTAAATTTTTAAGTTGAAAATGGTTTAGGATTAATCAGATCTTATTAATATCATTTTGTTCATCTCATCTCTTGATATTTCCGCCATGTCTATGAGGGACCAGCGCCCCCACGCGCTTCGAATTCTTCATATCTAAGAAAGAGGCAAGGATCAATGGCAGTTGAGGTTCCGAACTTATCAAACAGACCCTGCACAAGAAAGCGTCATCCACACATCAAAATACCAAACATAGGAGAAGATCAATATGACATAAACCATAAAAAATGCGCAGAACAGAAAACAAAATATAATAAATAAAAGGAAATGCATTACCTAAACGAGATCAACGATTCGTCCGAGATGATTCACCGAACGACGACGACGACGGATAAGAGGACGTACGTAACGCCGAATGGGTATAATCAACCGAAACGGAGCTTGACGGAATGCAAACACCGCCACATGGGGAAAAATAAGACGGATTTCATCCCACTGCACAAAATAGAGCTGTTGCATGTTATTAGTATGAAAGATATGAGAGTTCTCGTGTTCACTGTCGGTCAAAGAGGTGCGTGTCAATCAGGAGTTAATTTTAACTAGTCAGTTAATGCAGTTAGTGTAGTTCTTACTCCGCGGAAGAGTTAGACTTTAAAGAATATTAAGATCATAATTATGTACAGAGGACGCTCAGGCAACTAGAGTTGTATCGACCGTACAAAATCTGATTGCAAACCGATCGGGACCTTCTGCTCTTTTATTTCCCTGTCCATCTTGCGCCATGGAAAAACCCGTGGACTCCTTGAGGATCTGCCGGAGAACGGCCGGTTTAATAAAACCCCGGCGTTCAGGAAAAGCGGAGAAGAATTAGGGTTAGAGGAGGACGGATATTTTTCCAACACACCTTTTTTTCAATCTTCAGCTTTCGACATGACCGAAAGCCGACTCGGACGCGGCTGAAACGCCGCTATCCTCCTCTGATGGTGCGAGGACGGGCGGATGAGGGCTGTCAGAGACCTCCTTACCCACTCGCCCTCCACCGAGCCGATCCGGACGAGCGAGTTGGTCATGGATGACCTCCTCGCTTCGAGCCGGTTCGACGGCAAACCCATATTCTTGTGCAGGCTGCATCTGAAGGACCCCGGGTGCGTCGTCGGCGAACACATACACGTCTTCTTCGGCGCCGCAGATGACATCGACTTCTGCTTCTTCACGATAGTATCCCTGCATGACGAAACGGGCAACCTGGTGATGGATCGGCTCGGTGACTTCGATCTATCAAGGGAAAACCTCACGGAAGGCGCAGATGAAGCGGATCCGCAAAGATTAAGCCTCGTCGGCGACGCGGATCTGGTGAAGAACCCGGAAGATGACGAAGAGAAGGCGGAAGATGTCGAGCAAAACGACGACTGAGTCGAACTGGATCCAGAAGACACGAATCTCCCGCTAGGAGAGATCGATCTCTGAAATCCATATCCCTTCATAGACATGACCGAACTGTTAGATCTGGCTCTCGTAGACGTCATAATTTCCGATCAAAAACTGTATTTTCCAATAATCAAAACAAAGACAAGGAAGAAAGAAAAGGGAAGAGAATGGAGAAGAAGAGTCTTCCAAAGGTCGCGGTTTCGCTCCCTATTTCGGCAAACATGGCTTTGCTGAGGCGCCTCATTTATAGAACCGATTGCAGTAAAATCGGAGTACAGTTGTTCCACTCTGCACGCTTTCCTTGGAGCGTCTTTGACTCGTTAGGGTTTTTCCGTGACCTAACCACCAAGTTAGTTAGTTAGGTTAGATATCTAACCATGGTTAGTTTACCCATGGTTTTTCATTATCCAACTGCAAGAAGCGGTGTGCAACCACCGCTCTCGCCATCGCTATCTGAATTTCCATCATCTACCCCTTCCTTCCCTCAAATCTCCCCTAAAAAGCAGAACGAAGGAAACTTCGAGGAGTGGTATTTTAGGTATTGGGGTTTGCCAGACTTGGTTTGCTTTGTTTGTAAGCTAAGGCTGTTTTAAGTTTCAACACTGGGTTTTGGACGCTTCTGCCTTTAAACGAAATTAAATAAAACGGGAAAAGAAAAAGGAAAACTATGGTGGTGTGGACCCGGAATTGACGCGGAACGCACTCAGACGCGAAATTCGTTCGGCCCGAGAGGGCCCGTCGAGCCGAACGAGATAGATGTTACCCGTGTCTAGTTTGGGTGCTAACGGCGAATGTCTTTGACCGAGAACGAGACCAGGTACGAGAGCGTGAGTACCCGGTCCGCACTCGACTATACGTCTATGTATCTACTACAAACGTATATATAAATACATACAGGTAGTAGTTTGTGCTCAATTAAGCGTACTCTTGGATTTCGTATTTTGTATGGTTCTACCGATGAATTATTAATTGTTACCTTCTGTCACATTTCATTACTCTTTCAATATCTAAAACTTTGCTTAACTGATTAAAGATGATGTTGTCACCCAAATCAATCAAAAAATATGATATTATATAAGTAGTTTGTGGTTTTTTGAATTTTAATAGTGACAACAACAATTTTAACCAATAAAAAATAGTTTTAAATAGTAGAGGAAAGGTGGATAGTGATTGAAGGTAGCGGATGGTGGTTGAACCAATGGAATTATATGAAACAAATAATTAAGTATCATGCTCAATTGAAAAAGGACCATTACCTATTATATATTGCACCAAATTTACACCATCCCATCTTAGAACAGTTAAAATTCAAATTCAAAAAGCTGGAAAATGTGCAATTTGAATTTGAAAGAAGTTTTTAATTTTTAATTTAAATTTTAGTCATTGTCATTTAAATTTAAATACCTTACAAAATACCAAATTGAATCCACATCCACATTACATACCTTTTGAAAATTGTATCTCAATCATCGTATGTATGGATTTATGACTCTTTCTCTCTCTATATATATACACACACTGATTGACTACTTTCTTAGTTTACCCAATGATGATTATTTATGAATTATGATGGACTAGAGTGGTATGCTATATTTTTGCAAAATAATATTGTAATTGAGTGTTCTTGTTTTTGGCGTTTTGGGACCTAAAAAAATTGATAGCATATTTAACTTTTAGGGGTCTAAGATGGTTGTATTAGAGGGTGGTTGATTAAGAGATCAAAACTATCGAACTTGAACTATAACTCCAGTTATTCTAGTGATCCACCTTATATGAAGAGTAGTAAGTCTCATAATCATATAAAAAGTGTGGTTGTATAATCCCGTATGTTTTGTGTAATATACTCAGGTCTTCATTTGGTTACGAGGAAAAATAAAAGTGTAGTTTCAGTTATGTAGTCTCGGTTCTCGTAATCAAACACCCCCATAGTGGCCGGAGCCAGGAGTCCTGCACATCTGGGTCTTAGACGTGTAGTATATATTCACTGTTCTTGTAATCAAACACCCGCACAATCGAGTTTTTACGCTGGCATCTCTCCTAATCTCAAATAGTTTAAGAAGAGGTGGAAAAGCGTATTAAAGGTTGTGTTTGCAGGTAAACCCATGCCTTTAAACACTATTATTTTAGTCGCTATCCCGAAAGGATGAGCTAACTAAAATTTGTAGGAGTGGTTAACCTTATCGGTTCTCTCCAAACCTAACATTCAGTAACCTCTGTATCAATCCAAAGAAAATCAATTTAAACTTAAAAACCAACATTTGATCCAAGCAAAATATATTGCACCAAGAACAATATCTCAACTGGCTACGGGGCTCGAATCACAAGTTTTTCGTTGTGAGTTCGATACCACCAGTGTGCAAATAATGATAATAACAATAATAATAATAATAATCAATGTCAAATACATGCTTGGTCGTGTTGGTGAGCTAGGTCGTGATGGGTCCTCCCCCACATGCATAAGGAAATCACCATCCCACATTGTCATGTGGATGCTTGTTAATGAAAGTCAGCTTGGTTCTTGGTCATCATGGACTCTGTGTGTGTGTGTGTGTGTGTGGGGGGGGGGGGGGACCATGATGACCAAGAACCAAGCTGACTTACATTAACAAGCATCCACATGACAATGTGGGATGGTGATTTCCTTATGCATATGGGGGAGGACCTAGTGAGACTATTTTGGGTTCGGTTCATACATGTTAACAAGACAAGTTGTGAAAACGTATGAACCAAGAATCAGTTTTTACTCAAAGCTTTGAAACTTAGAAAAGATAGAAAACGTATGGAACTGCTGGTTTCAGTTTTTACTCAGTTCCAATTTCATGAGAGGCGGAACCAAATCCGAACCGTGTGGTCTCTTGCTTCGGGTCTGGTTTGACTGTTTTCAGTTCTTGCTGATCCGGTTTAGGAACCACAAGACTGATTCCAAACTAACTGTGTCTACTTCTCACAACTTCCAAACTAGAGAGAGAGTCTTAAACTTAAATAACCCCAAAAAATAGAGACATAAAGAACCCATAATTTTTATAGTTTGATTAGCATAAATAATAATAATTATTTGAATTAAAAGTATTATGTATTAATTTAATATATCATCATGTTTCTATTTTATCATCTCAAACATCAAACAGTTATGATGATCCTTGTTGGTTTATATTTTAGTGGGTTTCCTAAATATAAACTCTCTCTCTCTATTTATATATGTGTGTGTGGTAGCTTATGTTGCATGTAAAAGAAGACGGAAACGGGAATAGAACATGGGAAACTAAAAATCTTCAAAACTTAAGAAATGGGAAAACGATATGTATACATATATCAAATGAAAACAAAACTAATTTACACATTTCAATAATGAATTTAATATATAATTGCATACCAAACTGTTAAATATGGAAAAAATGCATCTATTTTTAAGTATCACCAATAGGGATTGCGCCCCACTCTTTGCCGAGAAATAGAAACGCTGATTGTCCATCTGAGGAAAGCTTATAGCAGAAAAGATGGCAATGGCGTAGGATTTTATATTGAAAACGAGAGAGAGAGTTGAAGGTTTGGCTCTCCAACTAAACAAAGAGTATAGCACAAGGGTTGATTGGATTTTTTTGAGAGAGAGAGAGAGAGAAAGAGAAAGTATGACAGTTGGAAATTTTCCTATTTTTTAGTTTTAAAAAGAAAACATTTCTCAGATATAGAAAACTCTAGGAAAAGGGTTCCAAAAATGAGAAATTCAAGGAAAACATTTCTATAGTGTTTCCTTGGAGTTTCCAATTTCCCAGGAAAAGAAGTTACATGCTTAATAGGTGGTAGCGTAGGAGGAGTAGGACTTTGGTACCATCGTTGAAGTGTACAAATTATATACTTACTGTAGTGGTGTTTTATACGAAAACAACTTATATATAACTTACTATGTTTATTTTGTGATGTGACTGTACAAATTAAGTGCCGTATAGTGGCACGTATCAGAGCGTACTAAACCATGTCTTAGGGTTAGGCTCAGTTTCATGACTTATAATGGTTTGCTCGGTTTCCCCAAATAGAGAACTGGTTCGAGATTGAACCTAGAATAGAACCAAACCTGATCATGAAGACCTCTAGTTACCTGCCTGGCGACCCGAAACCAAGGCCAACCAGGGCATGAACCATGGTTCAATCAAAAGTACTGGTTAACCATGTCTTTTGGATTGGGGCATCATTTTGAGAAATTTGGATCGTAGCGGGTGCTAGATCAGATTTGAAAGGCCATCCTTTATCCAGTCGTAAGAACCAGGGAAAAAAAAGAAGAGAGAGCATACAGGGGCCAGTATTATGGCCCAAAGCAGCAGAGATGGGTCCAAAAATAACTGAAAGGTGTTGACTCGAACAGAGTATGTACATTCCTAAGTCGGCTGGCAGCTAGCCTGTTACAATCAATACCCAACAGGATAATTTTTTACCACTGAAAAAATAGAGCTGTAACACCTTTTGGTGGGGCTGCATGGGTTAGGGACGAAGTTGGCCGAGGGGGGCCAAACCATCTCTCTCTCTCTCTCTTATATATATTTATATATATATATATGGTTGTTAGGCAAGCTCCATCACTTGTACGATCAATCAAACAGTGATTGAAAACACATATGACGTTCCATTTAATTTACTTATATGTATTAAATGATATCGATCCTCGTATCAATATTGATATATGACTAAAGATCTTACGGATGATACTGATCGTCAAAGGATGTATAGCAACTCCTAGTTTCCTGTATAGTGATTAGATGTATTATAATATCTAACTGAACATAATGATGTATTATAATAAAGAGTGGACATAGGTATCCATGATTCAGTTCAATTATCGAACTGAACATAATGATGTATTATAAGAGTATTTTTTATTTTTTTATCTAAATGATACTCATGCTCTCAAAAGTAAAGGGTATGTATGAATATTATGTATCTAGGATTTTATATAAAGAGAAAATAAAGAGAATATTATATATATATATATATATATATATATATATATATATATATATATATATATATATATATATATATATATATATATATATATATATATATATATATATATATATATATATATATATATATATATATTCACATGTATATAGTATGAAGAGTCCTCTCTCTCTCTCTCTCTCTCTCTCTCTCTCTCGGGAAAGTAACGGCAACACGGTATAAAGCTGATCAAATGCATTTGTCCATAAGAACACATGAGCATGTTGTGACTGAAGACTCAAGTGGTTGGACCTTGAGCTTGAAAACAAAAGTGAGCTTGGTTCAGCTAACATCTAACTTGTCATGTTTCGTTCGTGCTGAACCCGCAGGTGAGTTCTTGTGTATTTTCGGCTCTATTTGGTCCACATAGACTATTTTCATGCAATTAGTTGAGAATATTAATTATATATATTACAAAATTAGGTTAACCAACTAGTTGGAACTACACTTACAACCAAATGGTCAAGAGTTCCAAATTTTAATCTAAAAGTCGTATACTTTTTTGGGCAATGGGGAGGCCGAAGCCAGACCCGCACACCCCAAGGATGGAACCCACAACCTTCAATTTGTGAGTGAAGTCCCTAGCCAGGTGAGCTATCGCTTTGACTGCAGAAGAACACTGTATTTTTTGTTCAAAGGAGAGAAGGAACTTGTATTGTGATGAAAGTAATATATATATATATATATATAGAAAGAAAGAATGGCTTTTAACTTTAAAGACCAAGCTCGTCTGAGTCTTTGTTTGTGCTCTGGCCAGGTCAAGCGGGCAAAACAAGTTGAACGAGAACGATACTTTAAGTTGATGAGTGAGCTACAAAGTGCACTTGTTTGCTTCGTTAGGCTCGTTTACTAGCCCTGGATGTTGACCCTTCACGGGTCGCCCTCGAGCCCACTGGTTTCTTCTCACTCAGCCTATTGGCTATCTTTGATTCCCAAAGTCTAAGGGAAAAGGAAGCCATCTTTGTTGAACATCTATTCAAATCTTGACTTTGATTTTGACTTTCTCTCTCTAAGTCGAGGCTCGTGACCGGGTAGAAGTTTCTAACTTGAGTTGCACGGAAGGAAGATTCACATGGCAGCCTTTGGTCCATTCTCACACTGAAGTATCAAGGGACTGAATATGAATGGCATCTCCCGCCTTGAACTAAACTACATTTAAGGTTACAAATAAGATTCTCTCTCTTCCTTTATATAAATAAATAAATAAATAGGGAGAGAGAATCTACTAGAAAACTTAGGTGTTAACACATCCAAACAAATCTCAATCATTCATTTTTATTGAGGATGTTTAAAAAAAATGTAAAAGTAAAATTATATTACACTTTTGTAAGTGTATACTTTTTGTTTTTCATTCAAAATTCAACTATTCATCAATCTAAGATTATTGATGATTGAGATTTGTTTAGATCAAGTTCTCTTTCTCTATTTATATATATACATATATATATATATATATATATATATATATATATATATATATATATATATATATATATATTGCTACAGTGGTCATCTAGAATTAAACTCATTTTGGAGTTAATGTGTTAAGCTTATTAAAATGTTTAAAATACCATGTGTATCCGAAGAATATGTTTTTAGACAATAATTTTTCAAAAGCACTGTCGACTTTTCCTTTACTAAATGAAGGACTGTTTCAATGGTTGAGATTTGAGATGAATGGTTAAGGTAATAAAATAAAATACACTTAATCATTAAATATAAAATATAAAAGTGCAGTGATACTTTTAATTCAAATCTCTATCGTTGTTCATGTCAATCAAACATACTTGCGTGTGTTTTTTTCTTAGAAGCTAACTTAGATTTCACATACAAAAATACATTAATACTTTTAATTCAAATCTCTATCATTGATCATGTCAATCATACTTGTGTGTATTTTCTTTCTTAAAAGATTAGATTTCACCCATAAGGTAGAGATGGCATGAACTAACTTAATGAATGTGATTGTGTTCCTTAGTCTTAGACGCTATTTATTACTAAGTCATGTGGCCAAAATGAAGGACAGAGCCTCAAGTATTACATGAAAAAGCAGCAAATCACTAATAGAAGATAAAATGAGAGACATATTACAAAATAACAATCAAATGAAGCTCTAACAAGGTCCGGATAACAACCGCAAATTGGTGTCACGAACCCTGCTTAGTCCAGGAGAAAGAACCGATTTGGGTTTTGTATTGACCGACCATTGGTGAATAAAGGAACCTCCTTAAACCTTTGATATATCGATCATTGATTTATATACTTTTATTTCAAAAATCCAATCTTTTGTATGGGTTGTGAGTTTGATTTGATTCAAGTGACCGGTTAGGACGGAGGGCTGACATCGGCCACCAGAAACCACCCAGTGGCACAGCGAGCAATAGCTCATCAGGCTACGGGGTTGAGTTACAAGTTGGACGTCATGAGTTCTAGGCTGGGGGCTTGCATCTGGCTTAGGTCTCTCATTATACCAAAAAAAAAAAGGACCAAAAGAGATTCTATAGCGCCCATGATCTAAGGGAGCAGCACGTTATCCTTTCGTTGTCAAGCGTGACACTCAAATACCATCATATCAGGAAAGTTGATCACATGGTGTGACTCCCCCCCCACACACCGTATTATCAGATAAAATAACTCCTCACATGCAGTTTTCAAATGTTTGCAAAGTCTATGATACAGTGCATCACATGATGGAGGTCATCCTTATCCTGTTTGAATTTTGATAATTTGAAATTCGATCCATCGACATAGAGTTATGTAATCAGATGTCATGTATACCATGGATTCAGGTAAATAATATCCGTGTCAATTCTGGTGTCCGATCACAAAGGACTACTGTATTGTATCAGCGATGAATGCACACGTGCACACACACACACACACACACACACACACACACACACACACACACACACATATATATATATATATATATATATATATATATATACATACATATATAATATGTATGTATATATATGTACATAACCAAGCTGTTTCCTAAGCTATGTGGAGTTGGCCCAATAAATTCTTAGTTACCATCAAACTTCATCTTGTACATATTAGCATTTAACTTCATAAAGAGAACGATTGCTTTATTGTTTCCTTCAACACTTTGGCTTCCTATTAAAACATTTACTATCTAATCTTTTTTCTTCTTTTTATTTGCTTCATTTGGGTTTTCTGTCTAAATGTTCAGACCCCTTTAATTGTGTCTCTCACAATATATATATATATATATCAGTTATGTGAAAACTCTATTTAAACCAAATCTCAATCATTCAATTGAGGAATATAGATGGTTGAAATTAGAAACAAAAGGTGAAAATAAATATAGGGACAATTAAGTATCCTCCAAAAAGTGCGTACTTTTTAATTTTTTGATTTTTAATTTCAATCAACCATAGCTCTTGATCAGATGACTGAAATTGGTTTGAATTTACACACGAGTGATTTCATCGTCCAACTGTCCTATATATATATATATATGTGTGTGTGTGTGTGTGTGTGTGTGTATATTGATTGGATCGTATTCACCACTAACACTTGCTCACTCATATCTACATTGTGTTTGGGTGCATGAGTATAATAAAAATAGCTTTCATACTTTTCTACACCTCCTTAAAAATTTAAAATTACACTGGTACCACCCAAAACAAATGGGTGGACGTGAGTGAGCATGTGTCAACTGTAAGGAGGATCCGTTTTCATATATATATATATATATATATATATAGAGAGAGAGAGAGAGAGAGAGAGAGAGAGAGAGAAAGAGATGCAGTATGCCTGGTTTGACCTGAACTGGATCAGGTTGGGACTGTTTTTGGAGAGAATGGCTCGAGAAGGTAGCAAATCGGGTCAGGATCTCCCTAACCAGACCTGTCTATTCCGATATTCCACACCCAATTGAAGGGGTCGGGCTACACCCAGAAGAAAGTTTAACTGGGGAATGACCATCCATTCTTGGACAGCTGACAGCTGAGATGGTTCCCTTTTCTGGTGTGTCATAACTGGACGTTAGTGATCGGAAGCACCAACCTTTTGTGATATGGACATCTCATTTGAGCTGTTCCGCTTTCACCTAATGTCCTTCTTCTTCTTCTCACTCATTTGAAGTAGGCACTTTCATCTACTGGTTAAGTACTCTACCGCTACTCTCTCAGTCGATCAATGATTTCATCATCGAAAAGGTATATCATTATCGTGCATGAGCAATCGGCTTCAGCCTCGGCTCTGGCCGGACCGACATATCGTCCATCAAAGTAGAGTAAATCTGCAAACTACTTAGAATTGACAGTGCACTTAGATTTGGTAGAAACCTTTGGTATTATTGATACTTCAATACAAACTTGACTCTGAATGCAAATCAAGGTGAACTCATCTCTCCTTTTCTGTGGAAAAATGAAGACTGCACATGCAACTTCTAGTCGATCTACATTAAGCCGAGGTGGAGCATCCCCCGGCCTAAATTCTGGCGTAATCAGAAAAACTGTATACGCCAAGGTTGAATCCTTGTGCTATAATTTATAGTTTGCCCCACCCTAAAAAGTTTCATGAGCTTTTTACCTCACCAAAAAAATCTTCATCCAAAACAGAAAATAATCCTTACAAATGTGTGTTTGATATGTGATCCTTGAATGAAGACTCCATCAATCTTCACATGATTATACCGATCTTGACATGCTACCTAAAAAAATGTTTGTTAGATAACTATCCATGCACAAAATGCTGTCTCGAATCTCGCCGTACTTGGGAAACAGAGCAAACATCTGATCATGAATATGCAGAATAGTATTATGCGCTCTTACTATATAATCTAAGTGAAAAATTACAGTATCTGTTCTTTCATTCATTCATGTGGGCTTCAAATCCTGAAACATTGAAGCCCATCTGATATGTTCCCTCTTGCTTGTAGAACTCGAGTCATCGTCAGGAATTGCAGGGCCAACCTTCATAAATTTGGAAATGCTGTCGCTCCTCCCATTGGTGAGTAGCAATCTTCCTGGCTTCATCGACGACAGCATCAACTTTCGAGCTTTTCTCATCTTCCAATTCCTTTCGTTTCTCGTCCTCGGCACGATGGAGAGTGCGGAGTCCTGATGGCTAAGCCAAGAAAGTAGGTGCTCGGAGACATACTTCTTGGTGCTCTTAATGGCTGCGAAAAGCTTAGAAAATGGCTGTGATCTTCTCTTGGCGAGCTTGAGAACCTCTATCCTGTGTTTGGCTATGGAGATTCCCATGCTTTGTAGGAAATCATGAGTAAAATACATGATATCTTCTTCCACGAGCTCGTTGCGTGAGAACATAAGACCGTATTCATAGACCAAAGATGGTTCGAGGCCGGTCTTCGACAGCCAAGCAAACCAATCCATGGATGAGAAAATGTTTCCGTGGTGATATCTGATCTCTGGTGCTAGAGAGAGAGAGAAAGAGAGAGACGGTGGTATGATCTTATG
This sequence comes from Brasenia schreberi, assembly GCA_036023115.1. Taxonomy (NCBI): domain Eukaryota; kingdom Viridiplantae; phylum Streptophyta; class Magnoliopsida; order Nymphaeales; family Cabombaceae; genus Brasenia; species Brasenia schreberi. The sequence continues at coordinate 40,002,427 of JAYKKT010000090.1, forward strand.
AACCAGAATGATTGCTGCGCTCTGTTTTAGTGTTGGGTGCTTGTGAGGATAGAGCCATTTGGAGCCCACAGTGGGCTCAATACAAGATGCAAAAGTATTCCTTCTCGATTCTGTTGTCTCCAATTACGCCATGGAATGGGTCCTCCCTCCCTAGAAGTATGTGCAATAAGTGTAACAAAGTTTTTAACCAGAGGTAAATACAGCGAGAGATTTAAAATTTTCTTTAAAAAATTATGTTTGAAATAGGAACCAAGGGCTAAATAAATGAACAAAATATATTTCCACTCGTAAAATATAGTCTCTCTAATAATGAGTTTCTGTTGTTTAACTCAAGATGTATTTTGAGTAATGAAAAATAAGTTTTAAATAACTTGGGCCCCCTTAATGTAAAAAAAAACTAAAAGAAAGCATGATTAAAAAGCATAAACTCGTAATGAGTTTTTCTCTTTTTGGAGAATGAATTTGTGGAAAAAGGTGCTGCATAAGATACATAAAATATCATATTGTCCACTTTTCACCCATTCTTTAAAAGGGAGCTTCTATTGATAGCGAAAGTGCTAAAGGTAGACCTTGGTATATAATAATGAAAGATTTTTATAAAAAATTATTTAAAAATAAAAGCCGTAAGGGATCTACGTTGAGTCAAGGTGGGAATGGGGGCATGCACTCACAACAAAAAGTTACATTACATCACGAGTTCATGAGCTCTAATACATAATTCATCCACCTTAAACAGTTTAATGGATTGTACATCACAAAAATTTTCAAGATATGCCATTGAATTAAATCGTCAAAACCTCAAATACATAATTCTAAAGGTTTTTTCTACTCAAAACCCTGAAGAAACATATGAATCTTATTATTTGTAAGAGCAAATTTTTGCCATTTAAAAAGGGTAGTTTTTCAAAATATTAGTTTGACTCATTTTAACCATCTAAAATACATTTCTTTTTGGTTTTGTTGTGTTAGAGTCCTCATAATAGAACCAATACGGATCGAACTTCTCAGCCCCAAAAACGAGGATTGTCAATGGCGGCCACCCCACTTGAAATAAAAAATTGGGACACGCCACATCATGAAAAGGACACGACACCAGTGTACGAAGTGTCCTGGTTCATTTACAGTGTTTTTTTATTATCCTTATATTATAATACAAGATTAAAACCACATGATTTCTTTTAATTATTATTTTTGATTCGTGAATGATGTTGATGGTTGAGTTTTGGTGCAAGACGAAATAACAATATGAGAAGGTTTTGGATTTTTTTTTATGTAAAACTCCATAAGTCGAGTTCGATCTCTCTTTTGATTGCCACAAATAAGTTTCAGATTTGATTGGAATGGCGAGCACCAAAAATCAATGTTGAATTCTCCATGAACCACCACCATTATGGCACACCCTTGATGAACGGTAGCTATCGATCAAGGTACTTTTTGGTAATTTTGAGCTACATATGCGATCCATCATCAGCGGAACTAAGAGGCCCTAAATAATATGTGGGACCCGCAGCGTCGGATCAAGCACGTTCATCAGATATGGACGGTCTTGATCTCATTCTCCGGGTCCCACCGATTCTTATCTTCTCGATTTTCACAACTACACAGAAACGGCGCGTCAGGGCACCGCATTCCACCAATCGCACGGGTGAAGGCTATTTCCGTCATTATTTATCTAATAAAACTCGCACTACCCTTTCCTCTAGAGAAGAGATCTGGTCATACAGCATAATACGTCGGTTGGTCATATCGAATCTAGACCGTACATATTGATTCTGAAAGCTGGACCTTTATACGGTGTGCAAGCTGTAGATTCATCAACTTCCGGTGTATATTGAGTATGACGTACTTTGTCTTCCGCGTGATCACCGTTGTCTTCCCGCCTGTTGGGTTCTTTTCCTTTTATCCGCAACGAAATTCCGGCTGGTTCGTTTCCATTCGTTGATCCCAAAATACGCACCAGAATTAGCCCCCTCTTTTCTTTCCTCTCTCTCTCTCTCGGGGTTCAGAATCGTCGTCACAGAGAGGATGTGGAGATCGCGATCACTGTGCAGCAGCGTTAGACCATCGCTTCTTGTTCCTTTGGGAATCAGGCGACAGCTTCCGATTCGCCAATTCTCGATGTTTTCCGAACTGGCGCCGCCGTCGCCGGCAGCTGGTGAAGATCGGGGTCTCAGTTTACTTCTCCGGTCCGTCTGCGGGATCGTTCTTGGCACTGCAGTGGGCGTCTGGTTGTGGCCTTCTTCTGCCGATTCGTACTCTCACTTCGACTTCGTTTCGCGAGACGATCCCGGAGTCTTCCTGAGGAAGGAGACCAAATACATCTTTGGAGGTTCTTCTTCTTCCTCATCATCATGATCTTCGTTTATTTCTTCGTTTGTTATTTCCAGATCCTTCTTTGCGTCGTTATAAGTTGGTAGTTTTGGTAGATCTTCTCTTCTTTCCCTAACCCTCCTCTTGTTCTTCACTGCGTTGGTTGGCTCTTTCGGATATCGTGTTCTTTTCCTTGCAAGGAAAGGAAAACAAAAAGATTCAACTTTGACAACAGGTCGGTTTTTCAAGGAAAACTTTTGGTTTTCGTCGTCTTCCCTTTCTTGTTCTTTCTTAGAAAGAAAAAGAAGCGAGATCCAATTAAAGAACCTAAACATAAAATAGCAGTATACAACAAAGCGGACTGAAAGTTTCGCTTGTGCGCTTTTAATCTCCTCTGGGGGCAAGGTTATCCTTGTTTCAGGGCTATCGATGAGCTGCCTCCTCGCTAGGCGCACATGATAGATTTCATTTGGTTTGCGTAGGCTTCTATGTGTTCCAACGAAGTTTGTTTCTTGAATACAGTTTCCTTCCTTTTAGATTCGCTTTATAGGTTGCATTGTGGTTCAATTATGGATCTGTTAAGCATGGAATCCAACATGCAGATTGAAAATCAGGTCTTAAAAGCCAAAACTTTAGTCGATCATGTCATGCTAAAGCTACTTTAGTCTTTCCTAAACTGTATTAGGAGACATCTAGTTCAGTATCTCCTACTCTTCTTAAAGCAATTAAATGGGAGTTTTCCGTTTCAATCTGAATTCGCTCAATGCTCCTTAATCTCCAGACACTAGAAACAGAAACACCAAATAACTCGCTCTTCGGATATGCAGATAAGCATGCAAGCTAGATAGAGATTCATCAATGATGGATGAATTTCTGCTGAGATTCTAATGATGCTTTGTCTGAAACATGCTCTCATATTAGTTACTGATTTTGTTTTTTGCTGGTCCCAGTTCCTGTTGATTAGAGGTTCTCAATTAAGCACCCCAGCATATACATCTTTTTCTGAATAACCATGACAAGTCAATAGTTGCTTGCTGTCGCTAAATCAATATATGGTTTGTTATGACTGCAGAAGCTTACAGGAGGAGGGTCTTCTTTAATTATGAGAAGCGAATGCGGTTGCGAAGTCCTCCTGAGAAGGTATCTTGATTTATGTTACTTACATGTTTAGTATAACGATTAATCACTTGAGTGGTTGGTAGGAGTCTGTACTTTTATCTTGATTTCTTTAGAGGATTGGTAGTTGGTTGGAATGGAGAAGTGCCTGTAACTGCCTCTGCTTTTAGGTCTGCCACAGAAAGTTCTTTGTCTGCAATGAAAAGTAGGAAGCACAAGCACATACCGCTTCTTTAGATGAGTCAACGATTAAATTGTTTTCCTGCAACAGTTGAAGGCATGCCAGATTTGTCAATGGTTAATTTCCTTTCATCTGGGATTTAGAACTTCTCAAAATTGGTCATTTATTTGATACCATGCGATCTTTTTCTGATTCCATACTTTTCTTTTTAACGAAAATTTCAGTGTCATGTTTTTAGTTAACACTCTATAATTCTTGTCTCACAGTAGCCTGTACAAGCAAATTTGCTTTTAGCTGATTCTTTGAAACAATTCCAAATTTCAGGTTTTTGAGTATTTTGCATCGTATAGAAACTCAGAAGGGGAATTGCTCATGACGCCAGCAGATTTGATGCGTGCAGTAGTTCCTGTTTTTCCTCCATCAGAATCACATATTGTTCGAGAAGGGTTTTTGAGAGGGGAACGGCCACCTGTAGAGTTACATTGTGCAGCTTCAACCTTTTTTATGCTTTTTGATACCGATAATGATGGCCTTATTTCGTTTGCAGAGTAAGTTTCCAATCTGTTTGTTTTTTCTGGATGTAATTAGAATTCAAATTCAATTGCAGAATGATTTGTGCGAGGCTTCAACCAACTCTTCACTGGAAGCAGTACTAATACAAATTGAAAGTTTGTATGTTCAATCTTTGTGAGTGTTTACAAGGATTCTGTCTGGTAACGTAACGTGCATTGATCCATGTGTAATGTCTGCTTCTTTACTTTGTAACAGGTACATCTTTTTCGTTACGCTACTAAGTATTCCAGAATCAAGCTTCTCTGCAGCCCTTAAAATGTTTGACCTGGACAACAATGGGTACTATGTTGGCCTCAACCTCAGATACTCGCATATTCATTCATTTCTTTTATATTCCTGGTTTAGGTTTTTGTACTTATTTGTCAATTAACTTTAGTTTATGTCACTTATAATGGACAATGTGACTCTTAGGCATTGCCTAGTCATGACACACATAGGCTGCAGCGGATTTGACGCTTTCCTAGAGTAGGAGATCATAAGAAGGATACATATTGCTTAAAAGAATTACTAAACAAAGGAAGCATGCTTGAGGATTATACATAGTTGTTGAGGTAAGATGGTTAGGAAATACAAACAATGAAGATCGGAGTTGATAACAGATTGAAATGTAGAGTTCTAGATAAAAGAATTTCTTGATACAAGATGAATACCATCCACATTCAATATATGTTTACCTGTAAGGAGATATTCTTGTGATTGCCTAGGGGTCTAAAAAACTTGTCCTCCTGATTTTATTGTAGTGTTAATTTTGATCTTATTGTATCAGACAGAGAATTGTACATAGTTGTTGAGGGAAGATGGTTAGGAAACACAAGCAAACCCATGTCAGTGACCATTTGCAACACTGAAAATGGGAGTTCAATGAGATTGAAACGTACAGTACTAGATAAAGGAATTTGTTGAACAAAGCCGATTGTCATCCACATTCAATATGTGTTACCTGTACGGAGGTGTTCTTGTGTTTGTCTAGGGGTCTAAAAGCTGGGCTTCCTGATTGTGTCATAGCCTTAATCTAGATCTTATTATATCTGGGTCATGGTGACACCTAAAGGAAATCTTATTAATGGCTGCAGTAGTTTATGAATTATGAATCTTTCTGGAATTGGAAAAGCATGATCAAATAATGAACTTTTGGAAATATTTAGCTTTCCCAAGTTATACCTAAAGAAGGTGTCCGTTTACAAATCCATAAAACTACTTTTACATCATTTCTGAAAGCTATGTTTGATCACATATTTCAACAAAAGAACGCAGTGGTTTTAGAAGTGCAAAGAGGAGGAAATGGAGTTCAAGTATACCATTTTGGTTTGGATTTAAAATAAACACAATAATCCTACTTATTTGTGCTAGCCTTCACCGGTCAAAAGTGGAAGCATTTAACCCCGATGCATCTCTCTGATGTTTTCAGTAATCTTAAGTGTTATCTGCTTACCACTTCACTGTTGCTGTTGGTACTTGTTTTCATGATTATCCCTTTGTCTATTTCAGAGAAATTGACAGAGAAGAGTTTAAAAAGGTCATGTCCTTAATGAGATCATATAACAGACAAGGGGCTAAACATAGGGACGGCCTGCGTACTGGATTCAAGATCGGGGAGCCTGTCGAGAATGGTGGCCTGGTGGAGTATTTCTTTGAAAAAGATGGTCAATCCCATCTCCGACATGAAAAATTTGTTGGGTTCTTGAGAGACTTGCATAATGAAGTATGTCATTTCTGTTCTTCACTAGTTCTATTTTATTTTGGTGATCCTTTTTGGTGTATAATATTACTAAGAATATGTTATTTTTGTGTTGCTCACAAATCTTCATGATATCCTTTCATCGCATTGCTGATTAGCTTTCCAAAACCATAGAAGTTAGCTGAATATGCCTGTTTTACTCCAAAATCTGTGTTCTAGTTATTTCTTTAGCTGAAGTTATCAATTTTGCGAGACAATTGCATCTTTCTCCATTCAGAAATATTGGATTTTCTCTCTGAAGGGATGCTTCATGTTTGCAATGCACCAGAATCAACATCATTTGGTGTAAGCTCATCAACCTGCTGGGGATATTTTTCATTGGCAGTGCACTTGATTGATCTAAACCATCGCTCCCAAGTTTTACAAAATATGGCAGGGTTATTCTATTTTGTCTTTTCATCATGTCTGGCTTCACATTAACTGATCCCGGGTGATGGATGGACATTCCTCCGACTCCTCTTTAGTTGGTTCTCGTTTGAGTTGTTCCCTTTAGTAGGTTTCATTTTGGAAGTTCATAATAAATATGATCAACATTTATGGACAAATCATATTATATGCACCATATTGAATGCTGTTAATGGATGCATAATAAAATATTTGATTAGGCTATTGACACAGGAAGTGTGTGATTATGCAGATTGTCCACTTAGAATTTGCTCATTACGACTATAAGTTAAGGGGGTTGATATCAGCCAAAGATTTTGCCCTTTCCATGGTTTCTGCTGCGGACATGAATCATATAAACAAATTCTTGGATCGTGTTGATGAAATTGACAATGATCCACATCTCAGAGGCATTCGCATAACATTAGAGGTCAGACGCATATAATATAATCTTCAGCCATCTCACTCATTCTCCTTGTTCTTACGTTCAGCTGCTTGCAGGAATTCAAGGCCTTTGCAGAACTACGCAAGAGGATCCAACCACTTGCTCTTGCCATATTTAGTTATGGGAAAGTGAACGGTCTCCTGACAAAGAAGGATTTCCAAAGAGCTGCATCCCACGTACTGCATTTTACCATTTATATGTTTTCCTCTCCCTGGTTGTCAAATTGTTCTCCTTTCATCCCTTGTTTATATTTTTCCCCACTTTGATTGTAGGTTTGTGGTGTTACTATAACAGATGACATGGTTGATCTAATATTCTATATTTTTGACAACAACCATGATGGAATTTTAAGCACGGAAGAATTCTTGGCTGTGTTGGAAAGGCGAGAGAAGGACATCGCATATCCTACAGAAGTTGGGCTTATGGGAATGGTATCATGTTGGTTAAACTGTGCAAAGGCTTGCCCTCAGCCACATTTTCTTCGATAGTCTGATACAGCTTCACGTTGAGCTTTCGGTATAGAAGGATATATTATAAAGGATGGTTCTTGGTGTGAATTTTGTAATATAAGAAAGCTAACGTGCAATTCATGTTGGTCAGGATACGTAGCCGTTATAGCAGGCAAGTATGTTGGACACCATTACAGGAATTGTCTCTTATGATTTGTTGCTGCCTGTTTAACTTCTGATTCTGCACTAGAGACTGATGGTGATCAATTTTTTTGCAGTTCTTCAGTGAGTTCTACATGCTTTGATCAAGTGGAACTTGGAGCTCGTTGGAAATGTATCTTGGGCTTATTGGTTGTCTGCTGATTTGTGCATGTCTATGTAGATATGTGATTCCTTTTGAGTTGTGTAACTTCTGAACAGCTTCTGGACCATTCTCAGTAAAAGAACATGGATCCATATGGGTTTGTTCTTCGTAATCTTTTAGAGCTATTTAGTGGTTTAAAGTATGGTTACCAAGTATTTAGAGTTTTACTCTGTTTGGGAGCCAGGTTTTGCAATGGAAACATAGTTCCCATATATTCCAAATGCACAGCTTCAAATGCATGGCGTTTTGATATCCTTGGTTGTTTGGGTGCCACTTTCGTATTGTATGGAAATGGTGTTGGTTCACGTGCAAATGCCAACATGCATTTCTGAAGAAAAATGCCGAAGCACAACTTCAAGTTTCCGGCCGGTTAAATTTTCTACATCATCTCGACAGAACATTTAGTGTCGAAATGAAACATTGCTTGAGGATTGAACTTTCCATGCCACCAACCAACTTTTCGGTGGAAATGCAACGCACATGCAATTGGGATCCTCGGCTCGAACTACTGCCCCTCAAAGTTGCCTATATTGCACTTTTGTTTTCAAAATTTCTTTATAAAAGAATGGTTGTCACTGCTACGTTCTTAAAAGCAGGAAATTTTTCTAAAAGTAATGCAACGCACATGACGAGAGAACATTTTGTGCCATTTATTTTAAATGAATAACTCTACACATGTAAGGACGTAAGGGATCACCCTTGCATTGTCGGTTCCAAGCTCAGATAAAGGAGGAGGGTTGTGTTAGGCTTTCGACAGTCAGCCTAAAACTTTGTCGAATTTTTATAACATGGATTGCAAAAATTATGAGCATTGCTTTGGGGCGTTTTCACCTAGCGACGCGATGTAGAGTCCGAAATCAGTTATATGTAAGCAAGGGCAACTACATTTTTGCCCGAATATAGTGAATCAATTGTAGAGAGGGTTCTCACATCAAGGGCGAGTGTGGGTAAAGAAGTTAGTCCCGCTATATTATCGCCTGAATGTAATAAATAATTTTCAGAGAAGGTCTTCACATTTTGAATATGGACGGATGCGGGGGGTAAGGAAGTCCTAGATAATAAGATTCGTATTGGTTCTTAGAATATCAGAACATTATCCGGTAAGCTAATGGAGGTGGTAGATACTATGATTAGGAGAAAGATTTATATTATATGTTTACAAGAGACAAAATGGGTTGGAGGAAAAGCAAGGGAGATAGAGGATACAAGTTTTAAATTATGATACTAAGGTAAAGAAAAGACTCAAAACGGAGTTTGTATTATTATAAATAAAGATTTAAAGGATAGTGTAGTAGACATACAACGATATGTTGACCGAATCATGATGTTGAAATTAGTGTTAGGAGCAGAGGTTTTGAATATAGTTTGTGCTTACGTACCCCAAGTAGGACTAGAACATAGTATAAAGACAACTTTTTGGAAAGAGTTAAATAAGGTGATTCAAAAGATTCCATAAAGGGAGATGATTTGTTTATGAGGAGACTTAAATAGACATGTCGGTAAAGATGCATTAGGATATCAAGGTATTTATGAAAATTTGGTTTTGGGGATATAAATGAGGAAGGTAGGGATATTTTAAATTTTGCTATGGCATTTGATCTCTTTATAGTCAATGCAATCTTCAAAAAACAAGATAAACATTTAATTACTTATAAGAATGGCTTATCACACACACAAATTGATTACTTTATTTGTAGAAAAAAAGATAGAACGTGTTGTAAAGATTGCAAGGTAATTTCAAGAGAAAGCTTAACCACCCAATATCGACTTTTAATTATGGATTTACAAATTAAAAAATGGATAAAGAAGAAAAGAGTGCATTGAGCTATTTGGACTAAATGGTGGAACCTCAAAAGTAAGAAAGAAGATATATTTAAAGTCCTTAAATGAGAAGTTTGGAATTATGTTTGTATACCCTATGATATGTGGAACAATATGGCTATATATATTAGAAAAGTAGCCAAAGATGTGTTAGGTCTATCTAAGGGAGGTGTACCGGCACAAAAAGAAGCTTGGTGGTGGAGTGAAGTAGTGCAAAATAAAATAAAGGCAAAGAGGGTATGTGACAAATTAGACTATGCTAAGAAAACTAGTGAAACTTTAGAGGCTTATAAGAAAGTGAAAAGAGCCGTGAGTGAAGTAAAAGCTAAAATTTGAGAGGATTTATATAAAATCTCAACTCAAAATAGGGTGAAAGAGATATTTTTAGGATAGCTAGGGCTAGAGATAAGAAAACTAACAATCTTAATTATGTTAATTATGTTAGATGCATCAAGGACGAAGATGAAAAAAATCTAGTGGCAAATGATGATATAAGAAATAGATGAAAAACTATTTTTATAAGCTTTTTAATAAAAATAAAGATGTTAGTATTAGTTTAGGAGAGTTAGTCAAATAAGAAAAGTATATAAACCACAATTTCTAATGACGTATTCAAAAGAATGAAGTCAAAGAGGCTCTTAAACATATGAAGGGTGGTAAATTGTTTGGACCAGACAATATTCCTATAGAAGTTTGGAAAATACTGGGAGAAATAGGAATCACTTAGCTCACAAGACTATTTAATGAAATATGGAGAAACCAAAAGATACCTGAGGAATGGAGAGCGAGTACACTTATACCCATATATAAGAACAAGGAAGACATTTATAATTGCGTGAAGTATCGAAGTATCAAGTTAATGAGCCATACTATGAAATTGTGGGAAAGAATTATCGAACGTAGGTTAAGACAAGTATCAGTACAACAGAGAACCAATTTGGATTCATGCCAGACAGATCTACTGTTGAAGCGATTCACCTTTTGAGACGTCTTATGGAACATTTTAGAGCAAAAAAAAAGATCATCACGTGATATTTATTGATATAGAAAAAGCTTATGATAGGATACCGAGGGAAGTTCTTTTGAAAACTTCGGAAAAAAGAGGTATCCCATTGACATACATTAACCTTATAAGAGACATGTACGATTGTTTAAAAACATATGTGAGGACTCATGAAGGAATGACAGACTTCTTTGAAGTTAATATTGGGTTACATCAAGGATCAACTTTAAATCCATACTTATTTTAATGGTGATTGATGAGTTAACAAAACATATTCTAAGACGAAGTACTTTGGTGTATGTTATTTGCATATGACATTGTGTTAGTGGAGGAGTCTAAGGAAAAAGTTAATAGAAAATTGGAACTATGGAGAGAAATATTAGAAAGCAAAGGCCTCCGGCTTAGTAGAACAAAGACAAAAAATATGGAATGTAAATTTGATCATTTGGTTACTTCAGAGGACATAGAAATTAAAATTGACACACATTGCATCCCCCAAAAGGAAAGTTTTAAATACATAGGGTCAATTTTTGAGAGTGATAGAAGAATTGATGGAGATGATATGCATAAAATTAATATTGATTGGTTAAAATGGAGAGGAGCATAAGGTATTCTTTGTGATAAGAAGATACCATTAAATTTAAAAGGTAAATATTATAGAGCAGCAATTAGGCCTGCCATGTTTTATGGTTCTGAATGTTGGGCAGTTAGTCATCAATATGTACAAAAGATATTTGTGACAGAAATGAAGATGTTGAAATGGATGAGTGGTCATAGAAGAAAATACTGAATACATAATGAGGTTATTAGAAACAAATTAGGAGTGGCCCCACTGCAATAACCACCCACCATAAGATGTTGAAAGTTACTCATTATAAGAAGCCTGTTCTTTAATCTGAAGGGCTAAATTCATTAACACCACAACAAGGCCACCAACAGTTATAAACTAGCTAATTTATGAAGGTCAAAATGCTGCTTATGAAAAATACTCTAAAAAGGGACTACTCTATAATTGACATTTGAATTGACAAATTCTCGCGGACAACAGTATCTCAAGGTTGATTTGTCAGCTGTAAGGCTAGGAATACTACCCAACACCGAGTATTTAGCTGTCAATCATAGACAAACACAGAAGATATCTGGTGCAACGAAGATGTTGAGGTGAATCTATAGGGTTTTTCTTTTTCTAGTTTCCACAAAGGGAGATGATTTGTTTAGGAGGAGATTTAAATGGACATGTCGGTAAAGAGGCATTAGGATATCAAGGGATTCATGGAAACTTTGGTTATGGGGATATAAACGAGGAAGGTAGGGAGATTTTAAATTTTGCTATGTCATTTGATCTCTTTATAGTCAATACAATCTTCAAAAAACGAGATGAACATTTAATTACTTATAAGAGTGGCTTATCACAAACACAAATTGATTACTTTATTTGTAGAAAAAAAGATAGAGCGTGTTGTAAAGATTGTAAGGTAATTCCAGGAGAAAGCTTAACCACCCAACATCGACTTTTAGTTATGGATTTAAAAAAAAAAATAGACAAAGAAGAAAAGAGTGCATCGAGCTATTCGGACTAAATGGTGGAACCTCAAAAGCGAGAAAGAAGATATATTTAAGCAGAAAGTCCTTCAAGGAGATGTTTGGAATTATGTTGGCACACCTTGTCATATGTGGAACAATATGGCTATACATATTAGGAAAGTGGCAAAAGATGTGTTAGGGGTATCTAAGGGAGGTGTACCGGCACAAAAAGAAGCTTGGTGGTGGAGTGAAGTAGTACAAAATAAAATCAAGGCAAAGAGGGCATGTTACAAATTACATTATGCTAAGAAAACTAGTGAAACTTTAGAAGCTTATAAGAAAGCAAAGAAAGAAAAAAAAAGGCCGTTAGTGAAGCAAAAACTAAGATTTGGGAGGACTTATATAAAAAAACTCAACTCAAAAGAGGGGGAAAGAGATATTTTTAGGATAGCTAGGGCTAGAGATAAGAAAACTAAAGATCTTAATTATGTTAGATGCATAAAAGACGAGGATGAAAAAATTCTAGTGGCAAATGATGATATAAGAAATAGATGGAAAAACTATTTTTATAATCTTTTTAATGAAAATAAAGATGTTAGTATTAGTTTAGGAGATTTAGCCAAGTCAAAAAAGTATATAAACCACAATTTCTACCGATGTATTCAAAAGAATGAAGTCAAAGAGGCTCTTAAACATATGAAGAGTGGTAAATCGGTAGGACCAGATAATATTCCTATAGAAGTTTGGAAAATACTAGGAGAAATAGGAATCACTTGGCTCACAAGACTATTTAATGAAATATGGAAAAACCAAAAGATGCCCGAGGAATGGAGAGCAAGTACACTTATACCCGTATATAAGAACAAGGGAGACATTCAAAATTGTGCGAATTATCGAGGTATCAAGTTAATGAGTCATACTATGAAATTATGGGAAAGAATTATCGAACGTAGGTTAAGACAAGTATCAAGTACAACAGAGAACCAATTTGGATTTATGCCAAGTAGATCTACTATTGAAGCGATTCACCTTTTGAGACGTCTTATGGAACATTTTAGAGCAAAAAAGAAAGACCTTCACATGATATTTATTGATCTAGAAAAAGCTTATAATAGGGTACCGAGGGAGGTTCTTTGGAGAACTTTGGAAAAAAGAGGTATCCCATTGACATATATTAACCTTATAAGAGACATGTATGATGGTACAAAAACATGTGTGAGGACTCATGAAGGAACGACAGACTTCTTTGAAGTTAATATTGGGTTACATCAAGGATCAACTTTAAGTCCATACTTATTTATAATGGTGATGGATGAGTTAACAAAACATATTCAAGATGAAGTACCTTGGTGTATGTTATTTGCAGATGACATTGTATTAGTGGAGGGGTCTAAGGAAAAAGTTAATAGAAAATTGGAACTATGGAGAGAAACATTAGAAAACAAAGGCCTCCGACTTAGTAGAACAAAGACAGAATATATGGAATGTAAGTTTGATCATTTGGCTACTTCAGAGGACATAGAAATTAAAATTGGCACACATTGCATTCCCCAAAAGGAAAGTTTTAAATACCTAGGGTCAATTTTTCAAAGTGATGGAAGAATTGATGGAGATGTTACACATAGAATTAATGCTGGTTGGTTAAAATGGAGAGGAGCATCAGGTATTCTTTGTGATAAGAAGATACCATTAAAATTAAAAGGTAAATATTATAGAGCAGCAATTAGGCCTGCCATGTTTTATGGTTCTGAGTGTTGGGCAGTTAATCATCAACATGTACAAAAGATGTCTGTGACAGAAATGAAGATGTTGAGATGGATGAGTGGTCATACAAGAAAAGACCGTATATATAATGAGGTTATTAGAAACAAATTAGGAGTGGCACCAATAGAAGATAAAATGAGAGAACATCGTTTAAGATGGTTTGGACATATAGAAAGAAGATCAAAAGAAGAACCTGTAAGAAGGTTAGAAAAACTAAATTTGGAAAGTATTAAAAGAGGTAGAGGACGACCACAAAAGTGTTGGAAAGAAACAATAAAGAATGATCTAGCTTATTGGGAGTTAACTGCTAACATGGCACACGATAGGGATCTGTGGAAACAAAGAATCCATGTAGCCGACCCCGTCTAGTATGGGAAAAGGCTTAGTTGTTGTTGTTGTTTGTTGTTGTAGTTTCGATGAGGAGGCCAAAGCCCGGCATGCATGCACCTGGTATCGAACTCACGAGCTTCAACTTGTAATTTGATTCCTCTGGCCAGGTGAGCTGATGATGAGTGCTGAAGTGAATCTATAATTAATAAAGAAAGAGTTAACTACAATAGAAAAAGTTGGTAGCATATCAATAAGAGTAAGGTGATTTGAGGCAATTGGAGGACTTGACTAAATAGGGTTCAAGTATGTGACAAGGTCAATTTAGAGGATAAGCACTACAGAAGAAGCAGCGGAAGGCATAAACTTGGGGATAGGTGACTACGGCAATCACTTGAACCATAGCACCACTCTAAATGCTAAATAAATAAATAGATCACCATGCTAAAAAATAGTCCTTTAAATCGATTAATTACTTTTTGGAACTCAAGAAGCCCAAGTCAGAGTCATTTAAGTTACACAAAGTTTATATATGAAGATCTCCTTCAAACTATAAGCAGCCTGTAATGTCAATTCTAGCAAGTACATAATGCTACATTTGAATTGGGAATAAGCTGTTCATATGATAAATGAATCTACTTACAACACCAATAGCCTTAAATATGTTAACCGGAAAAGTTCAAAACTTGAGCATCAGCTAACCTTTGTCTGCATGAGTTTATCAAGAAATGGTGCCCGGTCGAATATTCAGAGTTCCTTTCAAGTTAGCAAACTTCAATCCATGCATCATGTGGAAAACCATAATTCAATTTAACTTATCAAGAGATGCCCCCATCAAGTTGTCCTCTTGAACATGAACAAGTTGCCCTTAACATCCAATTAAAGAGAAGGAGGCTCTAGATCCAATTAATGAGAAATTCATGAAGGACAATGTATCGATCTTACGTATAGTAGAACATTGTATACCTCATTTATCCTGCCCTTTGATGTTGAAGATGCTTCCAACAACTCCAACTACACTTGTAAACAATGCTAACACAAGCATCAACCATGAAAGCAGTTTCTCACCATAGGTTAACATCTCTCCCTGCTTGTTCAATCTCAGTGCCATAAGAGATGGAAAAATAAATCCCAGTGACAAACCAGTAGTCACGCCGGTCAACTTGAAGGCCACCCAGATGTTAGGAATCATTGTAGAGCCCAAGTAGATGAGTGCTAAAAAGAAAGTAGTCAAGATCAAAGACCTCTTCCTACTCTCCACCAGAGGAGCATAACCCTTGTAAACCAAAGCATCCACCGTTTGCCTAACAGAAAAATGTACCACAGGAAAAACAAGCATCAGGCGAAGGACGTAGCAGATTCGGACAATGTGGTTGAGAAGTGAACTGTAAGGGACACCAAGATCCATGTCAAAGTTAGATAGCACATCAGAATCCGTTGCCTGGCCGAACAGAAGGTAGCCAGAAATTGCAGTGGAAGCATATACTGCAACAGATAATACAGTAGTGATCCTCCCAACCTTGTTCATCTTCGTTATAGATCTTCCTTCTAACTCATTATAGATAAGCTGAACATTGAAGTGACAAACATAAGCATTGGTCATTATGGGGATAACAACATGTAGATCAAGAATTTCCCTTTTAGAACCAACATCAGGGAGCAATCTAGGGGTCTCTAATTTTCCTTCCAAGAGCTTAACAAAGGCAATCACACAAACAACCACAACAAAAACCACTGCTAGCGCAACGGATGCCGCCGAAGTCCAGGTCAATGAATCAGTTCTCTCTAAAGCACAGAGTGGAGTCAATACCAAAATCAACACAATCAAGACAATCAGCCTCCTATCATCCCACCACCCATCTCTTCCCACCATCTGCTCGAAGATCCCTTCGTGCTTGGAAGAACCAGACATCACATCCCCCATGATGATCAAATAAACAATCAAAATACCCGCATTGTTGACAATTATACAGAACTCGGAAACCACTTTTGCCGAGTACCCGCACGCGGTCTGGACGATCTCCCCATAAGAAGACGCCTTTTCAAAACAGAGAACCTAACGAGAAGCTCAATGCTGATCCCAGACAGAATACCCATCAGAATTATTGACAAAAAACCAAACATCACCCCCAAAACTCTCATTGTCGCCGGAAGAGCCATTATTCCGACGCCAATAATAGACGTTGCCAGATTAAAAACAGCACCTGGCACACCTGATCCATCTTCGGATACAGAAGAAATGAGGGGAAAGACATCCAAATCATCAATACCATCATCATCTTCTTCAAGAAAAACCGATTTTCCTATATATGCCATCCAAAACTCATCTTACAAGTAAACTACTGTTATATAAGAAACCATGCTAACCATTTGCATGTATGGTTGTCAGTCAATAATTTACTCATTATTTTGCCTAATCGATTAGCCTTCCACTAAGCTGTTTAGCTGAAGAATAACTCTAAGATTAGTATCTTTGTCAAGCATATCAACAATATAATGTGGATGAAGGGTATAAGTGTGCAAATTCTTTTGGCATGTCACATATTGTAAGTATCGTTCATATTGTAAGTATACGTATCCTTTTGATAGGAAAATTGATACGATACAGATGCTTATGGCAAATGACCGTGTCAGGCAATCATAAGTGTAATTGTAAGATATGGGGTGCATTAGGCGTATATCATACTAATTTTTTTAAAACGTTTTTTCACTTGAAAATATGACGGTTTGTATCCATACGTACCGATGCATCTTGTGATTGCAACTCTATCGACACATCTCTAGCCAAAGCAGAATACATGGCATCCATTAAATGCCAAAAAGCAAGAAATATCAAAAGGAGAAACCCAACCTTTCCGTACCCAATCGTTCCTCGTGATTGAAGTATGCTTAACGTCTTTCTGTCCACCGAGAAAACCTTTGAACTAACTCTCTCTCTCTCTCTGTTCTCGGGGTTGACGGGTAGGAGGAGGATGAAGAAGATGACCAAAAGTTTGGAAGAAAGAGCCAATCCCAGTTTCAACGCGTTCCCTGAACAAAGTCAAAGACCAATTGAGAGGAGCCGTGGCGCTTATGTATATCAATATCTTTATGTGTGAAGGCGACCCATAGGGGTCGTTTTCAAGGCTACCACTAATCAAATCATAGAGCAGCTGAGCAGGGATGGTTTGGATGCCGTTGCTGTGCAGAATTGACTGTGTACGAGTTCTTTTTTAGAGGGTCGCAACGGGAGGACTAAGCCACTCCTCGGCACTCGAACTCGCACAGAGGGCAGAAACGAGTCTCACGTAGAGAGACCAGAAAACTTAGGGTTAAGTATATACCGTCCCATGCAAAACTCTATTAGACAATTTGTATTATCCTTGCAATTGCATGAATAACATAAATTGAATTGTTCATCAATACCGACACAATGATCGATATCATTTAGTATACTCACGGAACGATGATAATGATAAAGCAAAGTTTAACATCAGCCGTTGTCTCACACCTCCCACTCTCTCTTTATATATATATATATATATATATATATATATATATATATATATATATATATATATATATATATATATATATAGATATCTGATCAAGAGTATTTTATTCTCAGATGTGAACACAAAATTGATGTGTCGAGTATTTCCCCACCCACTTGGTAGGTATAGGTCAAGTTAGACAGGACTGGTTTCTAATTGTTCCAACAATTTTAATCAAAACCAGATTGAGTCAGGAACCAGTTGAACTTGTCATGGGTGAAACCAAAATCGAGGACTATCAAGTTTCACCTCTTATAAAACCGTAACCGAAACCCGTGGTTTGAAAGCGCCATTTCCAATATTTGAAATAAATCTTATAATTTTTAATTTTAAAACGAAAGTGCTGACTCCGACTCAAACAAGAACCAGTCCAGAACCGACAGTCACGGTCCAGGTTCTAAGTTAACCGGAACGGACGGTTTGAAACTGCTGGTTCCGAGACATGTTTAGGACGAGTCAATATTGCCATTCCTCCAGGTTTATATGCACTCTTTACTGTGAGATTTTATAGGATAATGTAGGTGTCTAGATGGTTTTTTCTGTTAGGCTCGCTTTTTATCTTGTTGGACGATTTTTACCCAGCTGATTCTCGCCTCGTCATTTGGACTTGGATCTGATACGAAGGTCTGCTGAGTTGGTTTTCTTTCCGGACCTGATAGCCATTATTAGCTCGGGTTCTGTGTAGAACCACACTGGCCATAAAGCTAGATCCGGCCCCATATCCAAGGTTGGCTCATTTAGAACTTTTGTGTGCTAACAGAAGCATATAATCCACTTATCCAACCCGATCGTGTTTAGGTTTGAAACGAAATATTTAAATGATATTAGAGAGACACGAACTCCACCGAGCCAATTTCCAGTGATGACCGCCTTAACCTTACTCAAGTCTTTCCCACACTAGGTGTGGTTGGCCAGGGGGCACTATACAAGAGCTTTCTAGGAGGCAAACCTATCCGGTTCCGGGTAAAGCGGACTATCGGTTCCAAATGGGCGGTTCTGAATTCACCAAAACCTAGAAGCAGAATTGAATCGGGCCCCTCCAGTTCCAGATCTACTTCAATGTATATTTTGGTTGTGGTTTTGGTTTTACTTAAAAAAAACACTGCACGTATATAAAACACATACAGACACATACCAACCTGAGGCTGGGTTGGTTTATCTTAAATCCTTCCCAACCCCGCTCCCCTTGCTGGTCTTCTCTACCTCACCTTGTCCCAGGACAGTGCACACACACACACATATATATTAAACATGAGAGTTGTTATACTCTGATTCATGCTATAATCTTTTTGACTATATGAACTATTCATCTCTTATATCGGATAATACAAATTTAAAAAACAAGAAGTAAAAAGTAAAAAATATATTTTATATCTTTTTATTTTTTTCAAAAATCTACTTTTACTTTTTTTCTTTGATATGAATCTTTTGATAAAAAATGAATAATTTAAATTGTCAAAAAGAGTTTAACATGACTGAGAGTACTCCCATTCTCTCAAATAAACATATCTAGTACGAGCTGATTGGGGCTAGGTGTGTACAATGAGGGACCACCATGTTTCGCAGATCTAATCCTCGGACCTATATGAGGAACCTTTCCTCTTCTCAACCATTTGATTTCGAATGAAGAAGAAGACACACAATCACCAAATTCGATGCAAATAAGAACAACCATTCTGCACAGCCCGATCATCTTCATTTAGTTTTGCAAGGATCCAACGCACTGGACTTGGAAAACTCTCCGGTGAGTTCACATGGACGTACACTCGTGTCGTGTCTTAACAAAGATCAATGTAAGCGTTTTCAGCACAACGTATCATATTGTCGTTCGACGTGTCTTGGCAGCAAACTGTCCTCTAGCTTCAGGTTACGGGTACCACGTGCATTCAGGGTATCCAGTCAAGTATTCCTCTTTTCACTTGACCGTTTGTCTCACGAATAGAAAAAGCAAACGAATAACGATCGGAAGTCCTTCATCCATATTAAATTAAGTTATTTTTTAGTTCCTTTTACGGGAAAAAATGATACCCAATTTAACGTTTTCTTCTTACAATAATTGCTGAAGCAATAAAGGGCAATTTCGTCACACAGATTAAAGATCGGACGGCTCATGATCCACCATGTCCGGGTTGGCGAGAGAGGGACACGATGGTCAAACTAGATAAAGAAAAAATCACGCTACCTGTGTGTCGGTCTCATCCATCGAGAGAAACGGGCCCGCACTCTCGAGGTCATTTGACGCATTTATCGGGGCGTCACCCGTAAGAACTCCAACCTCTCAAGGCTATTCACGTCATTTAGTGTTGACTTCAGAGTCTCCAGTGATTTGACCAAAACAACCTCCTTCCTTCTCGGCACCAAAGTTCAGATCAGAGTAAGCTCGAAGCTTCCTCGGAAGGCATCCATCTGCTTATCACTCGTACTGTCAGATGAGTGACAGTCTCGTCATTCCATCAAAGAGAGGGACACTTCTGTCAATTTCCATAATATTTTAGTTGCAGTATTAAGACGAGTATTTATACGGGAAGGAGACACCGTATATATTCCCTAAGAATCAAGGAAGTCGTCGTCTTCATTCAACCATATTTTGTTCCAATTCTACCCCTACTTAGGATTAATGCCTTCTGTTGGGACCTTAAGCAATCACGAGATCCTATTTCCTCTTCCTTTTTTCAAATACGTAACCGGTTAACTGACAGGTGTCGGATCGCTCAATGGGTTACTTAAAGTGAACATCGATAAGTCAGCCTACTTATATATCGGGAACTCGACAGGTAGTTGGCTTATCATATCGATATGCGGAGTCGCGTATGTCCGAGTGGCTATCGTCTCCCCATAAATTCCTTCCTATTTGTGCATCGGAGAAGGTTTTTCGTCTCGTTCTTCTCCCGGAGGCAAAGAGAAAGAAAGCGAGAGAGAGGGAGAGCAAGCGAAGGAATCGTTTTGGCGTTCCTGGATCATATCGGGAGGAAGAAATCGGTGGATTTCTGACCGGAAATTTTGTCATATTTATCTTTTTTCGTCCGTTAGGGTACCCTTTTCCGGCGGCACGAGCCAGAGAGAGGTGAGTTCTCGAGGAATCTCTTGCTTACCTCGTTTTCCTTTTGGTTCTTCTTTTCACTCAGTCTCTTCTCTTTCCGTTCCATCGCTTTTTTTCATGCCAGCATTTTGATTTAAAGGCGTCCTGGTTTCCCTGCTTTACCTTCGCTCCCATTTTCCTTCTTAATCTAGGTTTTTGAACTAGTTCTCGTGCCTTTCTTAGCATTAGAGTTTGTACTATTCTGTTTTTTTCGTCGTTCTTACTACCGGTTGCCATAAATTCTTCTCTAGCGCGCGTCATATCGTTTCAATTTGTTGGCTTGTGTTTATCTGCAGGGAAGAAGGGCTTCCCTCTCTTTCTTTGTCTTGTCTTATGCTTTTGGACGTTGTAAGATCGAAGGCTGTTGCTTTTTGGAGCTGAGAGTTGCACCAAGGCGGGTTTTTTACAATGTCGTCTCTTAGTCGAGAACTCGTGTTCCTCATACTACAGTTTCTTGATGAAGAGAAGTTCAAAGAGACCGTTCACAAGTATGTGACCCATTTTATTTTCTTTACATGTAAATTTTTGGGTTGGGTTGTTTGTTTGGCTCATTTCGACGGGTATTGGTTTGTTCAGGCTGGAGCAGGAGTCGGGTTTCTTCTTTAATATGAAGTACTTCGAGGATGCTGTGCACAATGGAGAATGGGATGAAGTGGAAAAGTACCTTTCCGGGTTCACAAAAGTGGACGATAATCGATATTCTATGAAGATTTTCTTTGAGATTCGGAAGCAAAAGTACCTAGAGGCATTGGATAAGTAAGTCCAGATTTCATATGGTTGTATTGTGTGTTAGGGGAGTTCGTAATTGTTTCCCACCCTCTTTTTCCCTTTATTTTTTTATGCATATGATTCAAATTCATGGATGAGTCAATGATGTGTTTGGATTTGTTTTCGCTAGGCATGACCGGGCAAAGGCAGTTGAGATCCTTGTGAAGGATTTGAAAGTATTTGCTTCATTTAACGAAGAATTGTTTAAGGAAATAACTCAACTCTTGACGCTGGAGAATTTCAGGTATCCTTCAATTCATTAAGCCTTCTCTGATTATTATTATTGGTCTCTAGTTATTTTGCAGCTGTTGCTACTATGTTAAGAGAATTGCTGAACCATGAGTAATTCTTCCTAGATAGTGAGAATATCTTATATTGCCTCTTTTTTTGTTGCTTATGCAGGGAAAATGAGCAACTCTCCAAGTACGGGGATACGAAATCTGCCAGGTCCATCATGCTTGTTGAGTTGAAAAAGTTAATTGAAGCAAATCCTCTCTTCCGAGATAAACTCCAATTCCCCAACCTCAAGACTTCACGATTGCGTACTCTGATTAATCAGAGGTAAACCTTCCGATGCTCATGGTCCTTGGGTTGTTTGATTCAGCAAAGGAGAAAAAAACTGCCTTTTTGATTTCATAACAGAAGTGTTCTCCAACCTCCCTCATCTTACCCAACTGTTTTTTGAAAGGCATTTTTTAAGTCATCTTACCCAACTATGCTAAAATTGGGAGCATGGTTTCCGACTTTTTAAGAGATCTAGTCATTCATTGGATATTCAATTGGAAATTGAGCCAATAGCCTACAGTTGTAAGCATGTTGGGAGGTTCCAACTTGACGAGCAGACTTGGGCTGACTTGATAATTGAAAAGTATGTTTTGCATGAAACTTCTGAACTCTGTCTGTTCTTCTTATTGCCCTTGCATTTTCAAGAAATGGAGAAGCATTATATTACATTGTCCGAAACGAAATGCATAATTTCAGAATTTAGTATCCAGTTTACCTGAGGATTTGGCCTTAGCATAATCACAGATTTCACAGTATTCTAACATTTCTATCTTCTTTGTTTCTATTGATCAGTGTTACCCATGATCCTCGAGCAACACAATTATAGTATTCTTTTCTGTTTTTGCACTTTGGCAGCTTGAATTGGCAACATCAGCTGTGTAAGAACCCTAGGCCTAATCCTGACATAAAGACACTTTTCGTTGATCATTCGTGTGGACAACCAAATGGTGCAAGAGCTCCATCACCTGCAAACAATCCACTCTTAGGATCCTTGCCAAAACCTGGAGGTTTTCCCCCATTGACAGCACATGGGGTAATAATTGTCATTTAAAGAATCCCTTTAAACTCATCCAACCATTGCACACGTGAGTAAATTTTTTCAGTTTCCACAGCCATTTCAACCCACAGCTGCACCTGTGCCAACTACACTTGCAAACTGGATGTCTAATCCACCTACTGTAACTCATCCTGCAACCCATCCTGCTGTCTCTGGTGCAGCCATTGGTCTTGGTGCTCCTCCCAATTCAGGTAAAAGCAGGTCGTAGTGGAGATGAAGGTCATGCCTTTGTAACTTACACTTTCTTTCCAACACCCTGAAATTTCTGATTTTATCTTCTGTTTCCTGTGGTGCATGATGGTAGCTGCGCTATTGAAGCATCCCAGGACTCCTCCAGCCAATATTCCTGGAGGTGATTATCACTCAGCAGACTCTGATCATGTACACAAGAGGACAAGGCCAATTCAACTCTCTGAAGAGGTGTAGATTGAGTTTTTGCACCATAAGATTGTTCTTGTTGCAATTGTGATATTTTTTATATAGTTTTTGTAAATTTTGAAATACCATATGGACAAACATATTATATTTCACCTTTGTCTGTCTACAGGTTGGTCTTCCTGTAAACATATTGCCAGTTACCTATCCTGGTCAGAACCACGCCCAGAGTATATATACTCTAGATGACTTGCCAAAGAATGTTGCTCGTACAATGAATCAAGGATCTACTGTCATGAGCATGGATTTTCATCCTTCCCAGCAGACTATACTTCTTGGTCATCTTTCTTGAGTTCACTTATTCTTCTCAACTTTTTTTATAGAAGTCTAACTTTCACCAGATCAAGTGCTCCCTATGATATATTACTATACTGATCTTTTATTGTAATAACTATTTTAGTGGGTACAAATGTCGGTGACATAGCATTATGGGAAGCTGGTTCCAGAGAAAGATTGGTCCAGAAAAATTTTAAAGTTTGGGACCATGGGGCTGTTTCTGTACCCTTACAGGTGAGCTATAGTTCTTAGGCTAGACACTTCTTCAACTTCTGACATCCAAAGAGGTAAAAGGTGCAATTGATTTCACCGATGATCAGGCTGCTCTCAGTAAAGAACCTGGAATATCTGTGAATCGTGTCGTATGGAGTCCCGATGGTTTGCTGTTTGGTGAGAACATTGAAATACTCATCTCTCTGGATTGCATAGTTGATGCATTTAGACAAAGGATGCATTTTGAGCTGTTTATGACGTTTCTATCTTTCTTTTTGCTAGGGGTTGCATATTCTAGGCATATTGTGCATGTATATTCTTATCATGGTGCAGATGACATACGACAACACTTGGAGGTATGGTTTACTTTATTATCATTTTCCTGTTGATGAAAATATGTGCTTTCTTGTGCTATATACTGATCCTATATCAACTTCGAATTTCTAGGTTGATGCTCATGTTGGTGGTGTCAATGATCTTGCGTTCTGTCACCCCAACAAGCAACTCTGCGTTGTCACTTGTGGTGATGATAAAACCATAAAGGTTGGCTTCCTGGGGACCGATATCTTTGTGGTTGTGGTTTGCATTATAGTTATTGAGCTCAACTCCTGTAGGTTTGGGATGCTGCTACTGGTGCCAAACAATACTGCTTTGAAGGACATGAAGCACCAGTTTACTCTGTTTGTCCCCATTACAAAGAAAATATCCAGGTAATCACCTGTTTGAGATAATAATGCATTGTCTTTTGAGCTTTTCAGATGGACTTCAATTATTAAGTCTTTGGTTTGACAATTTCGTTCATCTCCTTTTTGCCCAGTTCATATTTTCAACAGCTGTTGATGGAAAAATTAAGGCATGGTTGTATGATAACATGGGTTCCAGAGTTGATTATGATGCCCCTGGACGGTGGTGCACCACAATGCTCTATAGTGCTGATGGAAGTAGGTAAGAAATGGAATAACAATACTGGAAATGTATCTAGTTAATCTTATTTATTTCTAGCATTCTTTAGATTTTTCTCTCTCTTACGTGTTAATGTGAATTGTTACTGCTCTTTCCTATTTTAGATTGTTCTCCTGTGGGACAAGTAAAGATGGGGATTCTTTCTGAGTGGAATGAAAGTGAAGGTGCTATCAAGAGGACGTATCAGGGGTTCAGAAAGCGTTCTTTGGGTGTCATTCAATTTGATACAACAAGGAACAGGTTTCTGGCTGCTGGGGATGAATATTTGATAAAATTCTGGGACATGGACAATGTTAACCTTCTGATAACTACTGATTCTGAAGGAGGCCTTCCGGTATGCCTTGATGGATCATACGATCTGCATGAGTTTTCCTGTGTACAGATGAGACTTTTTCTTACTTTCTCCTTGCCAGGCAAGTCCACGAATCCGTTTCAACAAGGAGGGTACACTATTGGCTGTTTCAAGCAGTGACAATGGGTTCAAAATCTTGGCAAATTCTGATGGTTTGCGATTGTTGCGGACATTTGAGAGCCGTTCTTTTGATGCTTCTAGAGTTGCATCCGAGTCTGTTGTCAAGGTTGGATACGCGGTTGTTTCTGCGCCATATGGTATCTAATAAATAGTTGTTCTTTGCAAAACAATTTCCTTAATAGTATGCCATGTTGCAGGCATCAGGAATAAATGCAATGCTTGTCGCTTCTTCTGCTGGGCCTTCAAGTGCAGCTCCTGCAGATAGGGGTGCTCCCATCGCTGCTATGGTACTTTAGTTTATGGAAGTTTTCTGTTCTATCACCATGCATCATGCTATCTCAAACCAAAAGAGATGTTTAAAAAGACGTGACTGTTGACTTACCTTGCATATCATTGCATCTTCAGTACTAAGGATATATTATTTTTGATTTTCTGGACTTACCTTATGTAAAGTATGTCTTTGTCTTCCTGACTTCTAGAATGGTGATGCTCGAAGCTTGGTAGATATAAAACCTAGAGTTGGTGAGGAATCAATGGACAAGACGAAAATTTGGAAGCTTACTGAAATAAATGAACCAACACAATGTTGGTCACTGAGGCTTCCTGACAGCTTAAGAACTAGCAAGGTAAATACCTGCCATGGTCATAAGAACAAGGTTGACAATGTCTTCTTGCTAAAGAACTATTCTTCTCACTTTTTTTTCTCAATTAGTAAATAGGAGTTTACCTCTTCTTTTTTCAGTATTAGCATTTGTTTTACTTATAACTCCCAAAGTTAGAAACTGTGGCTGGTGATCTAACATAGATTTGCCAATCTAATATTGCTCAACCGGATCCATTTCATGCCGAATCAGTCATGCTTAACAATCTTTTGTTGCATGTTATGTTGCCTAGTCATATGATGACTTCTTGTCGATTCTATACTTTTTTTGCTTGCGACACTTCTCTAAATTCTTTGCCGAGGATAGGACCTGGAATTCTTCAACTGAATGCTGTACATTGGAGACTTCGTTGCAATTCTTTGATCCATGAATACAAGGGTTCCAATGTTAGTTTGGCAAAATTGTATATGGTACCTTAGCTCTTTGGTCCATCAAGATGAGGGACACAACCCTAGCTTTGCAAAGTTGTGTTGCGCACCTTATTTGATGGATTTGATTCTTTCTAGTGTCATTGCCCATTCACTGTCCTCTTGGTTTCCTTGCATCGAACTGGATTTTGCCCCTGTTGCCAGACACACTATTGGTTGGTATTATGCTCAACTGTCATGAATCAGGTTTGTCATTGAGACCTGATCTCCTATCAAGAGAACCTATAAGTATTCATGTGTTTAGGTGAGTCTTCTTTGGATATTTCCGACTCTTAGGTTGGAGCTTGTTTGCTACTGCCTATTCCCTTTGATCTTCTTGGTAGCTTTGTTTGTGATATTTCTTGATTTGGTGCTACTCCCTTTTCTACTCTTACCGTAACATTAGGAAACTTTGTTCCTATCATCTATGACTGCAGTTGGAGTAATTTATAAAACTTATGCAGTGCCTTAGAATGCGATTCATACTTATTGATCATACATGTTCTTTGTTTTTAATATATTCATGCAATTGATGCAGATCTCAAGGCTGATATATACTAACTCTGGAATTGCCCTTCTAGCATTATCATCCAACGCCATTCATCTGCTTTGGAAATGGCAACGCAATGACCGCAACATAAGTGGCAAGGTGAACACTTCATAAAAGCCATAAAGAACTGGTTTGTTGCTCAGTGCTATTGTTTTCTTAACGATTTTTCTTTATGTAGGCAACTGCAAGTATCGCTCCTCAATTATGGCAGCCACCAAGTGGCATACTAATGACCAATGATGTAATAGATACTAATCCTGAAGAAGCTGTTCCTTGCTTTGCACTGTCGAAAAATGATTCGTATGTCATGTCTGCATCAGGGGGGAAAATTTCCCTTTTTAACATGATGACATTCAAGGTGATCAAAATAGATTTTTAGGATATGTTCAGCCTTTAATCCAATTTGAAGCTGACATAAATGTCGTTTCCAACTTCCATGTGCAGACTATGACTACATTCATGCCGCCGCCACCAGCAGCAACATTTCTTGCATTCCATCCACAAGACAATAACATAATTGCCATTGGCATGGATGACTCCACTATCCAGATTTATAATGTTCGAGTAGATGAGGTAATGGACTTTTCACAAGGAACAAGATAGCTTGTTTGCTCTGCTGATGAGAGTATTACAGACAGTCTGTCATCCTGCAGGTAAAAAGCAAACTCAAAGGCCATTCCAAAAGAATCACTGGCCTTGCATTCTCCAATTCACTGAATGTCTTGGTGTCTTCAGGAGGTGATTCACAGGTAAGGAGTCTGTTATCCTGTCCCTGTGTGGATTTTTAAGTAGCATCACCCAGGTGATGTAAGATCGGTAGTATTTTTTGAATTTATTTATGTGATGGGTTCTGCAGTTACTCTTTCTTTCTGATTCTAGTTATTGTGCTTCCTTATAAGTATGTTAACCTAAAAGGACATGAATAAGGTCATTATTCTTGTTTATGCTGCAGTTATGTGTGTGGAGTACAGATGGCTGGGAGAAGCAGAAGAGCAGATTTTTGCAGGTTCCTGCTGGACGAACACCAACTGCATTAGCAGAGACACGTGTCCAGTTTCACCAGGATCAAATACATTTCTTAGCTGTTCATGAGACACAGATAGCTATATACGAAACAACTAAATTAGAATGTGTGAAGCAGGTATCCTTTGATAATCGTATGAAACTTTCTCCTTTTATTAAGCAGTTGTAGCACATCATTTTTTGACTTCTATGTGAATTGCAGTGGGTTCCGCGAGAATCATCTGCTCCAATTTCCCATGCTACATTCTCTTGTGACAGCCAGTTGGTCTATGTTTCCTTTCTAGATTCAGTGATATGTGTGTTCAGTGCTGCAAATTTGTGGTTGAGGTGTCGAATCAATCCCGCTGCCTATCTTCCAGCCAATGCCAGGTACTTTTTACTCCCTAGTGCCTGAGCTCAATGGCAAAAATAATGCAGTTAGCTGGTTTCTGCTTCCTATTTCTTATGCAAATGTAAAGCTGTATCTGTTAAAAGGAAACTTAAGACACCCACAATTACTCATGGCAGTACCTTGGCTCGGATGGACAATTATGGAAAAGGATGAAATTTATGTACCATATTTAGATAAAAAGTCAGACCATAACTTTTGGTGGTATCTTTGTAACTAATAGAGGTGATTCTGTCGTATATGCAATTGATGGGATAGTGTGGTATGTGATCGTAAGTTCATTCAAATGGAAAGGATGGACCCTTGCTTATGCAGAATATATGGGCCTATAGTGTAGTGCTTGAAGCTTATGATTTCATTTCCACTCCTTGATGTTGAGTACTGTTCTGATGAAACTGAAATATCAAACAGGATATTGTGGAAGAAACTACTTTTTTCATGAGTAGAAAATGTCTGTCCTGGATCTTTTATGGTTTCCCTTTTCTTAATCTTCTCTGGTAAATGTGGGAGTAGGGAGACTGTCAGCTTTTTTTCTTTGTTCCACTCAAAGCCGAGCACCAGTGACTTGTTTCTACTGTCCTTGAATGCTCTCTTTTTACTTGACTTACGCCACCTTTCGTTTACCAGCGGCAGGTCTTTTTCTCAAGTGCTGATTCCACTTTTTTTACCGCATTCTGTAGAATACATCTCCTACCCCCCATATGCATCTCTTTTCCCCTTGTTTTCTGGCAGTCCAAAGCCATCTATCCACCTATCTTCTTTAAAAACTTTTGTGAATCCTCCTGTCGGTCTTATTTGTGTTCCAACTCTTCTTTCTCTAATTGCTTGCTTTTGTCAGCTTTTTGGCACTTGATTTGTTAAATTCCTATTCCACTCGGAAATCTACTTCACAAAAGCTGGTGCAAAGATAAAAAATTCTTGGTTAATAAGAGCAACGCATTGTATTATCTGGTATGTTGAGGTTGATATTTTGGACACGATCTGATTACATGTTATTTTGTTTGGAGGTAGACTTTCACCATTGAGTCCTTGATTGGAATAGAAAACACGAGCAAAATTTAGAGAATTTGTTCTGGAAGCGTTAGTCATGATGTACGGTGGTGGTGGTGTAAGATAATGGTTTGTAAGTTGTAACATTTATATCAACTTTTGTTTTCAGTTTTTTAGATTAGAGGGCAGATTCATGCTTTGATTTTGCCATAACGTACCTTAGTGTCTTCCAGGGTATGTTCACATAAATGAAATATGGTGCTACATAGTATCTACACAATATCTGCTTTGCAGCAGACATGAGGCAGATTTAGCGCATCGTTTCTTTTTATTTCCTTGTTATTATGCTGTATTGACTTGATCAAAAGCTTATTGATGCCATTATGTGTCTTACATAAGGTTACTTGATTGATCGTATTTGTAATTCAAACCCATATACGCACAGAATGTATTTGCCAATATTAAATAGGGATGCTTTCAGCTCTTTTCCTTTGAATGCTTAGTATGTTGTATGTACATAGACAGGATGTGACATGCCATAAAGGTCGACACTAAATCATTCAGATTTAAAACATGCTTATGGGGCTAAGTTATATATTACTAGTCAAAAATGAAAACTTAAGAACGGTTTGAAAAGCTTAGATATGGAAACTTGGTCGTATGGGTGCGGTGAACTTCTAATTTTGTCTCACCAATTCAGTATGTCAGTTTGCAGCTCAAATGTATACTCGTTTGTGGCTGCTGTTCATCCATCTGAGACATACCAGTTTTACTGCTAGCCTAACAGATGGAAGGATTCTCTTTCTGGAGCCACTGGTGTCAGAAGCTATTTGTTGTATATTACGATTCAACGCTTTAAATCTCCCAGAGCGCTATTTATATATTAATATTAAATTTTGAAACTTACGAATGGTTTGAAAAGCTCGAGTGGGTGCAAACTTAGCCGAGTGACTGAGAACATCTACCTAGATTTATAATCATGATGTCCCACTAAGTCGGCATGTTCTTCTGCAGCTCAAATGTATACCCGCTTGTCATTGCGGCACATCCATCTGAAGCAAACCAATTCGCTGTTGGCCTAACTGATGGAGGGGTTCACGTTCTGGAGCCACTGGAATCGGAAGGAAGGTGGGGGACCACACCACCGGCTGAAAATGGTTCTGTGAGCAGTATGCCTACTGTTCCAGCTACATCGGCAACTGCAACTACAGGTCCGGATCAGCCTCAGAGGTGACCAAAAGTTGGGCAAGGTCTGCGGGCTTTTCCTTTTCTCCTTAGCCCCCTTTCTTTGCCCTATCTATAGAGATTCAAATATGGTTGGAATACAGTTCAATGTTCCTTTTTCTAGTCTTTCACATCAAAAATACAAACTAACGGAGGAATGGAATCCAGTAAATTGAGCAGTTCTTTTTCTTTCTTTTTTCTGTTCGATTCCTTTCTCCTGTGAATTCGTTTTGAACAGACACCCTATCACAGTTGAATGCTGGTGTAGATTGGTAATGTTCTTTATCACTTAGCCGCGATGCAATGTGTATAACTTATGGTAGAACATGGGCAAAATTACCAAGAAACTTTGTTTCAATTTCAAATCTCTCTCTGTGTGTATGCTTGTGCATGAACGTATGATGATTTTTTCTTGTCATTCATTGTCAGATGATGTACTTGGATCTAATTTATGTTTCATCTATTATTTCTTACATCAGTATGATATCCTGTTCACTTGGTATTCTTTTCAGCTTATCAATTTGAATCACGTATAATAGTCTCAAGAAAGCAGCCATTCTGGCTGCCTGTTCTTATAGATATCTGGTCTTTAGTGATGGTAGCACAACGCAGATGGGCAAATTTACCGAAGGAAGCATTATGTTCTCAATGCATGAACAAGCATTTGACTCCATTACTCACAGGAATCACAGAAGTTGGTTAAAAAGTTAGAGATGTGACCAACCTTTCAATGTTTCGATGGATGAGCGTTCTCAAGTCGGAAAGAGGACCCTGGGGTGTGTTTGAATACTTGTTTTTGCTTGAAAACGAAAATTTTTAATCAAAAAGTTTCAAAGATCGAGTCCGGTGTTGTTTCTACCAGCATGTTCATCTTTTCATGTCTCAAATTTTGAGAGTAAGGGTACACTGTAGTTTTCTTTTTTCCTTTTTGATAAGCACAATGTGTACTTGCTATTCTTGATGGGGGCAAATCCAACATAGAATTTGAAGGATAGAGACTTCAAATTTTCACTGTTAAAGCGAAAACCATACTTAAGAATGTAAGTGACAAGGCAACCGGAAAAAATTTCTCAATTTTTTTCTACACAATTGACAAATCTTACCTAAATCTGAACCAATCCTTTTTACAATATTAGTGTCAGCTAGAGGGTGCAACATGAAGGCTGCTGAAGAGGCCATCCATCTCAGGATTCCTTTTGCTCAAGCACATTTGGACTGTAATTTGGATTTGTGTATAACTAATCATATCCAGGGATGAAGTATCTGACAATTTTATGCTACTCTATCTATGCGTTAGCCCAACTATCGAACGGCTCGAGCTTCACCATTTGTTTTTTCCGAAGCATTTCTTGTGCACGTGGATCAAATGATTCAAAATCGTAAGAACAATTTTGATCATGGTCATGAACGATTACTGTAATATGCAGTTATCATGAGAGA
Source organism: Brasenia schreberi (assembly GCA_036023115.1). Classification (NCBI taxonomy): domain Eukaryota; kingdom Viridiplantae; phylum Streptophyta; class Magnoliopsida; order Nymphaeales; family Cabombaceae; genus Brasenia; species Brasenia schreberi. The sequence goes on from JAYKKT010000090.1 coordinate 40,034,191, forward strand.
AGTGTCACGTCTGCCTCAAGAGTGTGCATGTCGACACAAAATGATTAGTTATTTCTGATTAGGTTGTGAAAACACTATCGGAAGATTAATCTTGGCAAAAAGAAAATATTTCTTTGTTTTTAAGAATATCTTTTGCTTCATCATTTTTGTTTGCGCTTTTTAGATTTATAAACTTTTTTAACTAACTTTGCTCATATAAAGGATCACTACTCCATGACCGGTTGTAATATACGATTTTATTGAAACAAAAAATCCATGTAATGAAAAGAATATATGTAACGAGAAAAGAGTGAATCGTTGTATAAACTCTTTTAACTGTTTTCATTTATTATTTTAAGAAAAGAAGTGTTCAGAATCTTTCTCTCTCACACACATGTCTGTGCCACTAATTTGAGATGATGGGTGACTTCCTGCGCCTATGAACTCAAGACTGGACCCATTTTCATATGAAACTGCCGTTCCTTCCTCGTGTTTGCCGACCGTCACCTCACCGCTTCCCCAATTTCCATCGTTCGTCCACCCGCCCTTCATCGTCGTCGCTCATGGAGGTCGAAGTGAAGCTCAGGATTCCCGACGCAGATTCCCACCAAAAACTTGCTTCCCTTCTCTCCCCCTTCCACCTCAAAACCCATCTCCAGGAGAACGTCTTCTTCGACGGAACGCGCAACGAGCTCTCCTCCGCTCGCTCCGTCCTCCGCCTTCGCTTCTACGATGCCGACACGTGCTGCGTCGTGTCCCTAAAGGGGAAGGCCGTCCTCGTCGACGGCGTCAGCCGCGTCGAGGAACTGGAGGAGAATTTCGACGTATCCCTCGGCCGGGCCTGCCTGTCGGACCCATGGCGACTCGCCTCCGTCGAATCCGGGATCGTCCGGAAGGTCGTCGATGGATTCGGCGTTGAGGGTTTCGTCTGCCTCGGCGGGTTTAGGAACGTGCGGGCGGTGCACCAGTGGCGGGGTTTGAAGTTGGAGCTCGACGAGACGCAGTACGATTTCGGTACAAGTTATGAGATGGAGTGTGAAAGCGATGATCCCGAGTCAGTGAAGAGTCTCTTGGAGGGGTTTCTGAGCGAGAATGGTGTTCCTTATTCCTTCTCCCCTATGTCGAAATTCGCAGTTTTTCGATCTGGGAAATTGCCCGAGTGAGGACTTTCTGACCCGTCTTTCATCCATTGACTGAAAATAGTAGCGTATCGTTGAAAGTACTGTTGCTTATCTTGGTATTCAGTAATTATTTTGCTGTTCTTTTTCTATGATGTTATGTGGGTTTTGAGCATGGCATCTAAGTCCTATTCATCTCAGGAACATAATATTCAGATTTCTGTTGCTTGATACTATTGAAGAGTTGAGATGATTGACTCATCGAACTTTGCGAGTCTGAATGGTTACTCTTTCATAGTCGAATCAACTTTTAAACTTTTTTCTTTCTTTGGATAAAAGCTGCAGAAATAGAGAAGTTCTGAACTCTTGTGAATGTGAACAGTAGGTGCTTTCCATTGCTGGCGTCTAATGCATTCCTCAATCTTTTGGCATCATAGTGTCGAGTGGAAGAAGGGAATACCCCTTTGGAGGAGGTGATATTGTATAGGGAGAGCACCCTTACCCTCTAAATGTCTCATTCAGTTTATATGTAGGTGGCTGAAATTGAATGGAGATTAGATGGACCTCTTCTTCCCACCAGGGAAGCTACTGGGCTGATGGGGGAACAGGCCTTGTTTCCGGCTGATTCATTAGACGTGCCTGAGACATGAAACATTATTATCGACGTGACTCCATCTATTGCGAGAGGTTTTCCCTTCGAAGCAGTTTTTTCTAAGCTTAGAAAAAAGAAGAGGGATGGGTTTGTGGAGCCAACAGCCAGCACGTAGGTCCTTTTACCATGTGCAACCTGTGGGGCTGTCATGCACAAATCCCTTCCAAACCCGAATTTGAAAGGGTTCTTTGGCGAGAATCCTCATTCCTCAGAAGCCCCTTGCCCTCTAGCTAATCTCACCTAGTGCGAGAAAAGACGAGGTTAAGGATCAGTAAAGAATATCATCAAGGTGCTTACTACCACTAGATGGGTGATGTCCAGAGTATTGGTTTGGTGGATGCAACTGTTCTACCATGCAATACATGTTGCTTAGAATTTCTAGAATAGTTTACAGGAACCCTGTTCTGATAAAGTGAATTTTCAAGTTACAGAAATTGTAGAACATCGATTTATGAAGGTATATGCTATACCCACCGAGGTTTACTTATATATATATAGTGACCTGATTTATATGTCATGCAAGGTTGAATATTAGATCATAAAGAAGCACATTTCATCCCTTGTTTGGTTTGAACTCAAGACCGCTCCCTTTTGGGTATTCTTGTTAGTGTCATGTCTGTGGATATGCCAAAGCTTAGTGTTAGCCTTCTAGGCAAGGGTTCTAATCTTAATTTCTATCCAAAGTAGTTCAAGTTCCAAGTTCAAACCTCTTGAGGTCTGTTCCGCCATGTAATTAGGGAAAGAAAAAGCAAGCACTCTTCGCGAGTATATTCAGACGCGCTGACACTGAAATTGTATAGTTATTTGTGCAAGGTTCCCAAAGTTGTGACATCTGAGGTTACTTTAGGGAAGCTACTGATCCAGCTCTCATATTGGGTAGCTTGTGCAGAGCATGAGGCAAGGGATTGAGAAGGTGACTGATAGAAAACTGTTACATTAAAACTGCCAACATAAAAGTTGTATCCACTACGTCTATGAGGATGTTGCGCCAGTCTCTACTTGTTAGGATATATATGATCACATACATCCTGTCTTTAGTTATGATTTCATATATAATCACTATATGCCGATTTGCACTGCTAAATGATGGATGTGAACAGTAGCAAGATTGGGATATCAAGATCCATGGACTTGAAATTTCATATAAATGCGACAGCGGTTCATCATGAAGTTTCGTTGGGTATTCAAGGAAGTAGGAAGAAAATCCAACTAATGGTTGCACTAACAAGGCGATTCATGCTGCTTTTCAGTTTTTCTACCTTCTGTTTCATTTGACAGGTTGTCTCAGTCGTGGAACCGGTAAGTAACGGTTAGCTTGCCAATTAATGCCCTTATGTGCATATCAGTCCGAATCTTATTTTATTAGAAGATATGTGCCTGTGCTGAAAATGCAGGGACCTCTCCTGTTTGGGCTACATTGGAGCACTGAGGTAGTTGCTAGGTTCTTTACGCACGTCCATCCCCAATACAGGAGAGAAATTACCTCTGTGATTTGTTCACTGCACGCGAATAAGGATGTAGAAGCCATTGCTTACTCATCCACATATCCATTTTACGGTGAAAGATTGGGAAGCATTTAGGTGGCAGTAGGCGGCTTAATACAATACTCCTTTTCTTTGGGTTTGGGACTGATTATGATGAATGTGGATTATGTTGTATAGATCAGCCACGCTTCTGTAGCTCTGACAGAAGGTAACATACGCCAGATGGTATGAGTTGTGAGTTGGGGACATTAAATCGTTCATTTGATTTTCCTCTCACAGAATCCAAACACGTCCTCTCTCTCTCTCTCTCTCTCTCTCTCTCTCTCTCTCGCACACACACAACCATGGGAAGGTGCCAAAGCTGCCCTTGCAACGCCCGTTCTCGAAGACGACAATAAAGGCGAGTTCATAAATAATGCACCACCGTTACACAAATAAAAAGACCACCACCAAAATGTGTGTACGTCTACCATGTTCACAAAAGGAGAAATTTAAACCACCTGTTTCTACCCTAAAGAACATAACAAACCCATGATTTTTGGTTCACTTCCTCTTCTTAGTGGGGGGTTCTGGTATATCCTCTTCCTCTTCCTCCTCATCTTCATCTTCATCCCCTCCATCTTCATCATCGTCATCTTCTTCGTCTTCGTCATCTTCCTCTTCTTCTTCTTCTTTGTCACTGCCACCTTCCCCATTTGCTTCAGCATCATCCCCTGCATCTTCATTACCTGGACTGTTGTCCTCGTCACCTGATGCATTGTCCTCGTCGCCTTCTCCATCCTCATCCTGCTCCTCACCATCTTCATCTTCGTCTTCATCATCATTGTCGGAATCACCATCATCCTTGTTCTCAGGAGTAACTTCGCTGGAGTCTGGAGTAACTCCGTTTCTGATTCGTCTTATATCCTGCACCTGCCACAGGAATCAGACAAATCCAGGAAAAGAACTGCAGCATGGACCACTCGATGGTACCAAGTTCAAAGGTTAACGAAGATTTTTTCAAATTGAAGAGTGATCTCAATCATTGTTAGATGCAGTAAAGGAAAATGACTTGCCTTCTTTTCGATTAAGATGGAAGTATCAGTGCTGTAAGGAAGGGAAAGAGAGCAAACAAGGGTTTCCAATTAATATCCCATTATGGAAACAGTTAGATAGGAAAAAGGAACTAGAAACCAATTATCTTACCCTTGGTTGTTGCCACCAAGGTGCTCCAAGATATCTTTTCTACTGCACAGTGAGCCCATCTGAAGGAAAGTATTGTCGCCATATGGTTAATACAGCATAGTACAGAATATATCACATATCATCATATGAGGTATTACCTAACGACCAGGCTAATGCATAACAAAGTGCAAGTTTCATGAATTCCATCTGAATTTAAACGAAGTCCCTATATCAAAGATAATAGCTTCTCTCTTCTACATACATACATGGGTACATATGTGCATATATAATGCATACATATACATACATACACATTGACAGAAACCAGATGACTCAAAAACCATCCTTCTCTATTAGCTGAAAATCTTCAACTTGCGATCATTAACGAGGGACACAGGGGCCAAAGTTTGCTGACAGCCTTCGCCTTTAATTGCTGCCTTAAAGGCCAATTTAACATGAAATTCATTACTATACTTCAAAAGTACCTTGAAGACAAAAGGAAGAGCAAACAACAACAACTAAGCCTTTTTCCCAAACTAGACGGGGTTGGCTATGTGGATTCTTGGTTTCCACAGAGCCCTATCATGTGCCATGTTAGTAGTTAACTCAACATAAGTTAGAACATTCTTTATCATTCCTTTCCAATACTTTTGTAGTGGTCCTCTACCTCTTTCAATACTTTCAAAATCTAGTTTTTCATATCTTCTTACGGATGCTTCTTTTGATATTCTTTCAATATGTCCAAACTATTTTAAACGATATTCTCTCATTTTATACTCTATTGGTGTCACTCTCAATTTGTTTCACAATCTTTTCTTGTATGACCACTCATCCATTTCAACATCTTCATTTCTGTCACAGACATCTTTTGTACATGTTGATGATTAATTGCCCAACAATCATAACCATAAATATGACAGGTCTAATTGATGCTCTATAATATTTACCTTTTAACTTTAATGATATCTTCTTGTCACAAAGAATGTGTGATGCTCCTCTCCATTTTAACCAACCTGCATTAATTCTATGCATAACATCTACATCAATTCTTTCATCACTGTAAAAAAAATAATCCTAAGTATTTAAAACTTTCCTTTTGAGGATGGAATGTGTGCCAATTTTAATTTTTATTTATGTTGAAGTAACCAAATGATCAAACTTACATTTCATATATTCAGTTTTTGTTCTACTAAGTCGGAAGCCTTTACTTTTTAGTGTTTCTCTCCATAGTTTCAATTTTCTATTTTTTCCTTAGACTCTTCCACTAGCACATTGTCATCTGCAAATAACATACACCAAGGTACTTCATATTGAATAATGTTTTGTTAACTCATCAATCACCATTATAAATAAGTATTAACTTAAAGTTGATCCTTGATATAACCCAATATTAACTTCAAAGAAGTCTGTCATTCCTTCATAAGTCTTTACGCATGTTTTTACGCCATCATATGTGTCTCTTATAAGGTTTATGTATGTAATAGAATACCTTTTTTTTCAAGGTTCTCCAAAGAACATCCATTAATACCCTATTGTAAGCTTTTTCTAGATCAATAAATATCATGTGAAGATCTTTCTTTTTTGCTCTAAAATGTTCCATAAGACATCTCAAAAGGTGAATCGCTTCAATAATAGATCTGTCTGGCATGAATCCAAATTGATTCTCTGTTGTACTCGATACTTGTCTTAACCTATGTTTGATAATTCTTTCTCATAATTTCATAGTATGGCTCGTTAACTTGATACTCTGATAATTCACACAATTTTGAATATCTTTGTTGTTCTTGTATATGAGTATAAGTGTACTCGCTCTTCATTCCTCGTGCATCTTTTGGTTTCTCCATATTTCATTAAATAGTCTTATGAGCCAAGTGATTCTTGTCTTTCTTAGGATTTTCCAAACTTATATAGGAATATTGTCTCATCTTATAGATTTACCAACCTTTTTTAAGAGCCTCTTTGACTTTATTCTTTTTAATACGTCAGTAGAAATTGTAGTTTATATACTTTTCTGATTTGACTAACTCTCCTAAACTAATACTAACATCTTTATTTTCATTAAAAAACTTAACATCATTAGTTTTCTTATCTCTAGCCCTAGCTATCCTAAAAATATCTCTTTCACCCTCTTTTGAATTGAGCTTTTATATAAATCCTCTCAAATTTTAGCTTTTGCTTCACTGACGACCTTTTTTGCTTCTTTTTTTGCTTTCTATAAGCCTCTAAAGTTTCACTAGTCTTCTTAACATAAAGTAATTTGTACTATATCCTCTTTGCCTTTATCTTGTATCACTTCACTCCACCACCAAGCTTCTTTTTGTCACGATATACCTCTCTTAGATTCACCTAATACATCTTTCGCCACTTTCTTAATATGTATAACAATATTGTTATACATATCACAAGGTATACCAACATATTTTCAAGCATCTCCTTAAAGGACTTTCTGTTTAAATATACTTTTTTTCGCTTTTGAGGTTTCACCATTTAGTCTGAATAGCTCGATACACTCTTTTCTTCTTTGTCCATTTTTTTACCTGTAAATCCATAACTAAAAGTCGATGTTGGGTGGTTAAACTTTCTCCTATAATTACCTTGTAATCTTTACAACATGATCATTCTTTTTTTAACTTCAAACAAAATAATCAATTTATGTTTGTGATAAGAGAGTAATTAAATATTCATCTCATTTTTAAGATTGTATTGAATATAAAGAGATCAAATGCCATAACAAAATTTAAAATCTCCTTACCTTCTTTGTTTATATACCCAAAACCATAGTTTCCATGAATACCTTGATATCCTAATGCCTCTTTACCGACATGTCTATTTAAATCTCCTCCTAAACAAATCATCTTGTTTTGTTGAATTCTTTGAATCACCTTATCTAACTCCTCCCAAAAAGCCGTATTTATACTATTTTCTAGTCCTACTTGGAGTGCGTAAGCACAAAATATATTCAAAATCTCTACTCCTAGCACTAATTTCAATGTCATGATTCGATCACCATATCGTTGTATGTCTACTACGCTATCCTTTAGATCTTTATTTATAATAATATCAACTCCGTTTCGAGCCTTTTCCTTTTCTAAGTACCATAATTCAAAACTTTTATCTTCAATCTCTTTTGCCTTTTCTCCAACCCACTTTATCTCTTGTAAACATAGGATATGAATCTTTCTCCGAATCATAGTATCTATCACCTCCATTAGCTTATTGAACAATGTTCCGATATTCCAAAAACCAATACGAATATGAATCTTTCTTCGAATCATAGTATCTATCACCTCCATTAGCTTATCGAACAATGTTCCGATATTTCAAAAATCAATACGAATCTTATTATTTAGGACTAGTTTCCTTACCCCTCCTTAAAATGTGGAGACCCTATGTGCAATTGATTCACCGCATTCAGGCGAAAATATAAAAGCCTTTGCTTACTTTTGGTGTCAAAAAGATCCTTTGCAAGAAAAAGCCACTACCTTTTCCTGTCTACTCCCTTTCACCTACCCTTCCTAGTTTTAGGAAAGAATCCCTTAAAGGCATAGCCATCCATAAAATGGTGAAGAAAATAATTCAATTTCACACGGACTACCGAACATAAATGCATAAAGCTTTAGACTCTATGAAAGGACCCATGAGAAGGAAAACGACTTTCCCAATCCCGATTCACCTTAACCACTTCAACACAGAAACCGGACTTCCTAGACTACCCAAAACGTGGCCTACTCCCAATAATTCTTAGAAGAATCAGAAAACCCCAAGAGGGAAGACTGCCGAAAGGGGAGATGGGCAGGGATACATAATAAAGCCTGTTCATCCAAAAGCAGAAAAGAATAATACAAATTCGGCAACCTAAAAGAGAACTGATATGATTACTAATTCAACTAGCAGTAACACGGCAACCAGTGATTATTGTTGCGATAACAATTTTAAAATACAAGGAAAAAAAGCCAATTATCTAGAAAAGAGAGGTATACACAGCAGGGCGACCGGAAAAAGTCCTAGAAATGAGAAAACGAAAAGGGTACACCAAGCTCAAAATTTAGCAGCAGAACAAAGTATAAGCGAAACGCAAACATGGGTAACAAAGAAAAGAAAAGGAAATTACCGTCAGCAAGTAGTAGAGAGACCTATGAGCGGAGAGCAGCATCTCTACAGCGACGGCTTCCATGAACGAAGCAGCCATATGTCTCAGAGAGACGACCTCCAAAGAGCAGGATTTCCCGGTAACGTCCATCTCCCAATCACTGACTAAAGAAACCACAAAGAGCGCCTTTTTGCACAAAATCTGTGAGAAAAGGAGGAAGTTCAGGAAAAATAGAAACCCAAACTTTGAGATGCCGTAAGAAGAAAAAACAATCGAAGAGGAAACTCAAAGCAAAGTAAGAATCCCACTTACCCTATGGAGAGAGAGAGGGTTTAAGGAGGGTTGAAGGGAAGGAGAAGCTAGGGTTTGGGAAATTGGCCCTTTGTGCGGAGTACTTGGTTCCCACCCTCCTAGATGGGGTGTTTGCCTTTGCGTTGTGTGCGTATGGGGAGCGCGAGCTCGCCACGACCGCCCACGGGTTGCGCGAGCCAGCTAAGGGGTAAACCCCTGCCTTCCGGTCTACCGACCAACCGAGCGCTAGGGCTTTCTTCTTTCTTCCTATCTTTCTTATAAATATAACACTTAAGTGTGTGATCATGTGTAAAAATCCCTTACTTTATAATGGAGCTTAGACTTATATGAGGATGTTTGCCAAACTTCAATACAAAAACAAGCATTAAAATAAAGTCTTCTCTTGATCTACCAATTGATTAAAAGATTTAACCGTTGTATGTCTACTACCAAATTTTTAGTATGTCAAGAATCCATATGTAGCACAAGTTCGGAGCTCGTTAATGTGGCAGTTGATTCGCTTCTATATCGGGTGCTTAGTATATCAGTATATGTACATAAATATAAATGCATATCTTGAAGTGGTATGATCATGCATACGGCGTTTTCTCCTTATTTCGTTTTTCATAGACATAATGATTTTATGTATACTTTTTTAACAATCTTATCTACTTCGGTCACGTTCATTCATTATTTTTTGGTGGTATGAATAAAATTTTAAATAATTTTAAGAGTTGATATAAACATGCTACAAAAAGTAATAATCAAACATGAATAAACAGTATTAGTGGAACATGATAGTTTCTTGTCTTCTCATTCATAATCTCTCTCTCTCTCTCTCCCTCTATATATATATATATATATATATATAGAGGGAGAGAGAGAGAGAGAGAGAGAGAGAGAGAGAGAGAGATGGTTCTTGCCACTAACCAGGGTTTGGATTATCATATTTTTGAAAAGTTAGATGTAACACAAAAAATTAATTTTGATTTTCAAGAAATGTTGGCCAACACCCATGCTAGTATATACTAGCACTAGCTGTTAAGAGATAATGCAGAGCTGCTAGTGGCCTGCCTTTTGAGTAGCTGAGTTGATGAACTGAACATAAACAAGCACGGCATGAGCTGAACGAGGCAGACCACGATTAGCTATGTTCATTTCCCAGCCCTAGCAGAAGTAGTTTAACCTTTTACTAGGGAATAATTTAACCTTTATTAAGAAGAGATAATGCACTCAAATATGTTCATATGATTCTCTTGGCTGACTGCTACTAAACTTTCTAATTAGCAATGATGACTAAGGTGATGATTATACGATGAATAAGTTCAGCTTATATAAACTTTTAAAATAGCCTCTTAAGTTCAACTTTAATATTTATCATTAAAGTTGAAAGGTAAATATTATAGAGAAGCAATTAGACCAGTTATGTGTTTTATGGTTATGAGTGTTGTACAATTAATTATCAAAATGTGCAAAAGAAATCAGTAGCAAAAATAAAACTGTTGAGATGGATAAACGGTCACATAAGGAAAGACCGTATACATAATGAGGTTATTAGAAACAATTTGAGAGTAGCACTAATAGAAGATAAAATAAGGAAAAATCGTTTAAGATGACTTGGACACGTAGAAAGACGACCTAAGAATGTTCTCGTAAAAAGATATGAAAAACTAGATTGTGAAAATATTAAAAGAGAAAAAAGACTACCACAAAAGTATTGAAAAGAAATAATAAAGAGTGATTTAATTTATATTGAGTTAACTACTAACATGACACATGATAGGACTATGTGAAAACAAAGAATTCATGTAGCCGATCCCATCTACTAGTATGGAAAAAGGCTTAGTTGTTGTTGTTATCGTAGCCTCCTAAGTATTTCTTAGTTACTTGCCTACTGGGCCGAGTATCAAAACTAATCCCTAATTAGACACCCACCTCCGAATATCAACATTCGGAGTAAATGATGACACGAAATGCTCACAATAACACAATCAAGGAGACGTTACAAAGAAAGGTTCTGACAAGAATTTCGTTATTCTAATTTTACATGTTCTGCAAATTGCATAGTTGCAACAGAGAAACTCGAATGTGAAATGCAACCGTTTACCAGTGTCATGTGTGTGTCTGTTTGTATACACGAGCATACTGCTGGTGGCACGAGGTATTTACACATATTCACATATATATATATATATAGTAGTTATAATAGAATAAAGTAATTATAGTTATGTTAATAGTAATAGTATATAATATGTTTTGCAAAACTCAGCCATCACTTGTTCGGATTCTGCATGATGTGATTCTTGATAAAAAAGAATAATTTTTGGTGGAATATTCGCACCATGAATAATATAATAAGTCTCAACGGTCACACATAGGTCTACTTAACAAAGAAAAGCTTATTTTATGTTCCACCATCAAAAAAGAGGTTCAAATATCTTATATAGGTAGGTGGGCACATTGGGATCTTTAAGCTAAATAATAAGAAAGCGTTTCTCTATCGCTATGTTACAATCAAATCCTTTGGCAGCTACCTTATTAAAGTAGGAGCCATTGGACAATGAAGATTATGCACAAAAGGATTTTAAGAACAATAAAACTGAAATGATTCAATTTCACTTATATAAGGGATCACTTTTATATGATCGGTCTCAAGTTCGGATAAAGGAGGAGGGTTGCGTTAGGCTTCTAACAGCTATCGTAAAACTTTGTCGAACTTATCTACTATGGATTTTACAAGTTATGATTATTGCGTTGGGATATCCCTCTCAACAAGGCACAATCCGAATATAGTGAAAAGTAAGCAATGACTTCTACATTTCACTCGGATATAGTGAATCAATTGCAGAAAGAGTTCCCGCATCATCAACGAGTGTGGGTAAAAAAGTTAGTCTAGCTATATTATTGTCCGAATATAGTGAACAAGTTAGAGCGAGGGTCTCCGTATTTTTATAATGGACGGATGGGAGAGGTAAGAAGCTTGTCCTAGATAATAATATTCATATTGGTACTTCAAATATCGGAACATTAATAGGCAAGTTAATGAAGGTGGTAGATACTATGATTCAGAAAAAGATTCACATTTTATGTTTACAAAAGACAAAGTGGTTGACGAAAAAACAAAGGAGATTGAGAATACTGGTTTTAAATTTTAGTACTAAAAAAAAAAACTTGAAATGGAGTTGATATTATTATAAATAAAGATTTGGAGGACAGTGTAGTAAACATACAATGATATGGTAACTGAATTATGATAGTGAAATTAGTATTAAGAGTATAAGTTTTGAATATAGTTTGTGCTTATGTACCCCAAGTAGGATTAAAAGATAATATAAAGAAGAATTTTGGGGAGGAGTTAGATAAGGTAATTGAAAGAATTCCACAAATGGAGATGATTTGTTTATGAGGAGATTTAAATGGACATGTCGGTAAAAATGCATTAGGACATGTTCATGGAAACTATGATTTTGGGGATATAAATGAGGAGGGTAGAGAGATTTTAAATTTTGTTATAGCTTTTGATCTCTTTATAACCAACACAATTTAAAAAGTGAGATGAACATTTAATTACTTATAAGAGTGGTTTGTCACAAACACAAATTGATTATTTTCTTAAGAAAAAAGATAGATCATGTTGTAAAGATTTAAAGATAATTTTTGGAGAAAGCTTAACTATTAAACATCAACTTTTAGTAATGTATTTGAAAGTAAAAAAGTGTACAAAGAAGAATAGAGTGCATAGAGCTATCAGATTAGATAGTGGAACGTCAAATATGAGAAATATATATATTTAAATAAAAAGTTCTCCAAAGATATGCTAGAAATTATGTAGGCAGTCCTTCTAATATGTGTAACAATATAATTATACATATTAAAGAAGTAACAAAAGATGTGTTAGGCGAATCTAAGAAAGGTGTACCGGTACAAAAAGAAACTCAGTGGTGGAGTAAAATGATGTAAGATAAAATTAAGACAAAAAAGACATGTTACAAATTTCATTATGACAAGAAGACTAGTGAAACTTGAGAAGCTTATAAGAAATCAAGAAAAAAAGCGAAAAAGACTGTTAGTAAAGTAAAAGCCAAAATATGAGGATTTATATAAAAAATTAACTCAAAAGAAGGTGAAAAATATATTTTATGATAGCTAAGGATAGAGATAAGAAAAACTAAAGATTTTACTTTTATTAGATGCACCAAAGACGAGGATGAAAACATTCTAGTAGCGAATGATATATCAAAAGTAGATAAAAAATTTATTTCTATAAGCTTTTAATGAAAATATAGATGATAATATTAACTTATGAGAATTAGCTAAATAAGAAAAGTATATAAACCATAATTTTTATCGACATATTCAAAAGAATAAAGTCAAAGATGTAGCTCACTTGGCTCACAAGACTATTTAATGAAATATGAAAAACCAAAAGATACACAAGGAATGAAGAGTGAGTACACTTATACCCATATATAAGAACAAATAAGACATTTACAATTTTGCAAATTATCAAGGTATCAAATTAATGAGACATACTATGAAATTATGAGAAAAAATTATCGAATGTAGGTTAAAAACATGTATCAAGTACAACAGAGAACTAATTCGGATTCATGCTCGATAGATCTACTATGAAAATGATTCACCTACTGAGACATCTTATGAAATATTTTACAGCAAAACATGATATTTATTGATCTAAAAAAAGTTTACGATATAGTACCAAGAGAATTTCTTTGGAGAACCTTGAAAAAGAGAAGTATCCCATTGACATACATAAATCTTATAAGAGACATTTACGATAGTGCAAAAACTTGTGTGAGGACTCATCAAGGAATAATATACTCCTTTGAAGTTAATATTGGAGATCAACTTTAAGTCGATATTTATTTATATTGGTTGTTGATGAGTTAACAAAATATATTGAAAATGAAGTACCTTGGTGTATGTTATTTGCATATAACATTGTGTTAGTGGATTAGTCTAAGGAAAAAGTTGATAAAAGATTGAAACTATGAAGAAAAACGCTAGAAAGTAAAAGCTTCCGACTTAGTAGAACAAAGACAGAATATATGAAATATAAGTTTGATAATTTGGATACTTTAGAAGACATAAAAATTAAGAGAAAATTTGATGAAGATCTTACACATAGAATTAATGTCAGTTGGTTAAAATGGAGAGGAAGGTTGCGTTAAGACTTATTTACCATAAATTCTACAAATTATGATAGGGTTATGTGGAAACAAAGAATCTATGTAGCCGACCGCATCTAGTATGAGAAAAGGCTTAGTTGTTGGTTAAAATGGAAAGGAGCATCAAATATTCTGTGTGATAAAAAGATATCATTAAAGTTGAAAGGTAAATATAATAACACAACAATTAGACCTGCTATGTTTTATTGTTTTGACAGTTTGACAGTTAATCATCATGTAAAAAGGATGTCTGCAACAGAAATTAAGATGAAATGGATTAGTGGTCACACGAAAAAAGATGTATACATTATGAAGTTATTAGAAACAAATTGGGAGTAGCACAAATAGAGAATAAAATGGAAGAAAATCGTTTAAGATGGTTTGAACATGTAAAAAAACGACCCAAGAACGCTCTTATAAGAAGATATGAAAAACTAGTTTGTGAAAATGTTAAAAGAGGAAGAGGACGATCATAAAAGTATTGAAAAGAAACAATAAAAGATAATCTAGTTTATAATGAGTTAAATGCTAGCATGACACATGATGGGATTCAATGGAAAGAAAGAATCAATCTAACCAACCCCATCTAGTAGGAGAAAAAGCTTAGTTGTTGTTGGTGTTAGAACTGAAATGATTCATGAACATCAACAACTAGAAAAATAGAGATAGTAGAGAGATTAAAAAGCAATCCCAACTCCTACAATCATGCTTGTTAGTGAGTTTCAAGATACTCATTCACGTGCGCGTGCATGCGCATACACACAAACACGTGCAGCTATCACTTACCAATTTCACTTGCCTCATGTCTAGCGTTGGGCTGCATAGGTGGCAAAAAAAATATTAAACTACACTCAGGGCATTAGCTCAAGTAGGATGCGATTGAGTTTGATTCTCGAGGCATGCATACCTAGCTTTCGCCTTCCTTTGTATTAAAAAAATTACTAGGCGTTTTCTCATACTAGACGAGGTCGGTTACGTGAATTCTTTGTTTTCACATAGCCCTATCATGTGCCATGTTAAGAGTTAACTCACACATAAACTAGATCATTCCTTATTGTTTCTTTCGAACATTTTTGTGATCGTCAATGATTAACTGCCCAATAATCACAACCATGAAATATGACATGTCTAATTGATGCTTAATATTTACCTTTTAACTTTAATGATATCTTTGTCACATACATCTCTCCATTCTAACCAACCGGCATTAATTCTATGTATAACATCTTTATAAATTTTTTCATCACTCTAAAAAATTGATCTTAGGTATTTAAAACTTTTCTTTTGGGGATGCAATGTGTGCCTATTTTAATTTTTATGTCTGTTGAAGTAACCAAATGATCAAACTTACATTTCATATATTTTGTCTTTGTTCTATTAAGTCGGAAGTCTTTACTTTCTAGTGTTTCTGTCCATAGTTTTAATTTTCTATTAACTTTTTTCTTAGACTCCTTCACTAACACAATGTCTTATGCAAATAACATACACTAAGGTACTTCTGTCACACTCATTCGGGTCGCGACCACGGCCCGACCTGAGCCGATGACACGTAGTCGCTTCTCACACGGGCATGATGGTGAGTAGTAACCGAATACAATACTAATTTAATTCAAACTCAATAAAATATCTAACTGAAATAAATATTCATATTGAAGTTCTAAACAACACGTCTAAAATGGTGCGGGGTCCACCTAACAATAACCCCGAATAACAAGATTTTATAAATCGTTTAACACTTATAATACCATCTAAAATAAAAATGCATCTCTATCCAACTCCTATTCTGCTCCGTGTGCCTTCGATGTGTTAGCTTCAAGATGAGCTGTAAAACAATAGGGTGAGCTTTTATACATAGTTCAGTAGGGAGGTTAAACATCTTTAAACAAAAATTATACTAAAAGCATGCATAATTTTACAATCATTTCATAACAAAACACAGTTACCTTTAAATCATGATCTCAAATTCATACGCACACTCACACACACATCATTAGTTATGATAATTACAGCCCATACTATGTCTGCCCTAAAGGCCACAAGAGTCGTCCGGCCCTCCCTAACGTGACATCGGTAACCCCGTCCATGACGGTAACCATGCCGACTCTCACGGCAGAGTGCCCGGGAACACATCATGTATTCGCCTCAAGTCGGATCGCTCGAGGGACCTGCAAGTCTCTAGAAACCCCACACAACCCACACAAGTACGGCTCATATATTTACACATCATTACATTTCTAAAACCAATTACAGTTCATCACATTTACAAATCATATCCAGATCCACGAATATCCAAAACTAAATCCATATCCATACAACATTTAAACAACATTTAAATACCATGTTCATACAACACATGCATATCAAAACATGCTCTTCATCAATCAATGTCATAAACATGTTCTATTTGAAAAGTATATCAAATAACTCATAATTGCGAATAACATTTCATAAACATCAATAAAACATTTATCAATCATGCACATTTAAATTCATCTAAAACAAGTAAAATCACTTCTAACATAGTTCTGTAAAAGAATGCATAACCCCCTACCTGAAGGAACGCTAAAATCCAGTCCCCAAGCCGTTTGGCCACTCTTATCACCACCAAATCCTCCAATTTTAATATGTAAACAATTATAAATAATTTAAAATATTAACATTTATTTAACTACAAATCTAATGCAACAAACCGTATCCAAATCGGATCTCAAATGACCTTAAAATCACCCAAACCCCAATCTGAATCTGTTTAAGCTATCCGAGATCCAAATTGATACCTAGATCCATATTTGATCCAAATTTAGTGACACAGTAGGTAGCCTGTGTCACTGTGTCAACACATAACCTATAACTACTGACACGGGTCCTCTTTCTAACCCAGAAACCTATTTCAAGACACGACCCAAACTTGACCCGTTTTCGACACAGAACCCAATACGAAACCTGTTTTGACACAGGACTGGTTCTTAACACGCGACACGAAGACACGACATGAACACGAGGGACATGCCCAAAAGGGCCGGTTCCCATGATTTTTCGGCATCGATTTCGTCGGTTTCTGGTGACGATTAAGGCCGACGATGGTCCTCAACCGATCGCCTACCCTTCCTCTTCCAACCCAATCAATCAATGATCGTCGGTGGTGTCGTTTTGGCCGAAAAATTCATGAAAAATAGTAACTCGAATTTGAGAAAAATTTCATGAATCTACGCTTGTTTCGAGTCGATTTTCGTGCATCAAGGCTTGTTTTCAAAGGTTTAGCATGAACCAAACAAAAGCCCTATGATTTAACTCGATTTTAGTAACTAAAAATGAGAAATTTGACAAAAACAATTTCTTACCCAATTTCGACGACTCTTCACATTTTTCGATTAGTGCGGCTGCTTCCGAGACCTCTCCCTAACAGGTCGCCCCCTTCTGCCACTTATATGGTCTGACCAAGCTGGTAACCGGCCTTAATGGCCGTTACCTTCCTCGGCCAGGCGTTGTGCAGTAACGCTCAGCCTTGTTCTAGTGCACAACCCAACACTACAACTTCATCTTGAATATGTTTTGTTAATTCACCAATTAACATTATAAATAAGTATGAACTTAAAGTTGATCCTTAATGTAACCCAATATTAACTTCAAACAAATGTCATTCTTTCATGAGTCCTCACAATGTTTGTTTTTGCCCATCGTACATGTATCTAATAAACTTTATATATGTCAACGAGATATTTCTTTTTTTCAAGGTTCTCTAAAGAACATTCGTTAGTACCACTATTGTAAGTTTTTTCTAGATTAATAAATATCATGTGAAAGTCCTTTTTTTTTAAAAATGTTTCATAAATCGTCTCAAATGGTGAATTGCTTCAATAATAGGCCTCCCATAAATCCAAATAGGTTCTCGATTAAAGCAAATTAACTAAACTATTTTGCACATGAAGCAATCGTGAACCTCATACTTCATGAAGAAAAGAAGGTAAAGCTAAGAAACAATGTGCCAGTGTCACATAAATATAAAAGGAGAATACCGCAATGCGTTTGCATGTCTACCAATGTTCATAAAGGAGGAACTTAAACAACCTTGTCCGGTCGGTCACTACACTAAAAAACACAAACCAAAACCCAAATTTTGTTCATTTCCTCTTCTTAGTAGGGGGTTCTGGTATATCTTCTTCCTCTTCCTCGTCTTCCTCCTCTTCGTCATCTTCATCCCCCTCTTCCTCATCGTCATCATCGTCGTCATCTTCATCTTCATCTTCATCCTCATCCTCTTCTTCGTCGTCACTAGCACCTTCTCCATTTGCTTCAGCATCATCCTCTGCATCATCATTTCCTGGATTCTTATTCTCATCACCTGATGCTTCGTCCTTGTTCTCTTCTCCATCCTCATCCTGCTCCTCACCATCTTCATCTTCGTCTTCATCGTCAGAATCCCCGTCATCCTTGTTCTCAGGAGGGACTTCATCAGAGTCCGGTTGGCACCCAATGCCAATTCGTGTTACATCCTGCATCAGCAACATAAATCAGTTTTAATTGAACCAAAGAAAGCAGAATGAACCACCTAGAGGAGACGGCTTTCTAAATGAAGTGTTTTTCAAGGATTGCAAAGGAAGAAAGATCGACTTGCCTCCATCCCGATTACGATGGAACCCTCATTCCTGAAAAGTAGCCAAAAAAGAGAATAAACATCGCATCCAATTAATATGCGCTAAAATGAACAGTTAATACGGGGGAAAGAAAGCAGAAACCAATTATCTTACCCTTGGTTGTTTCCACCTGCATGCTCCAAGAAGCCTGTTCTATTGAACAGCGAGCCCATCTTGAAAGGAAAGAACCAGATTTTCAGCATATGGTTATTACACACCAAAATTCAGGAACATCATATCATCAACAATTAAAAAGAGAACGTTACGAATCCCATCAAATTCAACACAAAAACCCAACAACGGAAACTTCTGCTCATTTTCCCATCATCTTAATGCAGAATAACTAATGGGAAACTTGTGGGCCCATAGTAGCTGACAACTTTTTTTAAAAGCAAACAATCACAATAAAACATGATCTTGTTTTCTCTGGTGTGAAATGCTAATATGACAACAAGATAGAGGTCACTGACATAAGAATCATGTAGTTAACCCCACTTAATGTGTGAAAGGCTTGGTTTTGGTGTTGGCTTTCGATTGGTTGGTACCTCCTTAAGGCTTAGCCATCGTTTTGACATCAAAATGTCCTCATTTTCCTTCCATCACTACCTTTCCACCATGTGTTGTCGCTCATATGGCTGACACGCGCTATACGGTTTAACCACCACATAGGCGTTGTTAGCGCGGACTCAGTGCAAATAGAAAAAATGTATGATAGTCGATTCAAGATACAAATCAATTTAAACAAGACATGATACTAATATGTAATCTCCAAACGTTATTATGAAACTTAAATCGTTGCTAATTTAGTAATTCCAAATATTTTATGAAGCTTAAATGTATCCTTTTTTAATATGCAGCAATTGACAATAATGAATTTAAGTTGAAGTTGGCTTTAATCCAAAACCACAAATTTAGAACCAATCAACCATACATGTAAAAGTTTATAATAAGTTCCAGCAAAGCAAAAGAGTGAGATAATGTATGTATGCAGGTGCACGCATGAAAGAGGGAGGGGAGAGATAGGAGAAGAGACTCGTTAAGAAGAACCATATTGGGTGATGGAGCAAGGCAGAGAGAGACAAAGAGACCATGAAAAAAGGCGTGGGAAGGGGACACATAAACCCCCGAAACCAGTGTAAGCTTTTAAATAGACAAACTGCTTAAGCACTTAGGGTCCACTATGAGTGCTTAAAGCGACATGTAGGTGCATAAGCATACATACTACACAGGTTTCACCTACCCTTCTAATAAAAGAAAGGAACCCTAAGGGAGTTGGAAAAAATGAGGCATAAAAGCTCCAATCACATAAAGGGATATGGTATAGAGAGAGTCAAGTCGATCTCGTATTAGCAACCAAATATACAGGTGACCATGGATCGGTTCTAAGCTTTCAACCAAGACCATTATAATTGGTTCCTAAGTTTTGGATGATCAAACCAAACCATCAGGTTTTGGTCTGGTTCGGTTCCAGACTGTTGTCTGTTACATTTTAATATGGAAATATATAACGGCTACAGTGTATGATAGAGTATAATAAATAATCAATCACATGACTGATATCACGAAGCAAACTTAGCTGTTTTTGCTTCAGCTTATTTAATTGTGCATTTTCTCAACAATTTTGTGCTTTCTTTTTCTGCATGTTCTTACCTTCGGTGAGGTGCTCTAGTGCATGTTTGACTGCACAAGAAGACTTTTACAGTATGCCCAAGGACATATATGCGTATATTGAACAAAACCATGCAAATTTTTTCTTTACGAAACCAAACCAAACCAAACAAACTGCCAGTTTGGATCGGTTTAATTGGTCTTTTGAACACCCTCAACCAAAAGTAGAATGAAGCTTTACATTCTTCTAAAGGCACCATGAGAAACACAAAAATGACTTGATATCAACAATGTTCACAAATTCAAGAAAAACAGTGGGCATTTACACTACTGAAAAGATGCCTACATTCAGTAAGCCTTGCAAAAAGACTATATCATACATTTGAAACTCCAGAAAATGATCCAAAGACCCCCCCCCCCCTCCAAGACTTGTCCTGCTTCCATAAACCCGAGAGCAAGTTCAGACACTAACCGGTAAAGCAACAACCAACCTTCACAATGAAAAGGGAGACACGTCTAAATAATAATAGAACTCATACATCAGGAAGCAGAAAAGGAATTATACATAAGGGAAGAATCTTCAAAGCCCTTTCCAAACTAAATTCTATCAGCTATTTAGGCCGCATTTAACTCCAAAAAAGAAGGATTGTGTTCTTTCAAAAACTTATCAGGCAGCTTTCACCATATAATTTCAAACACCTTCTGGACAACACGAAAGAACTAGAAGAAGAACTACTTCATTAATGCAACTAGCAGTGATGGTGACGCATCTAAATAATACTAGAACTTGTACATCAGGAAGCAGAAAAGGAATTATACATAAGGGGAGAATCTTTAAAGCCTTTCCAAACTAAATGCTCTCAGCTATTTAGGACGCATTTAACTCCAAAAAAAGCAAGATCATGTTCCTTCAAAAACTTATCAGGCAGTTTTCACCATCTAATTTCAAACACCTTCTGGACAACACGAAAAAACTAGAAGAAGAACTACTTCATTAACTCAAATAGCAGTGAGGGTGACACGTCTAAATAATATTAGAACTTGCACATCAGGAAGCAGAAGAGGAATTATACATAAGGGAAGAATATTTAAAGCCTTTCCAAACTAAATGCTATCAACTATTTAGGCCGCATTAAACTCCAAAAAAGCAAGATCATGCTCCTTCAAAAACTTATCAGGCAGTTTTCACCATCTAATTTCAAACACCTTATGGGCAACACGAAAGAAGAGCTACTTCATTAACTCAACTAGCAGTGACACGCCAACCAACATAACAAAACCCTAGAACTGAAGCAACAGCAACAATGATTGTGGAGGTCACAAATTAAAACTTGAAAAAGGAAGATTTAGCTACCATAACCAAAATGAAAGTCAAGCTTTTTTGAACACTAAGTGGGGTCTGCTACATGGGTCCTCAGTCGCTGTTGAGCTCATACTATCATTTATTTATAAATGGAGAACCTTTAGCTAGAAAAAGATAATTCACACACAGGATGAACAATGAAAAACAAAATATAGAGACTTAAAAACGACAAAAATCGACTAAGCTCAAATTTAGCAGCATATGAAAACAGACTGCAAACAAACAAAAAGAGAGAAAGAGAAGAAATTTCCGCTACCAAGTAGTAAATCGACTTGTAGGCGGGGAGCACCATCTCCACAACGACGGTTTCCACGAACAAAGCAACCATAAGTCTCAGAGAGACGACCTCCAAAGAGCAGGATTCCCCGGTTACTTCCATCTCTCAAACAGAAGCAAAAGAAGCAAATAACCAACGCCTTCACACGAAGCAAATCCGACTGAAAGCCAAGCTAAACCTAATAAAAATCTAAGCTTGAAATCAAAAAAAAAAACGAAGAATTCTGCTTACCTTGCAGAGAGGTTACTAGGGTTTAAGATGCTGGGAGAATGAAACGGGTGAGAACAAAGGTTGGTGCCATTCAGAGGTCAAACGGCTAAGTGGGTTCTAGGGTTTTTGCCCCTTCTTTAGGTCGCCCTGCTTTCCTCTTACGGAAACATGTTCAAAGAGTACCATTTTGATGCCCAAACTGGACATCAGCTTCATTTCTAACCCTAATTAGGGATGACAATTTCTACCTATCCCACGGGTATCCACCGTGGCGCGGATTTTCAAGTAAAAAAAATTGCTCCCGTATGTCAGATGGGACGCAAGATGAGATGAAAGACTCGTATTCGAAATGGGATCGGGTTCAAGGTATATTCACCCTCTATATATATTATTTATAAATATTTTATATATTTATATATATATGTATAAATTTTATATTTTATGTAAATTATATAATATAAATTATTTAAAAAATATTGTTGTAGATTGAAATGGAACTAGATGGGATGAATTGTAAAAAAAGTATGGGAGACGGATACGGGTTTAATCCCTCAAGACCCGTAAGACAGGATAGAACGGAGTGTATAAAGCGGTTCGTAAGGCGGGGTGGGTAAGGGTGAAGGTGAAAACTCGTCCTACCCGGCCCCTTTACCATCCCTAACCCCAATGTCTTATTAAGGAGTGATCGGTAAATTTTTCTCCATCGTCCATCGTGTTTTGTTCGAGTAGTACGTCTTAGGTCAGGCGGATCTATTTAGATGTGGAGCCGAGTGTTGAACTCGAGACCTAGCCTTAGCGAGACTAACACCTTAGAGCCAGTGAACCCATCATCCTATTTTTTTTTTTGTTTGGGAGCTACATGATTTGTTGCTCGTGTGTAGGGTTGGGTGCTCACGATAAGGTTTCAGTTCTCAACTTTCAAAAATTAAACTATGTTATAGCCGGAACTGAACCAAACCATTGGTTCTAGTTTGGTTCGGTTCTGAACCACAGTTCTACTAATTTAAGAATTTTGCTACATACAATGTATTATATCATGAGATTATTTAGATCTATGATTCATATTTATATTTATATAAGGTTATAAAACTCGTATATATGAACTTGTCAATACTTAAATCCACATACATATATATATTCACATTTTATATGATTATAAGGTTATAAAACTCATATATATATGTATATATAAACTTATAAACTCATAAAGATTGTATATATAAGTTATATAACCTTATATATTCACACACACACACACACACACACACACACACACACACACACACACACATATATATATATATATATATGATTCGGTTCCAACACTGAAATCAATGAACCAAACAACCAACATTCTTTCCAACTAAAACCAAACTACTAGACATCTAAAACAAAACCAAACTCGGTTGTTGCAAGTTCTATGAACACCCAGACTCTCTTTTATGCTTGTTCATACAATGAAGGGGTATTTGATTATAGGGTTGGACCTACGAAACTGTCACTGCAAACCTAGTACCAATAACCCACCCAGAGTGAACAATTGATCATCCTCGTAATTGGGCAAGAAATGTGATCGTAGTGCACGTTGAGGCCACGCTTAATTACAAGTGTAAATGGGTCTAATTTTGTAGATAATTAAACATCCCCAAAACGTAGAATTGTTCAAACTCATTTATGTGTTTCTCTTTTTCCTTCTTCTTTTTTACCCGGACCCCGGTATCGGACCCTCAACTTGTAAGTTAACTCCCCTTGCCAGGAAGCCATTGGCCGTTGTGCAACTCATGTATCCTTTGAGAGTCGAACTCCCCACCAGCAGCAATGATGCTAGAGCGCTCTATCATTGAGAGTATCATTGAGCTAACGCTCTCAGTGCAACGGACCTTTTTTATGATAATACTCTTCCAGCTTGAGTTGTGGGTGCAATTGGGCAGGCATACTGAAGTCATCACACATCATGATTATCTCCAAGTTAGTTGTGGATGGGCGAGTCTTATTGGAATAGGTGACCTTGTGAGAAGTCCTCGTATTGCACCTCTTTTAAATTGGCACCAGAAATCCTCGACCTTATCAGAGCACGAAGGACATGATATTTAAATTCACCATCCCATGAAGATGCTAAGCTGAGTACTAAAGATAATATAGATGGTTATGAAAATTTAAACCTAAGTAATCCTCTGATCAATATAGTCAGCTAGAGATGATCACAGTGGCAATCAAAAGGCTTTATCAGCAAGGCTAGTGGTAATCAGTTAATGGGAAAAAATGCACTTTTCTTTCTCGTACAATGTTGTGGAGGCCGAAGCCATATATGTGACCAGGTATTGAACTCATGACATTCAGCTAGTTATTCAAACCCTTACCCTAGTTATGGGAGCTATTGCTCGTTGCACAATGCATTTGGTATTTTATTTACCCTCTACCATAGCATGCAACTTCCATGTTTTTTTCTTTTTGGGGTGGGGGGAAGGGTTAAAATGCCGAAACCAGGTACCCGTGCCCGAAACTCACACCCTGCATCTGGAGGAATTTCAATTGCCCTACCACCCTGAGTGCACCATAAAATGCAACTTTGACAGCAAAAAACCATCTACCAGTATATACTAAATGAGGGGCTATCAGCAGTGACGGATCTAGAAATTCTTTCAGGTGGAGCCAATAGCTCCTCGAATGGTTTAGGGTAGTATGCAAAGGAAGCAAACTTAGCATGTCGATAAAAAATTGCACAAGAAATTTAAGCTTTTAGATCGTTCCGTAACCCTGCTGGAATAGAGTTTCTGCGAGTGTTTCCGCCGATCATTTATTGCGCCGCAGAGCATGACTATCCCAGAACTAATTCCCAAGGCTCATTCGTAACATGAGATATCACCAACATCATGGGGATTAGATGAATAGATTTAACACACGAAGTAGAGTTGGCACATCGATTCTTCGCCACCATTGACATCAATCTCAGGACAGAAATAACTTTTGTACAAATGACCAACTTCTTTACTGGGAAAAAGGATTTTATTAGATGATGCCTACTTTTATTTAGATAAGATGTACATGCAACATGAGGCAGATGCACACAAATTACAAGCAGGGATTCTCCCCCCTACCATGAGATGAGGCAAAAAACTAAATGGAGCAGATAAGAATCTGCCATATGAAAAACATGAAACCTGGAGAAAACGATCAAGCACAAACTTCTTTGAACAGCCTCATCTGGGAAGATGTGAATGCAAGGCAACCAACCATACCGGATTCTCGAACTAGTCAACAGGCACTTCAACTTCCATCTTCAGGCCAGATTTGCTTAGAATCTGAAATAAATACATGGTGGTAACGTTTCGCCTTTACGATTCTTTTTACCTTCAAAAACAAGATCTAATACAACTGTAGCAGGTACTGTTGAATACATCTAGTGGCATCAACCGGGTCAGAGAAACCACTTATATGCATGACTTCCATGTTAACGTGCCCAGATGCACACTACAACCATTTCCACATCTAACACCAAACTGGAATAAACTTGTCATAGAGAATTGTGCAAAGTATTCACCATAATTATGGAAAGCCCACAGTAGAATAATCCATGAACACAATTTTTGAAAGAAAAAAATCAAGCAGGCAATTCACAAATACCCAACACCCTGAGTTCGATGTTCTTCCAGAATGAGCATAACCATGATTTACCATTTCCCCAAAAGTTTCCTGAAGTGGAATTCGGTCAGCTAAACCGATTTTCATCTTACCAAACTGCATATTAAATCCAAAAGTGCAGCAGAAGATTATACGAAAACATGGATGTAGGCAATGGCCTTTACTAGGGATTGGATATCAATCATATATGAGGGACTACATTCATCTAAATTGCCTGAAGAATAACATTAAATTCTACAGATGTATCCCGGTCCTTGTTGTTCAACTATAGCATCTCAGCACTTGAGCCTACTAAAACCTCCTTCCATCTCTAGCCCATAATAATCATTGGGACCCGGAAAATTGACTGCTGATGATCCAGAGTGTTGTTAGCATGTCTGCAAGTATGATAAAAATATATTGACAAATGAAATTGACTGGACGATGTTGGCAACAGTCTCCAATACGGACCTATCCATCAATCAAATATGGGATTTCATTAATTTAAAATACACAAGGGATGGCGTGATAGAGTTTAAAATTCTAGTCCCTATTCTTCAACTAAAACCTCCACAGTTGATCCCCCTCCTTGAGTCTCTAGGCACTAACAAGTCATTGGAACTCAAACCTCTTGACAATCCAGAGGATTGATGTTAGACTTGTCTGCGGCAAACCAAACCTCATTCCTTACTCCATATCCTTGATGTATGCATAATGCCGTCCAGCTTCTCTCAAGCTTCAGTGCCAACAAGAACCTCCCTGGTTCAGCCTGAGAAGTCAAAACATCAGTCCTGAAAAATGTTGACCAATTTCCCAAGAGATAAGGGTTTCTATTAACAGAGTCGATAGTTTGGTAGGGTTATGGTATAAATGAGAGGGAGATTTCTAATGTGGGCACCTTTTGACTTGGAAGAAGGGCTTCATCGTAATAATTGGGCCACAAAGAGTGGCAACCAAGAAGAACGCCTGCTACAATGCCACCAGAAAGAATTCTAAATTCATAATGCAGATTTCACTGATGGGTTGCATTGACCTACCTAATGAATCTACCTGCAAGATAAATATACTTCTAGTTACCCTTTGGCAGTAAAATGCAACTTTACTAAGACAGCAAATCCCAGTGATAAGCTCCCTTTCTATGGGATCCATTCCAACAGGATTGGTAATATAAAAATATATGGAATCTTCTATGGCGTAAGAAAACCCAACGATCATAAGGCAGTTATTAGTCACCAATCCATGTATGATTTAAGCCAGAAGTAATAGCCTCTTCTGAAAGCGTATGACCATCATCTTCTATTTTCTGTAAAAGCCAATGGCATTTTACTCCCTCAAAGTAGTCAGACATGAAACTATTCCCAAAGCTAACAGGTAGAATAGGCATTTTTGCCTTCAAATCTAACATATCAACATTGTACAGATTCAAACTCAAGCTTTTAAAAGAGGGCTTTTATACCTAGAAAAATTCCGAGCAATGTTAGCTTTTCCACAAAATGAAGTTACTCTTGTTTTGGTTAACCACTAAACATAAAAAAATTACATATTCCTTAACATTACGTATTCCTCAACCATGTGCTAAACTTTTGCTGCACACGTTTCCTAAACACTATTCAGGAAAAAACTGCCCGTTTCAAATGGTTTCTTATAATTAGCCTCAAGGCCATGTTTTCCTCTTTGTCCAAGTTGCATGCTCAATCTTGTTCACAAATTCAATAGTTAGGTCAAAGAAACATAAAAGAGAAAAGGGATAACAAGACCACACATGTGAGAATTTTTTGGAGCTCATATGGCAGAAATTGAGCAGCAATTAGACCTGCCATGTTTTATGCTTCTGAGTGTTGGGCAGTTAATCATCATGTACAAAAGATGTCTGTGACAGAAATGAAGATGTTGAGATGGATGAGTGGTCATACAAGAAAAGACTGTATACATAATGAGGTTATTAGAAAAAGATGTCGGTGACAGAAATGAAGATGTTGAGATGGATGAGTGGTCATACAAGAAAAGATCGTATACATAATGAGGTTATTAGAAACAAATTAGGAGTGGCACCAATAGAGGATAAAATGAGAGAACATCGTTTAAGATGGTTTGGACATATAGAAAGAAGATCAAAAGAAGAACCTGTAAGAAGGTTAGAAAAACTAAATTTGGAAAGTATTAAAAGAGGTAGAGCACTACCACAAAAGTGTTGGAAAGAAACAATAAAGAATGATCTAGCTTATTGGGAGTTAACTGCTAACATGGCACACGATAGGGATCTGTGGAAACAAAGAATCCATGTAGCCGACCCCATCTAGTATGGGAAAAGGCTTAGTTGTTGTTGTTGTTGTTGTCATATGGCAGAAATTGAACAAGAAGAACTGTACAAGTTCAATACCTTTATAAAATCGTCCAATGTTAAAGTGCATCCTTTTGAATAGCTGGCTTCCTCCGACACATGTGTCAGGACATGCTAAACAAGCATGACAGGAAAATGAGAGAAAAAAGTTAATTGCCTATTGTGGTATTCAAGCTAAACAATAGGGACAAAATAAAATTATACATGCAACAGTACAAATATAAGATAGACTAGTATTACTAAGCTTATATGCTATCGCCACATCAAACTGTGTACAGAACTTGTCGAGCATACAGCATACCAACAACTATTATGACAACTGTTCATTCAATATGGTAAAGATATGGTGGCATCCAAGGCAAGAGCTGCACTGCACATATACATTCTTATAAGGTAGCTAGACACATGTTTTGGTGGTACCTTCACCAAAGGATACAGTGTATAATTCCCACCAATTGAACAGGAAAAGAAGGGTCTTTATGCGTGCATCATTCGTATAAGTTTGTTAAAAATAGAATATATGGCTTCACAACAGAAACAACTTGAATAATATCCCTTTGTTCTTCCTTTATCACAGACTTCTTTTGAATATATATTTGTGTTCATCATTATCCAGCGCAGAAGGGGCACAGAATGGTGTCTTAGATAAAGATCTGACAGTTGGGTTGGTCCAACTCCTGAAGTAACATAAGCCAGAGTATCTATAATTCATAAAGGCAACTAAGAAAAATCTGAACTACATAGTTCTGGATATCCTACAGAAAATCAATAGATACCAAAAACCGTTAGAGTTTTACCTCTCTTTGTTGCTCGGAGATAAATGTTCCAGTCAAATCCTTCAACACCTCCAATATATCATTAAAGGTCACCCTCCCATTGCAGTCGGAGTCATAAACTTTGAAAATTACTGCGTTTCTCAGAAGAAAAGGGAAGCATCAATATTAGGATATAGGGCAATGCAGCTACAGGTGAACAAGCAGCCGCAACCAAGAAATGCATCAAATACATGGTATATCTTTGAGCAAGAATCACTCCTACCCTCGATCTTCTGTTGAAGGCTCGCATGAGGACTAAAGGATGAAAGGAACGCAACGAAATCTTTGAAATTCAACCCCTCAATCATTCGCAATAATCTCTGCAATCCAACATAAAGTAGTAAGAAGGCAGAAACTGACATCCACTAAAATCCCGATTTTTCAGAAGAAGCATGCCTGAATCCACCCCATCATAGCAAACACAAATTCTCTACATTCTGAGTTCGCCAGCACCGAAGTCGGAAAAACACTCAACCGTGCTCACTTAAATCCAGATTTTTGTAAAGGGTCCAAAACCAATTTCCACCATAGCTAAAACACACGTTCCCTATACCCTGACAATGGTGTTAAGATTATCGATCCAAATGATGATTCCCTTAGACGAGGGAAGAAGAGATCCCCAAACAGAGAAAATAACCCAACATTCGAACGCAACAAAGTACGAAGGAATTGCAAACGAAATATAACCTGAGAAAGCGGATTAAGAGCGAATTCTGGCACTGAAAGAAACTCGTCGGCGGAGATGAAACCCTTTGCGTTGCGATCTAGTTGGCAAAACCTCTGGTACAACGACACAATCTCTTGCTGCGAAACTGAACCAACCCGAGGAGTCAACAAAACCCAATCCAACAAGTTTCACAACAAAAGGAAGAATGACTGAAACGGAAACCAGAAGATAAGAAATAAAGCGAGAGACGTGTACATAGATTGTGGCAATATTCCTGGACTTCTTCGATGTCGTACTGAGTGAGCATGGAGGACGTGTTCCCCATCACTCCGAAAGATCCCCCAACAAATCTGAAGAAAACAAAAAGCAGATTTCATAATCTTAATCGCATGAAACGAACCCATACTGTTTTCTCTGACAATTGCGATGTATGAGTGCGTGCGTGTGAGGGAGCGAGAATGACCTCCTTTCGAGCGAGGGGAGGCTATAACGTCAGGCGATATACTTTGCTGGTATATAGCGCATTGACGACAAATTCTGGTGTACGCCCCCTTATTGAAAATAGATTTGTTAATACGCTCTTGGTAAAAATTATATCCTTTATAATAAATCAGTTGCAACATACTCTTCAACCCTTTCTACGCTAATCTCACGTTGTAGTATTGCAGAAGATTGAAGGTCTAACCAATTTTCACCCATCAGCTCAACTGGTAGGGGCCCGGACGTCCTTGCTTCAGGTCGGGAGTTCGACTCCCAGGGGGAGCATGTGTGTGTGTTAGGCTTCGGCCTCTCTTTGTGACCCCGAAAGGAAGAAATCTACCCAATTTATTGTTCTTTTATAATAAAATATATACCCTTTATAAGTCAGTTGCAATATACTCTTCTACACTTTGTAGTGTTGCAGAAGACTGAAATCCTCCCAATATATCGTTTTTTTATTGCCCTTCTCGGCTTCAACCGGCCACTTATTGAACAGAGCATATGGTCGGTCATGATCCTCTTCCTCTTGTGTTCAAGATGAGATTACGCTTTTCAGCTACCAAATATATATATATATATATATATATATATATATATATAGTTATTAGATCTTGTGATGCTACCTTTGACTATTATTTTTAAAGAATATGAATATAATAACATTTTTTATGTATTTTTAAAAATTTTAATTATATTATTTCACCGAAAACAAACAGAAGAACTGAGTGGGCATGGTGCATGGCACACTATCGATATCAACGGTTTTGATTGAATGGTGTAACAGAGGCTGCACACCGGGGCCGT
Organism: Brasenia schreberi; assembly: GCA_036023115.1. NCBI lineage: Eukaryota > Viridiplantae > Streptophyta > Magnoliopsida > Nymphaeales > Cabombaceae > Brasenia > Brasenia schreberi. The sequence goes on from JAYKKT010000090.1 coordinate 40,064,978, forward strand.
GTGATATTGAAACATGAGTAGATCTAAAGGAGTCGGAGTGAACCCAAGCATCATGAAGTTCAGCTTCCTTGTGTCCTGCTGAATCATATAGGGGTAGACAACTGAGTTAGTTCCTTGAAGTTTCTGCTTGTAAACAGGTCATTTGCTTAATAAATCAAGCAAACATGTCTTAATTTCAACGAGTCGATCCCACACATAATAGTAGAACTCAGACAAAGCTCAATATAAGCATGTTTATGGAACTGGCTTATCTGCCTGATTGAAGATAATCACTAATTCAGATCATTAGGCTCGTTGAAAGCTTTCTGTTTGTCATATGCCAGTTTTGATCTCTGTTCTCACTGATGCTGAAGCTCAAGACCCAGATTGGACTTGAAAAGAGTTCGTTTAAGCGAGCAGTCAAGCTTGAGTTGATCGTAAGCTGTGAACCTTCGTTCAACTTTTAAAAGCAAAGGTCACGTAAGGTCGGCTGATTGGCAATTCTACTCGATCCAATTCGAATAAATTTGGCCTTGAATTCAGATAACTTCAGTTCATAGAGCTGATCAAACTTGATGTCAACACCCATGGCTTATTTTAACTGCACCAAGTACTAAATTTGGCTTTCAAATCAGATATTGAAGCTTCAGTTAACACTAACATAGAAATTCCTATCAACACAACATAATTTACAAAACCCCATCCTTAACATGCTCACAAACCTCCATGGATAATCACCCCCAACGGACTGTAGGTGTTGGTGAAGATGAGCGCATCACTGCCATTTCCGGCTGTCTATCAGCACCAAAAACAGCAAATGGCATCATGGAAAAGCCCATTACCACCCCCCAACCACCACCACCACCAAGAACAGGGAATTCCAATCTGTAACACTCTCAACCATGTGAAAGTCCTCATCTGCATAGGCTGCCTGTTTCATCTCTCCGACCCCTTACCATTTGAAGCCCGCATCATAGGTGATAAAGGCAAGACTCCTGACAATGGCACACTTCATGGCCGGAAATTAAAACGCAAGAGATTCCCGGCAATCTGATGATGGAGAATTTTTTCCCTGGACTTGTTAGAACACAACTGTGCAAAGCTCGACACCCTCTGATTAGGAAAGGAGGTAAGAAGAGGAAGGGAAACAAAAAAAAGGGACGACTCCGGAGGATCAGAAGACTCGGACTCGGAAGAATGATGCTCATGAAAGATCAAGATCGCTCGTTTGGGAAAAATGATGAGCCATATGTTCAACTTGTTTCACTTGGTTTAGGTCTACAAATGCATATGGTTTCTGGATAAATTTTGAGCTTTTGCCTCAAGTTGGAACCTACATCCTTACTTCTTCGTTCTGATTACATGTAGGCATTTCATTCTCGGATTTGCGTGTAGGGATGTTCATGGAGAAAAGATCTCTTGATCCTTATGGATAAAATCATCCCAAATGAAACGGATTCGAGAAGTGAAAATGGAACTTAAGGACGAGGGGTGGAGAAGTCCCCAACAGCAATTGAAGCAGAAACGGGTTCCATGAACCCGGCCGCTTTTCCTCATTGATTTTAAAAAGTTCGAACTTCTCCTAACCATATACTTTGTTTTGATTCGAGCTTAACTTCCATTCAAGTTGTTTAGGCTCGAGTCCCATCGGATTTGGATTTGGATTTGGATTTGGATCTAGATTTTTACTTCATAGTTTTTTCATTCAAGTCCAAACCAACACATAAATATGAAAGGCTGGTTATTGGATGGAGATAAGTTCGATTCAACATGTTATGTGCTTGTTCGTGAGTGGCGGATTTAGATTTTTTTTGTGGGTTGGGGTGAACTGTTTATTTAACTACTTAAGGTGTGGTGAACTATGTATACTAGTAATGGATTCAATGGTGGCTTGTAACTTATATATATACATACACTACATAGAATGACATTCTTTTGTATATCCCTTGGACACACATATACACATATATATATAATATGAGAAAACTAAAAGGCTTATAGCTTATTAGCAAACATGATGTGGGAAAACTATTGAAACAGTAAGTATTCTGAAATAGTTATTATGAATTTCAATATTAACATTTTCATTTTTTATTTATGTTATTGAACTAACTTTGAAAACTCCAGTGATTTGCAAAGATCATCCGGATCATGATGTGGTTACCTTTGACAATGTGACGTAGAGGTAATTTGTTGTATTGATGTACTTGATGTTTTAATTAAGTTATATCTCTATGTGTGTTACTTTCATACTCTTTGATACTATTGTGTTTTTCTTTTTTATTACTAATTTTCTTATTGAATGTTTGATATAGAAAGCAAATCAATGAGAGATAAAGGCTTGACATGACACATTGACTAACAGTGTTTAGAAGGACTTTAACATTTATGATAAAACTCTCTTAACAGCCAAAGAACTTGCCCAAGTTTTTGGTTTTCTATGTTATAGAGGAGAAAGGGAAGAAATCTAAACATCAACTTATAATTACTATATTATAATATATGAACTTGGTACTGTAGTTCTTAAAATTAGGGTCCGACTTGTATGGTACCATGAATGAAACGTACTAAAGGTGTTAGCCTGTTGAACATGGTTCTTTTACTTGTATGTTTGTTGTGAATGGCAAGTTTGACTCCCAAGACATTCATTTTAGGTTCCTGTTGTTTCGAGAAAGAAGGTAACAAGTTCTTAAGGGTCACAAGCATGGTTGTATAAGAAATTGGTTCTATCTGACAGGTCAAGAGTTCAATACCTTGGGTGTGCATAGTTTAGTGGAATTACATTTCAAAGGGTTAAAATGACCAAGCATAAAAACCTTGACACTAGGAACCCCAATAAGCAAACTCAAATGAAGCAAAGCCAAGTGGAGCCTCTTCCCTTTTATAGTTGATGTAATGGGGGCACTCACATTACCTCGTTAATTAGCAATTTTAAGCTTTACGAGCTAAGCATGATCATTCAACTCGTATAAGCTTTTATATATATATATATGATCCTTCTAATTATTGATACTATTGATTCATGTTTGACAATTGAGTTTTGGGAGCATGAATATAATAACATTATATTTTCTTCCTTTTAAAAAATTCTTAAATTTTTAAAATACACTAATTACAATGTAAGTAAATAATTAGATCACAACATTATATTTTTTAATTTAAAGGTTAAATTGTGAACGAAAATGTAAGTGAATTTTAGCTCGTGTTTAGCTCTTCGCATTAGCTGACAAGGTGAACACGAACAAGATTTTGAGTCGATCAACGCAACATTAGCAGACTCCGTTCGAATCAAGTCGGCAAGCCTACCAGCCTTACCTAGGTTACATGAAAATTAACGTTACTGTATTGCACATTTTATCTCGTTTTTATAAGCCAACGATATTTTAACTTATCGGATAGATCTTGTGATCGATATTTTGAAGAGAACACCTTCCTTTGTTGCCAGTTGCCACCGTGTGTTTCGCTGGTAACCCCTCTCTCTCTCTCTCTCTCTCTCTCTCTCGTTAATGACGGACTACTCGCCTTAGACTCTAAGTGCGTGCTTCTTCTCTTGGTCGTCTTTACTCTAGCCGCCATGTTAACGCTCCCTTCCGTCAAGCCTTTTTCCCACTCTTCCTCGGACTTTCGCTTCTTCCATTCCTCCCAAATCTCGGCCTTCTCTTTCGCGAACCCTAGACGGGGCCCGAAGTCAATCCGATGGCAGAGATCCATTGTGAGGGCTATTGATGCAGCTCAGCCCTTCGATTACGAGGCTCGGATGACTCTAGAGGCACACCGTGCTCGCTCACTCCAGGACGGACTACTCGTCGGTTGCTCCTGAAATGGGCGTGTCCATCTTTTCCGACGCTCATGATCTCTGTGAGGAGCACCCTGAGGTCGTCCTTCTCTGTACGTCCATCATCTCGACGGAATCCATCCTCCGGTCGCTCCCCGTCCAGCGGCTTAAACGCAACACGCTCTTTGCCGTGCTTTCGGTGAAAGAGTTCCCTCGCTGTCTCTTTCTTCAGATACTTCCGCCGGAATTCGTCATTCTGTGCACTCATCCGATGTTCGGACCCGAGAGTGGCAAGCACGGGTGGTCGAATCTGCCTTTCGTCTACGAGAAGACAAGGATAGGATCGGATGATCTGAGATCTGCTCGGTGCGACCGGTTTCTTAACATATTTGCGAAGGAAGGGTGCCGCATGGTCGAGATGTCGTGTGCGGAGCACGACCGCCATGCTGCCGAGACGCAGTTCATCACGCATACAGTCGGTAGAATGTTAGGAGCATTACGGTTGCAAACGACTCCGATCAATACCAAAGGGTATGAGACTCTGTTGAACTTGGTGGAAAATACGTGTGGGGATAGTTTCGATCTGTATTACGGGTTGTTTATGTACAATGTGAATGCCACGGACCAAATTGATAGACTGGATATGGCGTTCGATTCATTGAAGAAGAAGCTGTTCGGGCATTTGCATGATGTACTGAGGAGGCAGATTTTCGATGGCGAAGTTGGGGAACTAGATGGTTTTAGTTTTCCAGAAAAGATTTTGCTGGCCTTGCCGGAAAATGGGTACAAGCAGGAATCTGAGAGTGTGCCGGAGAATGGGTACGTGCAGGGACCCGAGAGTGTGCAGGAGAATGAATCTTAGGAAAGTATCTTCTTGGTACTGCCGGGTGGATTTTCAATTCTCATAATCTTTTGTTACATCAAGTAAAATTTTGTTGAAGAGTTTACAGTAGGCGCCTCAGTCGACTGGATTACGACTAGTTTAGGGTTGATATAACACAACATCTTGGTTAGTGCACTGTACTCAATACAACAATGTAACCATTTTCAAATTCGAAATCAGTTGATGATTACGCCTATATTCTGCTCCTTTATTTCTTACAATTGTCTCTTTGGTTATGGTTTTAGAATCACATGATATTTGGTCTATGAATCCCTATTATAGAAATACCTCATTTGATGCTACTAAGCTTATAGTCACTTAGTTATGACTCTTGAACTTTGAATTCCCAATCCTCAATTCCTTGTTTAGATTCCGTACCTCCTGTTGAGAGGATTTAAATTCTCACATAGGTACGAAAACACAAGTAGACATCAATTTTTGCAACTTCTAACAATCTTGGACATTGAAAAGATGAATCCGTTGGTACAGACAAGGTGTTGGTGAATTCCTTAGAGTCCTTAGTCGAGAATGAGAATTCTCAAGTGAGTCCTTGAGAAGTTATCCAAGCATACCCTTGGGAAGTTAATATCTGCTCACTCATACAGTTTGGTAATTGTTGAACCAATGCTTGCATTCCTCTGAGCTTATGGATGCGAGATAATTTGCTCGGATCTCATGCATTTGATGTTTCAGTCGAAATATCTAATTTTATTTAATAATATATGCATAACATAATAATAGGTTCAGATCCTTCATTAAGTATAAGGTGTTACACCAAACAGACACCACTCAGTTGCCAACATGATCATCCTTTCATCTTTACCACTACAAATCCATGTACACAGACCGACTTACTATACAAGAAGACTTGGTTTTCATTATGTTTCTAGGGGCTTGGAGCAATTAAATTCATAATATTTGCCAACTTTTGCAATTATACAGCGATCTAGTTCAACAATTATACATTACAGTGAAAACCATAATGTCAGTGTTTACATAGTTGTATGCATAGAAATCTGAATCTCCAATGTGGTAGTGGTATCTGTCAAACTTAACTAGTGGCAAAGCCTCCCATTAATTGCCATGTTACCTATCTGGAATTCGGTTTTATCTTTGAACACCGAATGAAAGGTGTGTTCCTTTTGAGCAAAGTTCTTTGGGAGGCATCTCTAATTTTGAGTGAGTGCTTCTGTTGCTTTTTTCCTCCCTGGATTTCCCGCTGTAGAAATTTATCCGTGCAGACCTATTAATCTTGTTGGGAGTATTTCTGTAGATGGATTGCTGTGATGAACTACCCTTTTCTTTCAACAGATGTAAATAGCAAAGAGTGCAGACACTCAAGTGCAAGTCCTTAATGAGCTTGTACGGTTCATTCTACGAAAATCATGTTGATGAAATGACATTCAAGATTTATGCTAAAGTTGTAGTGTGGTTAATATCTAATTCTCTGCTGGCATATTACCTTGGCCAAAAATAAGATTGAATTTGTATAGCAACATAGTTTCTTAAACATATTCTTAATCTGGAAAATGTGCGTCCTCTCAGACCTGCAACTCAGTTTTTAAAGGAAACAATGCAATACTTTATCTCTGTACTTTCAACTATAACCAAACCATGATTTTTCTGTGATTCATGTATAGAGACCATTTTTTTCTTAATACACCACCTTGAATGTAAAGTTATAAAGTGAAGTACCGGATATTCAAGAATGTTTCAATTGCTAAGCCAACTACACAAAGGATCGGAACCAGTGGAACCAAGACAACCATGACCAGCATGTTCCATTCCCAATAACAATCATGCATTTCCTTGTCAGATGGCCTTCAAGAGTACAACTTGATGTTCATGTTATCCAATTTAAAGGGTCTACCGAGTATGAGGCCATTTGATCCTTCTAAATATGGATGGTCAAACTGGAACTATGTACGTGTGTACAAAATTCTCACGGTTTCATTAAAAGGAGGTTGGTGAACATATACTTGTTCAGAAATGGATGGTCGGCAACCAAGGTTTTATTTCAGACCCTCGATGTACCTTAGACCTGCTTCCAAGCATTTAATTTTCTGGTGATACGTTTGTTAACAACAAATATGAACCTGTTTTTGATGGGAATAAGATGCTCTAGTGGGTACGTAAGTGGGAGAGAGAGAGAGAGAATAGTTCCAAGGGCATAAACATTCATCGCACTAGAAATAAGCCAGCGGGATCTGAAAACACTACGAATGGGAATATTGACCCGACCAGCGTAACCCCAACCCAAATGCGGTGGGAATGAATACCTACCACCTAGATCAGGCTTGGATACGGGGGTAAGATGCTCTGAATATATATAAAGTGATTGGATCTAAAACACAAAGAAAAGCAATGAATGAACAGTGAACAGAATCCAATTTTGGTGTATATATATATATATATATATATATATATATATATATATATATATATATATATATATATATTAACTGCATAATCTCTAAATTGTATATTTTAATATTTTTATTATCCAGTCTTTGAGATCAATAATAAAAATTTAAATTACTTTAATATAATGATGGTTCTAATTTATCATTGATCTCTGAATGATAAAAATGTTTATACAAGATTATATATAGCACTTATGGCATTAGCCTACACCTTGCAGGGCTCTCAATTCCACGGCACTCATAGCATAGCTTTGGAGCATAAAAAGAAAAGAAAAGAAAAGGCCTCTAATACCATTGGAGTGGAACCCCTCTTTGTTAACCATTCACTGTAGAAACCCAAATTACTAGTAACTAGGCCATGAACGATGCAAATAGTGTTCACTTGTCAACAGTGAGCCATTCACCTGAAATGGCGGACAAATGCAAACAGAATAAAAAGAAAAGGTGCACATGGGAATCGCATCACGTCTACTGCGTAGTAGGATGAGGAATTCATGCACAACCGTCACTTGCAAAAAGACAAGGGAAGAAAAAGGCGAAGACTTTAAATATTCCAAAGCCAATAATGGCCGCTATTTCAAAGCATAAAATGTCATCTTCCGATACGATTTTCCGTCACTGTATTCCCAGGAAAACTTGTGATGAGTGGTACATGGAAATGTCACATCAAGCCTAAACAAGTCGCCGAAGCAAGAAACAGGTAAAGGATGATGACACGACTTACCCATTCTCATTTTATGAATAGACATGAAAACTCACCCATGAAGACATGGACACCAAGGGGAGAGAGAGAGAGAGATGGCATCAAGCACCAACCACAGTTCAATTTTTCTGGTTCTAGAAGATCTTGAAGAGAATACCACCGTGCGTAGCAAAGAATGGGGCAAACACAAGAGATTCGACGGCCATGAGCTTGATCAAGATGTTGAGGGATGGGCCAGATGTGTCTTTGAGTGGATCTCCAATGGTGTCACCAATGACAGCTGCCTTGTGTGGGTCTGATCCTTTGGGGCCTAGGGACCTCGCATGCTCCGAGACACCGGCCTGTTCAGAAAATTCAAAGTCCAAGCTGTGTTAGAATAAACATAGAACAATGCTATCTTGAAAAGATAACTTCATGTGAAGCAACACCACATACGCTATGCTAGTTCTTGTTGTAGCTCACTAATAGATTATATCAAATATCGAGAAACCAAAACCAAGCCTTTTCTAACACTAAATGAGGTTGGGTGATGAATTCTTAGTCACTGTATAACATATTAACATATAATTCTAACATATCCTATTGTTTCCTTCAAACACTTAAGAGGCCTTCTCTGCATTGTTTTACAGAAAAATGATGTTTTAGATTATATCAAATAATTTGAAAATATTCTAACAAGTAAAAGTAGCCGACCCCATCTAGTATGGGAAAAGGCTTAGTTTGTAGTTGTTGTCTAACAAGTAAAAGGAGAAACAAGTAGATACTCCAACATCAGTACCTCAATATACTTCTTGGCATTGTCCCATGCACCACCAGTATTGGATGCTGATATGGCAATCTGTCCAAAATAAGAGAAAAGAACAGAAACAGCTAAGCAACAGTCGGAAAGAACAATGGTTCTGGAAACGGAGAAATTCAATCGGATCTTACCTGTACACCAGAAACAAGGGCACCAGCAAGGACTCCAGAAAGAGTCTCGACGCCAAAGAAGGTCCCCACAATGAGGGGCGTGAGCATGACGAGAGCACCAGGAGGAATCATCTCCTTGATAGATGCATCTGTCGAGATCTTAACGCAGGTTGCGTAGTCTGGTTTTGCAATACCCTCCATGAGGCCTGGGATGGTATTGAATTGCCTGCGGACTTCCTCGACCATCTTGAGGGCTGCACTGCCGACACTTTTCATTGTCATGGCCGAGAACCAGTAAGGAAGCATTGCTCCCACAATCAACCCAATGAAAACCTTGGGTGTCAGGACATCCACAGAGGAAATCGCTGCTCGGCTAACAAAGGCTCCAAAGAGGGCAAGTGAAACTAGAGCTGCTGATCCAATAGCAAAACCCTGGAGGAAGCAGTCAAGTAAGCACCAAGTCAATGAGGAAGCAAAACAAAGAACGGTAAACAATATAGATACAAGATAAGACACTGACAACCGGTTCTAACTTACTAAGCATCTTGAACCATACTTTCCATCTTACTAACAGTAAGACTTGTTCGTCAGAAATTGCTCTAGTAGGAGAGAATTGAGTAGCTAATCTAGAACCTCGGTTTGTTTGCATCTGAATATCCAGCTTACATTCAAAGACTTCAAACCATGCCAATCAAAATGACAATGAAGATATAAAATTTTGCACTAAGCCGCACAAATCACTTGATATTTAACAAACTAACAAGCAACATCAGTGTAACCTTGTGTAGTGAATAGAAGTGATTCAAGTGAAACCTCTGCTGTTAGAGCTTGGAATTGAAGGATGCTCATATTATACTAGCATTATGCTGCTATAGCGCTGGGTATATACACACAAAAAAGAGAGCTGTCACACGAAAACAAGAAATTGTATGCAAAAAACAGGCAGACTCATCGATTAAACAAGATACTGTTTGCAAATACTCATTGATTTTGCATGGAAAGAACAAACATTTCAAAATCACCATATGATAATGCAAGAGTCATGCTCATACCTTGCCAATTGCAGCAGTGGTGTTTCCAGCAGCATCAAGGGCATCAGTTCTCTCACGGATCCTGTGGCTCATTCCAGCCATCTCAGCAATACCACCAGCATTGTCACTGATAGGACCATAAGCATCAATGGCCAACCCAGTGGCGATTGTGCTCAGCATTCCAAGTGCAGCCACGGCAATCCCGTACATGGCAGCAAGGCTGAAACTCACAAAGATGCTCACAGCAATGGCAAAAATTGGGATAATGACCGACTTGTATCCCAAGGCAAGGCCAAAAATAACATTGGTTGCGGCTCCAGTCCTGCAAGAATCTGCAACATCTTGCACAGGGCTGAAGGCAATCAATAATGCAAGTCAAGGTCTATAAACAATGAGAAAAAAGATTGCACAACTTCAATTAGCATTCAGCTACCTGTAAGCATTGCTTGTATAATATTCAGTCACAAACCCAATAATAAGTCCAGCCCAGAGACCAACACCCCACATAGGAATAGTTGCCTGGGAATTTCAACCATGTTAGTGTCTATTTCAATTGTTACCCACAATCAAGAAAACAAAAAACTGCTGAAATATTAGTTGATCATCACAGATACATTTTCCACAAAATAGCTGCCTACCGAAATCAATTACCTGAGAAAATCCTCAGATAAGAAAATTTTTAACTTTAATTACAAAAGAAAGTATATAGATTCCAGACCAAAATGACACATAGGTGAAACACACTAAAACACATGGCATGCAAATTGATTACTTTTGTTTTAGTTAATTAAACTTACCAGCTCTTTCACTTTTCTGAACTCCAAAGTTGAAAATAGTGAAGGAAGGTGGGAGACAAAGCCATGCAACAATTGCAATTCCGACAGTCATCAAAGCAGTTGAAATGATAAGCTGCTTCTTCAGAGCTGGTTCAATTTCCTTCACAGCCTTGATCTCAAAGAAATCAGTTGCAAAAAGAGTAGTAATCAAACAGACAAGAATGCCCATAGAACTGATGAGTAGAGGATATAACATGGCAGTGAGCTCATGGTTGATCCCAAATGAGGAAATCGAAGCAACCACAAGTGCTGCACAGGAAGACTCAGCATAAGAGCCAAAAAGGTCAGAGCCCATTCCTGCAATATCTCCAACATTGTCGCCGACATTATCAGCAATCACCTGATGCAACCATGGAAAGGGCTCAATAGTCAATACCATTACAAGACTCGTAAAATAGAGGCTGGAATAGTCATGTAAATGCATCCAAAACATTTGTTTTTTGATAAAGGAAGGGGAGGAAGTAGAAAGGGGCAAATGTAACTTACAGCTGGGTTTCTTGGATCATCCTCAGGAATATTTCTCTCAACTTTTCCAACCAGATCAGCACCAACATCAGCAGCCTTGGTATAGATTCCACCACCGACTCTCCCAAACAGAGCCATGGAAGATCCACCCAAACCATAACCAGTTATAGCCTCAAAAAGGCCTTCCCAATCATCACCATAATAGAGCTTGAAAAGATTGATGGCAATGTAGAGCACCAAAAGACCATTTGCTGCAAGAAGGAAACCCATCACTGCACCAGACCTAAATGCAGTAATAAAAGCCTTCCCAACCCCTTTCTTGCTTCCAATGTTGTCCTTGCATTGGCATAGGTTGCAATTTTCATCCCAAGATAACCAGATAGGACTGAAGTTAAAGCACCAAGCAAGAAAGATACAGTGCTAAACAATGCAGTTGCAAGGGCTGGTTTGCATAGCCTGCTCTTATCATATGTGCAAGGCTGGCTCTTGGTACTGAAGCTTTCCACGGAGCCCAGGAAAAGGAAGATTAGAATTGCAAAAGCAGCCATGAAGATCCCCACATATTGATATTCAGTCCGCTTCTTCTTACTGGAGCTTCTAACGGTCTTCTCCTCTCACATAACCAAATCACATAAAACGAGATTCTATCATTTTTTTCTATAAATGCTACTCCTACTTTCTCCCTAATGCATTCATTCTTATTCCTATCTTGTATTGTATGTCCACGAGTCCCCAAAAACTTAAAAGATAGAAAATTATAATTATAAGCTACCCCTACTTTCTCCTAATGTATTCATTCTTAATTTTATCTTGTATTGTATGTCCACCACCAATCCCCAAAAACTTAAAAATAGAAAATTATAACTATGAAGAGGGTCTCTAACAATTTACCAAAAAAAGAGGCTCTCTAACATAGTCCAAAATGTCCATCCCAGACACTGACTAGGTACATTAGCAAGGTACCAGGTAAACTACCAGTATACCACATGCCATGCTGAAAATTAAAGGAAGTACTTTCAGTATCAGCATTCTGGATTAAAGAACTAAATAGTCAATTTTATTATTGTAATTTAAACTACATAATTGTTGAAAACAAAACAACTTGCAGTACGATATCAAGCGATAGTAAAGAGAATGGTGAACAGGCATCTAGATAAAGTTCAATTTAGGATCCATAATTGTTGAAAACAAAACAACTTGCAGTACGATATCAAGCGATAGTAAAGAGAATGGTGAGTCTCATCAGTACTAGGTATGCCATAATTATAATTTTTTAATAATAAAGTTAACAATAATAAATGTAGTAACACTGGATAATAATATACTGGATACTCCTCCTCCTCCTCCTAATAATAATAATAATAATACAGGTTTGTCTAATTAATTTTATCATTAATCTTGGTAAAAAACCTTAAAATACAGTTATAAAGGGTGGTAGCAAATATAGAGTATTTACTGTTAATATGAATCGCTAGCAGCATTCAAGCCCAAAAATTCAGGAATATAATTAATAATCGTTACTACAACCAAGACGGCAAAGGAAACGATCGCGTAAAATCCAAAAGAAAGAGTTAACAAGCTTTTGCTTTCAAAGCCCTGACTGAAGTGAATAAAGCCAATGAAATATCCATGAAAAATATCCGAACTTGAACGAAAAGCCAGAAACTTCATATATAAATTTGTTTCAATTAACGGAACTTCTTTAAAACGAAGAAAAGAGCTTCTTAAGAATAAGAATAACATATTTGAAATCTGAGAAAACTAAAGCCAAACAAGCCCTGCTTAATGCAAAAAAAAAAAAAAAACAAGGCTTCAGTTTAACACAAACACGAAACATCATTACGAAAAACGACATGTTCGAAATTTCGGCATTCCAAAATTAGAAAACACAGAAACGCATAACCAGATCTCAGGTAGATCTTGAGATCTAAAGGATCACCTTCGGAGATAGCGCTCTGTATTTCAGCGCATTTGACGACGACGCTGTGGTCGTTGATACCTTCTTCTTCCTCAATCAGGTAATCCCCATAGCCATTCTTGTTGTTGCGCGGCGATGAACCATGCCGTTCCGGCGTGAGCTTAACGCGCGAAACCAGGAACCACTGCACCAAAGTAGAGCTCCGAGGCCACCACCCTTTTGTAGGGAAAAGGAGAAGGCTAGAGAGAGAAAGAAGAGATAGAATGGGTTGGGCCCCCTTAGTTATTCTTTTGTTTTTTTATTTTAGGGCGGATTTCAGACTTCCTTTGGTGTCCGAATATATTTCTCCTTTTCCCCTTTTTGCCTAGAGCTAATAAATAAATAAAAATAACAATTATTAATTAATAAAACGCCAAAATCTGTTCATTACTGGCTCTTGAACCTTGTTCTTATTTTCTGCATTTATGGAGTTTATTTTTTGTGGTTTTATTGAGAGGGGAGAGGATATTGGGCCGGATATTCGATGGTGGTGAGGTTGTTTGGATCGGGTAAACCCTTTCTTGAGTGGCGTGCGTCCATTGGAAACTGGATAACTACGGTCCTTTTTTATATTTTATCCTCTTTTTTTTATTAATTTTATTTTTCTAAATTCAATCTTTAAAAAAATGGTTGTGAGAGGTGGACAAGATATTTATGAGAGGGTTCTGTTTGTTTGTTTAGCAATGAAGAGATTCGTTGCCAACGACGTCAATGAGTGAGAGAAGACCTCGTTGTGTTCGTCAATTGGTTATTGGGATGAAGGCCTGACACGAACACGGTTTAAAAGGGCCATCTTTGTGTCCGTATATACGCATTCGTCTCTACTTGAACCGGCACAAAACGAATGGGTTGTACAAGAACAACCCGAATGTCCACATTCGGTCTTCATCATCTGTGTCCAGCCTTTTGCGCCGCATCCTTTATCTTCTCAGTTATTTTCCTTCTTTCCTTTATCTTCTCAGCCTTTTGTACACGAACACGGTTGGCATGTCTATCGTTGTGCTCGCTCTGGTCTTTCCCCCTCGGCAGTTACCGGGTTTAACGCTGCAAGAACACGACAAGGACACGAAATTGTTACCGGAATTATATTTTTCTGTCTCGTGTCATTTACTGCCTTAGGGTTTTACTATGCACCAAAGTGCCTTAGGGTTGATCGACTGGGGAAAGATCTTTTGGGTACATTGCCCAAAAAGACCCTCTGGTATGTTCTTCACAGTGGAAGAGTGAGAGGGGGTTTTGCGAAGTGTTGGATCAGGAAGGACCCAACCCGATTCCGAGAGGTTCCAACAGATTCATAAGGTTCGGTTTGAATCAACACGAAAAAACAGGTTCAGTTAGGATAGGCTTTGACTTGATGATAGAGGGCGATGTCCAGTGACTAGGTTCCAGATGGATCGTGGGACCATTGAAACCATATCCAATTAATGACTGGATTTAGGCACACTCCCAAGATGGATCATCCATCGATCCAAAACTTATTACCTAGATGTGATGAGCTAAACCATATCCGACTATGATTCGATCTGGATAACTTTGAGGACTACAGTGATTACACCCTTTAAGCTTTGCTCATTAGAACAAACAGTCAACAAAATTGGCCACCTAATCTGGATTTTTTTCATTATCTGAATTGGATCCATTAACAATAATGGACCACCGCTTTGTGGCTTGCATTCAGTCAAAACAGATTAGGTCGGGTCCAAAAAGAATCAAGATCCAAGCTGTTTGCGGTTGTACCACCAAAAACAAAAAAACCGAAAAAGAAAGCCTGGAATTTTGAAAGTGATGGTTAGATCCACATGTGGGAAAACCCAAATCCAGAAACCCTTTTAGTTGCCAGGTCAAGTTGTCAACGGGTTTGGGTTTACAGTTACAGGTTGGATATCCAACCCACTGACAGCCTGGCGATGCTGCTTCCCACCGACAATCTAGGCTCCGCCATAGATATCACAATGCATGTAGTTGAGTGTAAAAACGGATCGAATAATTGCAAGAACGTTTCAGATTTGGATCACTGCTTTCATGATCTAAAACCTGGATCTAAACCAGATCCAATATAATATGATCAAATACCCTTCATTCAAGTATTCCAAATACACTTTAAAATGCAAGTTAATCTATCATTATTATTTCTCTTTTGGGCAGTGACGGACCTATGGTTTTATTTGGAGTGAGGCACACTTGTATATCACGTTCACAAACACTTATATTTTCCTATATATAGTGACAAACTCGGGAATTTTTCGGATTTAGAGTGAGTCATATACCTCACCTTGCCCTAAAGTGGGTCTGGCACTACTCTCGGGTTGAGTCAAGAGTGAGTAAACAATAACCTAACGAGACGAGCCACAAACAAGTGTGTGTACATACTATGGTTTTATATGGTTTCATGTTTGTACGTATGTATGTGCGTGTGTGTATTACAATGTTGTAACTGGGCTTTATATATGTATGTGTATGTACATACTATTGGGTTATAGTTGGGTTGACACAGGTAGTGTTTGTTGGAAATGGACCTGCATAAGAAATCGAGTGTGGTATGGGTCACCCTGATCTTAACATTTACCTTAAGTGATCCGACCAGGATCCAATCCATTGATCCAATTTTCCACCACTATTAAACCGTTGGTTGTTTTCTAAGCCCTCAACAACTTGATGCCATCTTACAAAAGAAACTTAAAACATCAATTCCTCCATGAAACCATGTGTGTTCACCTCACTCTCAAGAATGTGTTTGATTCATGGTTCTAAGGGAATTGGACCTCTAATTTTGGTGCTTGCAGTTTTCAATGTTGTTGTGAATCAAACATGGAATAGTTGTTGATATTGAACTATAGTTTTATACACTCAAATTGAGTAAAAAATGTCTGACACCACACACAAGTGAGGTATAGAAACTGGATTCATAGGTTTCTTATGAAAACCCAAGTGTTTCCTCTCTCGTGTTACCATCTCATCTTGTGCAAAAACCTAAGTTGACATCTATCAAATATATAATTATGGTTTCTCGAAATCATGTTTACAAGCTCATGTAGGTTTTAACTTATAATTATAGTATCATAAGCTTGAAATCATGAATTAAACATAAAACCATGTTTTTCTAAATCATCAACCGAAGCCAACTTTATTTTGATCAAAGGTACGAAGCATAATTAATGGTCCTTATCCGCTTGGAGTGAGCGCACAACCAAAAATAAAGTATTCAAGGTGGGCGGATGAAATTAATTTCATGCCAAGGGTGTCAGAGCTTCGAAATTAATGATTCCCCCTTTTTATCAGGAGCGAGTAAAAAACAAAAGAATGAAAAAGTAGAAACCTGACTGCCAAGAACCTCTTTTGCAGCTTTTCTTTTTCAAATACGGTACTAATTAATTCCTCGTTGACAAAATACATCACAACTCGCTTTCTTTTTCAATTACATGCAAGTTCACGAGAAAAAAGAACGATAAGGCCCCTGAAATTCTTAACCCAACCCGATTTGACACATGATAAAGATTGAAGTAATGCTCTCTTAACCTACTTTGTGTTGTTTTCATGATAATGTTTGTGTCCGCAAGGCGCCAAGTGATGTGTTTAGGTTCAACTTTCTTACTTATTGGCTCGTTACCGATCGGCATCGATAGTTTTCTCAATATTTTTAAGACACCTACTCTCAAATCTAAATCGAATGAATATGCGAATCCAAATTGTTGATTAAGATTATGTGAGGTTTAAAATAAAAAGATATAATTACTTGAATGCATTTAAGAAACTTGTAGTCACAAAAGCTTCACATGAATTTTCAAATGAAATCGTATTGAATGATTTAGATTTGATAATATATGCTGCAAGATTGCCCCGCCCAAAGCCAGCTTCGCCCGCACTGACTATCGAACTTGCAACCTTCATCCTGAGAGTCGAGTCCCTTGCTTAGGGGTGTAATTGAGCTGAGTCAAGCTGAGTAATGGCGAGCTCAACTTGGCTCGTTTAGCATACACTCGAGCTTGATCAAGCTTTAGTCCCTGAGCTTGAGCTCAGTTTGAACATACTTGAGCAACTCAAGCTCGACTGGGCTAGGCTCTCAACCCGAGCATTACCAAACTCTAACTCGGCTCTCGAGCACTTTGAGCTTGGCTCGAGCTCAATAAGGCCTAGCAAAGTTCGAATTTCTCCGAGGCCAAACTTGAGTAGGTCGCTTGTAGCTCCACCCACTTGCACCCTACCCCTTCTATGTGAGCTAACCCTCTGTCACCAGATCCAGAGAGCCCTTTCACTTCCGCCCCGCACCACACCTCACACCCAACAGGCACACCCTTATGTCTTTATCATCTTTTCTTGTTGCTTGTGTACCGGGTCTTCGATACTAGGTCCATTACCGTGTTAGGGTTGAATACCTGGTACCTGCACGGACCCACTTTGCATGTTATAAAAAGGGCTCATCATCATCATCATCTTCTTCTTCTTCTTCTTCTTCTTCTATCGAGCTAAGAGTGAGTGTTAGCTTAGCACCATCCGGCAAGGAAGAGAGAGCTTCGAGCATGAACAAGAGTCGCCATATTTGCAGTGTGAGCAGAATCGAGGCTGAACGAGAGCGATTCTCATTACAGTCACGAACCTCCCCATCCGGTTCGGGACGCATGATACTCTATGAGTGGGAGCACCATGTCATTGTTAATAATAAAACAAAGTGTTTACATAAGATAGAATGTTTATCTTAACTACTTTTTTCTTTCATAATTTATATAAATTACTTAAGGTATCAAATATTGCAACTTTACATGAATGATGAAAACAAGATTCTTCTTCTAGAAACAGGCAATAGATAAATGAGTTTAGTGGGCATCGTGGAATGGTTGATATTCATTAATTTTGTCCCTTTGGTTTTATTTTTAAATCTAAAAGTATGTCTTTTTATCATTCTAAAAATATTTTTTTAATATTCTAAATTTTGTCCGCCGAAGTGTTTGAAGAAATAATACAACTCGGTATTTTGCTTTTGGAGTTGAACACGAACATGTCACATGATCGAGCTATGTGGCAAATATGAATACCCGAGCCCACTTATCATGCGAAAAGGCTTGGTTGGTAATCATATGATGCTCATGGATCATCTACTCCCGAATCTAGACCGTCGGATGTGATCCCATCCAACGGTTAAGATTGAAAGATAAGATTTATCACCATTATTGCATAAAACTACATTAAAAAAGGATACTTATTCTTTACAAAATGTTTATCTTTCTATTCAACTTAGTTGTGATAACAAATCAAATTGGCTTCATAACTATTTGATGGAATAATATCCAATGGATTGGATATAAGAGTAGATCCTTGTAGAATAATCTTAGCATTAATAATTATCTTAATTATTTTCAGATACTAAAACTTGGTAGTTGATTTCGGGTGTCGAGTCTGTGGGCTTCGAGATTCCTAGCTTTCCTACCTTAATTTGTCTGATAATGTTAACATTTGGTGGAAAAAACTTGGGAATGAATTTTCTGGCGTTTGCATCACAACCCACCAAAGAATTTTTTTCCCCTAACTTGGGCACCTAAAAAACTAGGAAAAAGAAAAGCTAGATAAAGATGATTTTGATATTATAAACTTGGTTTAATATAAGATGTTGGGGAATTCTCAAAATTTTCTATTGCAAGTAGTAAAGCATTAAAAAAGAAAGAAATTTTATGCCATCTACTAAGTATTGGTGGTAATCTGTGATCAACGGCTCAGATCACTTCTTGTGGGTAATTAATCAAGGGTTAGTAGATTAAAAAATTCTAAGGCATCCACGCAAGAAAAGCAAAACAAGAACAAGGGAACACCACTCTGAGTGTGCGTGTGGGCGCGTGCATACGTGAGCTCACCAATTTCTTAAAGAGGGCATCGAACGCTATCCACGGATGCCTCCATAGTAAGCTGACGTCAGCCCTAGATTCTTAATTATGATTATGGTTGGCCCGTTGCGTTACCACAGTAATCAATGCAGGACTTGGTTCCTAGAATGAATCTGGATCAGCTCAGATCCATATTGAGAAGAGCACTAGCTGGCACATAGAATTTTTTCTGGTGTGTGTGTGTGCGTACATGCACATGCACACTAATTTGGACGATAACTGTGTGCGTGTGCACGAGCTCACTGATTTGGATCATAATCTGGTGTCTGTGTGTGTGTGCATGCTGAAACAGTAACGGATCTAGCAAAGCCATCAGATATAGGACCGGTACGTGAGTGAGCCGAACGAAAGTGATCGTTTTTGCTTTGGTTCCAAAGTATGATTTGGTTTTGGTTCCAAAATCTTGCTATAAACTGCATATTTACAATACGAACATGGTGATCGTTTGAACTTTCGATTGAGTAAGATCTTTTTTTGCTTGTTGTCAGCTTCCGATCCCTAATTCTCGCGAGGGCGAGTTTGATTTTTGATTGTGATTCAAGTTGATGTGATCCATAGAAACTGTTCCCGGAGTAAAACTAAATTATACATAAGATATTAAAGTTTAATCTCCAACAAGTTAATATTTCAAGTTGTATCTGGTTCATTCTCAATATGGTAACAAGCTGAACACGAACATGATTTCCGGTACGCTGGACGAGCCATGACCAAGTACCAGTTCGGTTGGTTCAGCTCGTTTTCCAGCCCCAGTGCAACCGGGAGAATGTTCCAGAAAACACAAGATAAGCAGTAAACGTACATTCTATGGAATACACTGTTGAAAATACTTATTAAAATGAAATATGTACGTATACACAGTGTATCTCTCATGGTACAAATTCTGGTTTAATGAATGATTGCCTATTTTTTTAAAGCCTTAATCAATTAAATTAAGCTGATTTCCAATTAATAACTTATTTTTCATGCACGAAAATGGGAGACGTGGGAGTTTTCCTTATTTTAGTATAAAAAGGAAAAAGGAATGGTTTGCACTTATTTAAATACCACGAATTAAGCACTAATAATCTAATGTATACGTTCCGCTAAGCACATACTTGCTAAGCCTGCAACATGGATGCACACTTAAACAAGTACGTATTGGCCATGCAAGTTCCAGGAACCAAAATTTGTGGAACCATGAGATCCAGGCTTATCTCTTCGGGTCGGATCAAAAAACTGACCCACACCCACCTTGTGGGAGGACATGCCAACATTAAATAAATTAATTTATTTGCATTTCTTTTAGGAAAACATATTATATTTTCTGAGAAAAACATGCTAGGACATGGCTGCTGCAGCATGTTACGTGGGTCCAATTTAAAGAGAACCTTTCTTCTCATCAGTGTTTTCTTTTTTTGGTCTATTAATGGTGTGCCCGGTGCGCCTGTGCTATATCGAACTCATGATCTTCAACTTGTGAACCGACTCTAGCCAGGTGGGCTTTTGCTCTTTCTGCCAACCTTTTGATTTCATTTTTTTTAGTTTCTAAATTTTTAACGATTTTCTCAGTTTTATAAAGTTTAGGACTCAAACTGGAACCAGCGGTTCTGAGCAGAACATAAAAGAGCTCGATCGCTATTTGGTTCTTGTTCCCGATTCCAGAAAAATCGAAACCGACAGTTTGATGCCCCACGCTGGGCTTACAGTTGCACTCTTCTTGTGAGCCTATTAACCCATATTTTCGGACCATTCACTGTACTTGGTAAATCAATATTTATCTGATTCAAGAAAAAAAATGTACTAATAATTATAATAAGACAATTATATTTATTGTCATCTAGCTGGCCTTTTGGAACCAGATTCAAAAAATATGGGGCTGGCCTTCGGACAGGGTGTTTGTGCAAGTTGTCCTCCCCAACTTGAACCAAGTTATAATGAGTAACATTATTTATTGAATGGAAAGCATACAATACAATTATATTGATCAATCTTTAATATATAAACAAACATTTGGGGGAGATCTTATTGGTTGCTATGGGGGTGGCCACTGAACGAATGATTTCGAGCAATTACGCTAGATTTGCCTCACGACTTAACATGAAAGCATCGTGGTTTGCACATAATTTGTGTTAATCTATGCAATTTTTTTCAGTGATACTTTATTTTTGGTTTTCTTGGCTTGTTCTTGCACGGCTGAGTCTCGTGGATAGGATATAAAATCTAACAATAACAGCAAAATGTATAGATAATATGATGACTGCATTTGATATTGTGTGTTGTCGTCAAAAGTAACAATTTTTCGGCATCAACAATCTGAAAGCAGACTCACCATGCATTCAGAGAATGGAAAAGAGAAACCCTGGCCTATGGAGGTCGCGAATTCGATACTTGGGACATGTATACGTAAACTGGCCTAGATCTCCCCATTGGAACCAAAAGAAATGGAAAAGAGAAACCCTGGCCTATGGAGGCTCTTAATTATTTGCCTTTAACTTTTCGGCATTATACATTTCCACATCACGAGCTTACTTTTTTATTCACAGACCAGGGTTGCTCAACGGAAGTTGAGGCCTAAAGCTAAAGTTGAATGCTCTCTGTGAATTTAAGGTTTAGGGTTTGCTCAGTGCATTAGCTCACCTGGTAGAGCTCTCTCACTTCCACAATGCAGGCGACGGGTTCAATTTCCAGCAAGGGAACATGCATGTACCTGTTAATCTTCACCCGTTCTTGTAAAAAAGCAAAGAATAGGACTTATACAATTGGGTAATATGAGTACAACAACAACTAAGCCTTTTCCCATACTAGACGGGGTCGGCTACATGAATTCTTTGTTTCCACATATCCCTATCGTGTGCCATGTTTGCAATTAACTCCCAATAAGCTAGATCATTCTTTATTGTTTCTTTCCAAAACTTTTGTGGTCGTTCTCTACCTCTTTTAATACTTTCCAAATTTAGTTTTTCTAACCTTTTTATAGGTTCTTCTTTTGATCTTCTTTCTATATGCCCAAACCATCTTAAACGATGTTCTCTCATTTTATCCTCTATTGGTGCCACTCCTAATTTGTTTCTAATAACCTCATTATGTATACGGTCTTTTCTTGTATGACCACTCATCTATCTTAACATCTTCATTTCTGTCACAGACATCTTTTGTACATGATTAACTGCCCAACACTCAGAACCATAAAATATGGCAGGCCTAATTGCTGCTCTATAATATTTACCTTTTAACTTTAATGGTATCTTTTTATCACAAAGAATACCTGATGCTCCTCTCCATTTTAACCAACCAACATTAATTTTATGTGTAACATCTCCATCAATTCTTCCATCACTTTGAAAAATTGACCCTAGGTATTTAAAACTTTCCTTTTGGGGAATGCAATGTCTGCCAATTTTAATTTCCATATCCTCTGAAGTAACCAAATGATCAAACTTACATTCCATATATTCGGTCTTTGTTCTACTAAGTCAGAGGCCTTTGCTTTCTAATGTTTCTCTCCAAAGTTCTAATTTTCTATTAACTTTTTCCTTAGACTCCTCCACTAATACAATGTCATCTGCAAATAACATACCAAGGTACTTCATCTTGAATATGTTTTGTTAACTCATCCATCACCATTATAAATAAGTATGGACTTAAAGTTGATCCTTGATGTAACCCAATATTAGCTTCAAAGAAGTCTGTCGTTCCTTCATGAGTCCTCACACATGTTTTTGCACATCATACATGTCTCTTATAAGGTTAATATATGTCACTGGGATACCTCTTTTTTCTAAAGTTCTCCAAAAAACCTCCCTCGGTACCCTATCATAAGCTTTTTCTAGATCAATAAATATCATGTGAAGGTCTTTCTTTTTTGCTCTAAAATGTTCTATAAGACGTCTCAAAAGATGAATCACTTCAATAGTAGATCTGCCTGGCATGAATCCAAATTGATTCTCTGTTGTACTTGATACTTGTCTTAACCTACGTTCGATAATTCTTTCCCATAATTTCATAGTATGACTCATTAACTTGATACCTCGATAATTCGCACAATTTTGAATGTCTCCCTTGTTCTTATATATGGGTATAAGTGTACTTGCTCTCCATTCCTCGAGCATCTTTAGGTTTTTCCATATTTCATTAAATAGTCTTGTGAGCCAAGTGATTCTTATTTCTCCTAGTATTTCTAAACTTCTATAGGAATATTATCTGGTCCTACCGATTTACCACCCTTCATATGTTTAAGAGCCTCTTTGACTTCATTCTTTTGAATATGTCGGTAGAAATTGTGGTTTATATACTTTTCTGACTTGGCTAAATCTCCTAAACTAATACTAACATCTTTATTTTCATTAAAAAGATTATAAAAATAGTTTTTCCATCTATTTCTTATATCATCATTTGCCACTAGAATTTTTTCATCCTCGTCTTTTACGCATCTAACATAATTAAAATCTTTAGTTTTCTTATCTCTAGCCCTAGATTCCTAAAAATATCTCTTTCACCCTCTTTTGAGTTGAGTTTTTTTATATAAGTCCTTCCAAATCTTAGCTTTTGCTTCACTAACAGCCTTTTTCGCTTCCTTCTTTGCTTTCTTATAAGCTTCTAAAGTTTCACTAGTTTTCTTGGCATAATGTAATTTGTAACATGCCCTCTTTGCCTTGATTTTATTTTGCACTACTTCACTCCACCACCAAGCTTCTTTTTGTGCCGGTACACCTCCCTTAGATACCCCTAACACATCTTTCGCCACTTTCCTAATATGTATAGCCATATTGTTCCACATATCACAGGGTGTGCCAACATAATTCCAAACATCTCCTTGAAGGACTTTCTGTTTAAATATATCTTCTTTCTCGCTTTTGAGGTTCCACCATTTAGTCCGAATAGCTCGATGCACTCTTTTCTTCTTTGTCCATTTTTTTATTTGTAAATCCATAACTAAAAGTCAATGTTGGGTGGTTAAGCTTTCTCCTGGAATTACCTTATAATCTTTACAACACGCTCTATCTTTTTTTCTACAAATAAAGTAATCAATTTGTGTTTGTGATAAGCCACTCTTATAAGTAATTAAATGTTCATCTCGTTTTTTGAAGATTGTATTGACTATAAATTTGGGTAATATGAGTGTGGCTGAAAATTTGGGGTTTAAAATGCTACGGGTGTTTCAAAAATTTGGAGCCTAAAAGTTCATGCTTTAATGAGTTTGGAGGTGTTGGATTACGAGGTTGGGCATGCAGAACTGTCACTGCAGGCTGAGAGTGAGCATTAGCCTTGTTATCAAGTTGCATGTCAAAGCCCATGTTTGATTACAACACAAATTGGACCTACAGTTTCAGTTCCGTAGGCCAAAGCTTGGTATCAAACACCATCTTAGTGGCCTTACTCTCAAGCCATCCAGGTCCCTTCTTCCAAGATGTCTCTTGGGAATGACAATGTATGATCCTTTATTTCTTTGATTTCATGGGGATTTTCTTTCTTTATATTTCATTGGCATGGATTTGGCTCGATGATTCAGATACTTCCTTCTTTAAGCAAGCCATTTGATTCCTTTCTATATAAGAGAAAGAGAGACTTCTCATCCTATAAAAGGAGACACAGAGAGCGGTAGGACGCATCACCAAGTAGGATTCCTGGTCGTTGGGGAGATTTCCAGGCCTCGAGAGAAGGTGAAGAAGAGATGGAGAATGAGGAGGAAGAAGATGGAACAGGTTGTGACCTTTCAACTTCTTATCCGCAACGGTGATCGGACTTTCTTGAAATTACAGAAGCTACAGTTTGCTTGTTTGCACTACAATGGTAGAGCTTTATGGCGTTGAACTTGTTTTGTTTTTCCTATTTTTGGTGTTTGGATGTCATCAATTCGCTAAAACATTATATATTTTATCATTGCGCTTTGCAGTTACAGCAACAGGGCATGCATGTTGGTATGAACAAGCGAATGAAAGCTGGGAAGCTAACTTCCTCTAGTCATGCTTCGTGTTGTTGGGGAGATGGTCTGGCCAACATTCATGTTGTTTGTAAGTCATTTTCCCACACCATACTGAAACTATTTCATGTGATCTTGAATTCTTAGCTATATATATATTTTGTCTTTGACAGAACATGAAACGATTCGACACAAAAAGAACGAATCATTTCATGTTCTGTCAAAGACAGGTCTACCGGAACTGGACTGCATACCTCATGTCACTCGGGAGGACACAAGCATGGGCTTTTGTTGTTGTGTTCAAATAGGTTCCTGTGTCATGGCTGAGTTACCAGCAATTTCGTGTTTCTGGTGATACTTGACAATCATTTCGTGTTTTGGGTCGATACAGGTCAATCCAACACAACCATTTTTATCCACGGTGGTCATCCAAATAGACACGGAATCGAGCACCCTCTTAGTCTTGAACCCTGTTGTTTTACTGCGTTGTCCAATAACTCCTCTCTCAAAAACAGGCAATAGCCTGTTCTAGTGCCTGCTTTTGGGCCCATTTGCCTTTTTCATACCCTTCATTATCCTAGGCTTCTAGTTCAGAGATTTTCAATTATTGAACTTTTTATATGAATTTCATTAGTTGCAGCGTTCATGTTACGATGAGCCCTATCGAACTGGATCATATTTGTTTGGCTCAGTCAAACAAGAAGGTTCAAGTGGCTTTGGTTCTTGAGGAAAATTAATCAACAAATGGGCCTGAAATTGGTAATATTATGGCTTAAATCAGTTTTGAAATTTAATTTGTTTTTTAAACACAAGATGAGTTAGACAAGCACCTATTCAATGTGCACCAGGTATTGAATTCCTGACCTTTTGCTGAGAAATGAGAATGCAACCCCTAGACAGTGAGATATGCCCCTTTAGGGGTGAAATTTAAAATTACTTGCTACATAAAAGAAATATTAAAATACTTTCTTCTTTCTAATTCAGTAACACAGGACAAGAAAGGAATGGCTGTGCATGCAAGCGCGGTTGCTTTGAAGAAGATGAAGCTGCTTAGTTGAATCAACAGTTTTCACACACTAAAGGATCTTAGTCGAGGAAGAGGCTTTTGTACCATGTAGAGAAGAAGGTGGCATCTACTTGAGAATTCATCGAGTTATCCGTGAATAAACGAGAGGAAAATCAATTTCTTTCTCTTGTAACTTGGGGAAACCACAATCGAGTACCGAAACTTGGTTGCTTTGTAACTCTATAAAATACATAGATTCATCTGCTCATATGTTTGAAATAAATCTCACAACTTTTGGTTTCTCAAAACCAAAACAAGAAACAAAATCAGCTCCATCATACTATTGTTTACATGGATTCTTGTTTGCCATTGTGCTCTAGAGTGTTGTTACTAACACTTAGTTCAAGAAAATATTAGATTGGTCTTAGACTCTCTCTCTCTCTCTCTCTCTCTCTCTCTCTCTCTCTATATATATATATATATATATATATATATATATATATAGAGAGAGAGAGAGAGAGAGAGAGGGGGGAAGGTGTGTTATACTCAATACTAGAACAGTATAAAGTAGTGGCCTCATGTTGCATTATTGCAGCAGGATCCAATATTTTTATCTTGTGGGTACCAATTACACTCTCCAATTCCCTTTCCATGCACCTTTCTAGAGTTGCTTGCTTTTATGAGACTAACCATATTAGTCAATAAGGTCTCAAGTGTTTGGCTTGACCTTTCTTAGAATATAAAACCAACTCCATTTGCAATCTCCAATTCCTCCCTGTTTAAGGGGGGTGTTTGATTACAAGGCCTGAGACTATAGAACTGGCCTCAGGCGCGCACTACAACTCCACATTTTGCCTAATTACAAAGTCTACCATTGGCTCGCCCCCAAGGTGTGGGCAGCTGGAACTGGAAGAGTTCTGGTTTCATTGTCCTGGCCTCGTAATCAAACACCCCATAAAGAAACAACATGCAAAGAGATATAATTGTTATACTAAGCAGCTGAAGTTCCTCCCTTATGCTGTAAGAGAACTCCAGTTAGGTATTATTCAAAGCACAGGTCTCCTAACTTTATAAAAACATTATCTGGACACTCGGTCATTTAACGAAGTAGGTTCCATAAATATATCATTCTTAGTTGTCAAAATTTGTGTATTCAAGTTGGAAAAGCTAATAACAGAGATTGATTGACATTTTGTGATCACTAAATTTGATAGATAGTCAGAAAATGAATAGTTAGTTGCAAACCAAGTCTAGAGACTGCTTAAATAAAGTCTCACCTGAAATTCGAAAAAACAATGAAAATGTTAAAGGGCACGATCAAATCCATCGCTACGATATATAGCTTGTCCCATCTTAGATGGTCGAATAGGCAATTCACCCCGCCCCACAAAAAATTCTTGATCCGCCACTGCCCACAGGGTTATAAATCTTGGCATCTTCTAGTAGATACCAAGAACACTGATGAGGTGCTAATCCGCCGAAATTTTGCAATTTTCGGAATAACAATTCATTTCCATCATCTGTTATGTCCTTAAAATTTCAGATCTAATGAGCATGATTGAAGAATGTCAACTTCACAGTGCTCAAGGCTAACACTTTGTCATAGTTCTCAATTATATATAAGCATTGTTCCACTCGATGACAGGTCCAAAAATCGGGTGGTGCGGAGTATACATTATGGTCACAGATTCAACCACGAAATATGATCAAATTTTGGGTGGCTCCACCTTCATGTAGAACTTCCACTCCAACAACATTGGCTGCATCTTTTTATCACCTTCCACTACTCTTTCATGCATAAAAAAAACATCACCACTAACACCTAAAACCTAACCGTTAAGGTAGTAATGAATCGCCTGTCAAGACAATGTTATCAAGGACTCGAGGATTGGTTGAAACACGCCGCTTTGGTGGAGACATGAACGGAGACGTGATCGTACACGCTTCACTCATGGGGCGCCTTTTGTATTTGATATTAGTTTTCTTCTTTGGACGAGGAAATAGGGTCTAGAGTCTGTTTGTGCGTCTGTGTGTGTGTGTGAGAGAGAGAGAGAGAGAGAGACGGAACGTCCTGATTCTGGCGATCCGACGGGTTAGATAATGGGAATCTCATTAAAGACCATATCCCCGATCACCAACTCCTCATCACCATCAACAATTCCATCCATCTTCTGTTCGCTAACTTTACAATCATCTCTCCTCTTCAACTCGATCGCGCGTTCGTCTTCACAACACTTGCTCAGCTACTGAATTAATCGCCTCTGCCTCACCACCAACCAACGTCCTTCCCTCACGAAAGGTTCAACTGTTTGTTTTTCCATGATTGGAATCCATGTATTCTATGATGGTTATCGTTTTTCCTCTACACAACTGACGCATTAAGAGAGTTTTTTTTGTCTTAGTATATATAGCATTTCCTTGAGGACGTCATGAACAGATCAAGCGGCAATGTATCAACGTCTTCCGGAAGTTCAATGTAGATGTGAATTACGCCCATTGATCGTGTGCAAATCATTCGAGGCCACTGGAGAGTTACTAAAATTCAAAGGCAACAGGAGGTGTGCGAAGCTCTCTCTCTTCCACAAAAAACAGCACAGTCGGGATAAAAGTTACGTAGTCTTGAGACAACTATTTCTTGCCAACTCCATGGCCACCACAGAGAAATCCCACTACATCAATGGCTTCAGCAACTTCATAAATCAGGACGCCAACGATAATGGTACCTTTTGAGTCGGAGTCCAAAAGAAAAACTGTTCTGAATTGTGCATTGACAACAAAAGTTCAACTCGACCTAGCAATTCGTGAATTATAGGCTTCATTGACTGCTCACTAGTGGTACATGTACTATCATAAAGCTTGTTGCACATCATTTTATCATTGTTGACTTAATTGTAGATTTTTTCTGCAGATTCCCAACCCTTATTATTTTTCCCCTTCCTCGTGCAAAATTCTCCCATTCAGTTGTAAGTTTATTGTATCTGATTTGAGTTGAATCATAGAGAGGATCCGAGCTTGAAAACAGTCTTTTGAATAGGATTCCCTCCCTTTCTCTTTTTTCTCGAAGAGATATATAGTACCAGCTCCTCTCCAAAAGTCCTTTGACTCCTACAAATATCATGCTCCAAACTTCAGTTTCTCCAACAGCTTCACTATGGAGTCTCCTAGTAATCAAGTAGGTCACAAAGTATGCACCAGGACTTGTGTCACACTGCATTGCATTTCAAAGTTCTTTTCTTGATCTATTTTCTTGAGAAACCACCCACGAATGGTGGAGGCGATCCACCATGGATCTGCAATCTCACTGGTCATCAAGGGTGGGTAGTTCTCACTAACCATTTCATGACAATAAATCATAAAAATTGACGATAAGTTCAGTATCTTAAAACCAAATACTACTATAATGGACCAAGTTTCGAGTGTGGGTTCTTACTAGACATAGGTATACCGAGTCAACAAATTGTTCGCAATGATGTTGTGAGTACCGAAAGGAGTACCTAAATCGATAGGGTCGAGGCACTTATAACATTTTCACCCACAATCAGTGCCTACTCTATGCCGTATCGTATGATACAGTAAAATATAAATGTAGATGTACTATGTTTAATATGAGTACAATAAAATGTTTACCAACACTGGTTTGCAGCACTGCGTCCTCTTCTCTTCCTTTTATGATGCCTGGCCCACTTTCTCTCCAAATTTTAGGGTCGCATTGCTATTGCAATCATCAAAGGCTAATAAATTTAACATAGATGGGCGATCTTCCATTGGACGAACATACCTGACCTTTTGACAGGATATAGATCAAAGATCTTGACAGAGAAATGCATAGGTAGATGATTCCTGTGATTCTGAGAATGGCATATAAAAAACTATATCTTTACTTGATTATTATGGTATCTCCTATGAGGGAGCAAAAATTGCATCATGATGCCTTTCTGAAGTCAATTTAATCACAAACGCATCTTCTAAGGACTGTACAAGGGGAAGTATTGGGCTTCCACTTACATGATCATAAGATAGAGAAGGAAGGCATGGCTGCCGTTCGACTTTAAAATGTGTCTAATCCCATCTTCCGGGAACATCTATCTGAAACATTAGCAATAACAAAACCTGCAAATACCTGCAAGCACTGAAAGTCATATATCCACCTCCAATCATGCATGCAGACACATCTCTCTCTCTCACACACACACGCACACACAAAAAGGGTGCAATTAAGGCAGTTTGAATTAGCTTTGAATTCGGGTACCTGAGCTGAACCAAGAATGTAAACTGCTGAAAAGTGGCGGCCATGAATAAACATGTCTGCTATCATTGCCAACGGTATTGTTAGGGACATACCTAGGGTGGCAACTAAGGGTGTGGTCCAAACTACAGACAATGCCCTGCATGAAGAGGAAGCATTATAAGGCCTAAATCTGCAACCAGTGTCATTCCTTACTCAGTTTTATGCTTCACATACCAGAAATAATCTGAAAGAACACTTCCGATAAAACTGTTAGCAAGCACCACTTCATCCACCTTCGCAGAGTGAGGCATTCTGAACTGCGGTTCAATCCCCAAGGCAGTCAATGGCCAAACTGAAAATTTTAAGAAAGACATGAGTTAACATGATTGATGCAACTCGGCTGCGAAACGTTTAACTGGATATCAGAACAATTTAACCCCTGAATAGTAAGATGATCGAGAACATGCAGCTTCATCTCAATTAAATGATCCATCTATACCAACTGAATGATGAATTAACCACATAAATACAAAAGTTTTGTCAATAAGCGAAATATGGGTATTCTGGCATCACTTTTTGATGCATGCTCGATAGACGGACTTCTTTAATATGTACTGAACCTCTCTCAATTGATTATTTTATGTATTCGCCTTGTGATTATATAATATATTGCAATTATTTACCCACATTTTAGTTGAATTGCTAGTTCTTGTGTGTTACAACGTATCAATATATTCCACCACATAATATGTCCGCTTCACCATTTAACCTATGTCAGAAATTGTGTGAGCACAGATACAACAACTCCAAAGTCATGTGAGCAGGGGTATGCCATTATAGAGAGAGAGAGAGAGAGAGACGAGAGACGAGAAAATATGCTTACCAAATAGTGGGATGATTGTCCAAATCCCAATGCGTAAACAGTTTTAGTTATAAGCAAGATGACATTCAAAAGTTAACTCCACCCATGTAAGGGATCACCCTTGCATGGCCGGTCCCAAGTCCACATAAAGGAGGAGGGTTGCGTTAGGCTTCCGACAGCCAACGTAAAACTTTGTCGGACTTATTTACCATGGATTCTACAAATTATGATAGAGCTCTATGGAAACAAAGAATCCACGTAGCCAAGCCGACCCCATCTAGTATGGAAAAAGGCTTAGTTGTTGTTGTTGTTGTATGGCATTCAAAAGTTCATTTCATTAAAGGAGCAAGGCTTCATTTGGTCAAAGAGTACAGAAGAATAAATATTTTAAATTTAGAGAACAAGCCAATATAATCATGCTTCTTGCAGCTCATCTGAGTATGAGCTCGAGCAGATGAGATGAAAGAGCAGCATCCAAGGTCAGTGAGATCAGAATGAACAGCCTTACATCAGCTGATTTACCATGCGGCATATATATGAAATGGAAGGCACAAAGAGATAGGATGACGGATTTATAGCAATTCAAGCTAGGGATATCAAGTTCAATGTTCATTAACCACGTCTTACAAAAATGAAAACAAAAAGAATAATAGGTAAGCCTTTTTCCATACAAGATAGGGTCAGATACATGGATTCTTACAAAAATAAAAATCTTAGGGAATTTTAAAAGAACATGCTGAATCTCACCAAGCCACCAAAGTGCAACAAGTGTGAACAAGCCAATGTAGCCAAAGAATTTTTGCACATCAATCATCTCTCCTTCAGCACCAGAATACTTCTTCAGAAGCACTAACATAAAGTCTCAAAAGTAAATATTATCAGTTAAAGCTGAAAGACAAATGATTTTTCTTCAGAAGAACAGTGAAGGGACAAAAGCAATCATATTTCACCAGTGAATAAGCCATATGTCACGGCAGAAAGAAGGCCAAACAAATCTCCCACTAAAGAACGCTGCGTAGTCCTGCAAAAGAAGAGCTTTCGATTGAAAATCTAGAACTGCCCTAGGTACAGCGTGAAACACAACTTTAGGCATGAAAAGATGAAAATGCAATTAACAATCAGAATTTATATCCTTTGGAAAGATAACTTATTAGAATATATGGTAAGGCCATATTGTATATGGTACGATTGGTTTTCTTAAACTTATCCGGGGAAAGATAACTTATTAGAAAAAAAGGAACTTCCCAGATACTGCAATTTAAGAAAAAAACATATGGAAAAACCAAATTGTAAACCATACCCTGAAGAACTGATCTCCGATTCATCAGCAGCCCATGTCTTCCCAAATGTAGTCATGACAACCCCAGCCATGCAGACAAAAACGGACAAAACTTTGGCTACATTTAAAGAGTCTTGCCCCAAAAGGGTTCCAAAGAAAAGTGTGAAGAGGCCCGAAGTAGATGACAACACCGTCGTACTCGCAACACTAGTCCGAGCAAGTGCAGCATTCGACAGGTACTGTAATCAGAAGAACCACTTAGGCTGCTCAGAGTAACTATATATGTTTGCATTCAAGAGTGATAATGACATGTTGTAATGCACATCATATACAATTCATAAATAATTTCTTGATAAAAAATTTGAAAAAAAAATTAATAAATCTAAAGGTGTGCAAGAATTGAAATTAATGTACAAAACATATATATCTCAGTTAACTGTAAAGTATTAACAAGGCCAAAGGCTGGAGGCTGTACACAATTCAAATGGCCATTAGATGAAACAAAATAGTTTAGCAACAAATTACAGCAAAGGCTTGTGAAGAAACAGGGAGAGAGGGTTCAGCAGATACTAACCTCGGTCACAAACCAAATAGGAGCAAGATAAAAGCTATATCTGGCAATTTCCTTATCTGATGGCTCTCTGTTTTGCCCCATCATTCCGCAGTCCTCTTTGTGCGTTGTGACTAAAAGAGCCACTTCCTGTTCAGAGAGGTCAAGCTCACTGTCCTTTCTACCCAGAGTGTGTGGCATTTCCATCTCCAAACTTTTGGGAATCCCACCCACTTTTAAAGGGGAATCAAACCCAGTTGAGGAGTCATCAACAGATGCTATATTTCTTCTCCTTCTTGATGACCACTTCTTAATTAAGTTGCATATACAGTCTCTGATTGCAGCTATGGGTAGATAAACAACCATAAGAGATGCTCCCAGATAGGTGATAGCAAATGGCTGTTTATAGTTGGTAAATATTTTCTGGAAGGATGAACTTAAATAAGTTATGTTCAAATAGCAGTAGCAGTTAGCTGAATCTTGAAGGATGGAAATAAAGGTAGAAGGTCGTCAAGTAACAGTATGCATATGGTATGCATGAGAGACAGAGAGAGAGAGATGCAAAGTCTAGAAATGTTCATCACCAAATCATCCTGTAATACAAAGACTAGAAATATCCATATACTGCCACTAAAATCTTAAAAGAAATTCACACAACTGTAAACCAGGGGAACACGAAATTGAAATTGACAAGTTGCTCTAACTTGGCCAATCCATGTGATAGAAAATGTTTTGAACTGAGCTTACTTGCTAAGGCACGTTCATGATGCTAGATTTCTATCCTCGATATGATCGCTCAATCAACTACATAGATACTATACAGAAGCTGCTTTTACCAAAACCCTTTTAACTATGACAATTTTAATAAAGATTCGTGCAGATCCCATGATTGCCAAGATAAGTTTGCACCTTAATTAAGAAAAAACCGCTTTATCTAACCTGTGCTTGAACATGAAACCATGTGTCAACACGCGTTGCAAGGATTGTTTTAACGAACGAAGAGAACCATTACCATGGCTTTATACAATTTATCATTCTGTTGTTGATATAAAATGTTAATCTAACTACGAACTCCACACACGCCGTGCAGCTTGGCGTTGAAAATCCATCATACATGGTCACTTAATTCTTAAGTTTCATTTTGTGCTTTCTTTCCAGCGATCTCTTAGATCTGCAAGAGAAAAGGAAAAGCTTGCAGGAGAAGAAGAGATTGCATATTCTGTGGCGTGAGAGTTTCGTTCTTAACATTCTATGTTCAAGATTCTATGAGTCATCAGTGACAAGGAATAAATATCTATATTATGTTTAAATTGCAAAAGCAAGTGCAATGTATGCAACATTTTCTCAAATAAAAAACCTAGAAGAACAAAGTCAACAGCAAAAGTTTAGAAAACCAGAGAGAGACCTGAGTAACTTCTGCCGAGGTGACCCATATGAAGACAACGGCACCAATCAGGACCAATCCAGCTTTATACCTCCAACCCATCGAATGCAAATACAAACCGTCGTCACCCGAAATTTTCTTCGTTTCCTTTTCCGAACTGGTGAAAAAACAATCAGATTCTTAAGCTACCCATCCCTCTTCCAAAGCAAACAAGCCAATAGATCCGAGACTCTAGATTGTAAAGATGAATCTTGCCACCATCAAAACCTACAGATTTCCTGCACCTCTCTCTCTCTCTCTCTCTTAAGAACTCAAAATCCCCATCTTTGAAAACGCAAACAGGAGAAAGGGCGATAGAGTTGAGTTGGGTTTTGCTCTTCTTCACAAAGGCACCCCTTCATCTCATTCCCGTTTTAACCACGCTACGTCCTCCGGCTCTCCGCAACGTAACTACCAACAAAGGAGAATCAATGAACACACACACAGAGGGAGAGGGGCCAGTTTCTCGACTAAGAATTATATATATATATATATATATATATATATATATATATATATATATATATATATATATATATATATATATATATTTATTTATTTATTTATTTATATATGTATGTATATGTATGTATGTATATATATATATATATATGTACATAGATCTGTTCTTTCATGCAATAAATTTTTTCCTTTTTTCGATTACAATGGGAACAGAAGGGTAACGCGCACACAAATGCACCTGCGGGAATCGAACTTGCAGGGCGTCGAAGAGCCCTACCGGCGAGCTAACGCTTTGGATGCCAAAAAAATTGCTTTTCAGCATGCCCTTGTCTTACAACAAAAGAAAGAATTGTAGAAAGAATTTTCTTATATTTACGCGCTCATATATTTTATATATATAATATATATGTATATATATGTATATATATACATATATACATAGATCTGTTCTTTCATGCAATAAATTTTTTCCTTTTTTCGATTACAATGGGAACAGAAGTCTAGGGTAACGCGCACACAAATGCACCTGCGGGAATCGAACTTGCAGGGCGTCGAAGAGCCCTACCGGCGAGCTAACGCTTTGGATGCCAAAAAAATTGCTTTTCAGCATGTCCTTTTCTTACAACAAAAGAAATAATTGTAGAAAGAATTTTCTTATATTTACGCGCTCATATATTTTATATATAATTATAAATCAACGTGGATGGTACCATTCATGCTCTACTTACTCACGTTGAATCATTATTTTTCAATTTAATTTTTAATGGAACATTTGTACCGAAAAAGCAATGAAGTAAGTGAAGGTATAAGAATGTTACTACTTATATATAAATTTTTTATTTAGTAATTTGTATTAGTTGACTAAAATATATCTTTTTCACACTGAGAGCATTAGCTCAACGGCTGTATCACTATTCCTCCTTGTGGAGAGATCGACTCCCATAAGTTGAACGTGTGGGTGTGTTAGGCTTCGCCTCCTTTTTAATCATATATATATATATATATACCTGAAAAGCTTTTCCCATTCTCACGGTGTTTGACAGAACAAATCCAATAGAAATCGTACACGTAGACTATCCCTTCCTGTCTTGTCCTTTGGTGAACAGAATCACTCGGATCCTGAGGTAAAACGCCAGACCAGTTATTTTCTCTTTTTGGATCTGGATCTGGACAGAAGATCCATCAAAACTTCCAGCTCTAACACATTTGGACACGAAAGAACACTGGATGCACCAGTTCCTGCACAAATGAGTCGTAGAAAACAACGACTATACAACACCCAGAGCGTTAGCTCAAACATCAAGGCACTCTCGTGTTGTTGTTGGTGGGGAGTTCGACTCCCAAAGGATGCGTGTGTGGGTGTGGGTGTTGGGCTTCGACCTCCTCTTATAACCCAAAAAAAACAAGGATGCACTACAGGATGGCATGTTGTAGCAAATATAAGTTGGGTACGAAGTGGGTGAGAATATAAATGGGTCGAATCAAATTGGTAAGACAATTATTTGTAGACTAATTCAGTCCTTTTTTCTCTAATTTCATATAGTTTTAACTCTTTCCTTAGCTTCTCTTTTGTTGCTTCCTTTTTAAATTATTTTTAAAAGCATTGCTTATTCTATTTGGCTCATCCAATATTATGCGATTTTTAAAAGAATATTCTTAATGAATGAATTAATGTAGTGCTTGTTCCAAAGTCCCACAGAGAAGGTCCTGTATGTGCACTTCAATGCATTCTCAGATTATGGATATGGTTATCATCTACCATCATGCCCGGTCCATATCTGACATTCCAAAACCATGAACACAATATGATGAGAATATTTGCATTCATCACAACGAGGGGTTGACTCACTAGTTGAAGGTCACGAGTTTGATACCTGGGTGCGCATCTCGCTTTGGCCTCCACATTGCACCGAGAAAAGAAGAGAAAATATCTTCATCAAAGAAATCATCTTGAGTACTTTTACTTTTGGGGTTAAATGCCAATATGACACAAGATCAAGTACAATGCTGCCTAAGAATCTATAAGAGAGGGCAAAATTGGGGTCCGGTTCTATGCATGTATATTCTCATAAGGGTTGTCGGTTCAAAGCGGTACCGAACCACTATCTCAATGCTGGCAATGAACCACGGTGTCGGGGGTTCGAATCACTCATCATAGGATCTCAAGTCAACACCAAATTTATCGTAATGGATCTGGTCCTACCAATGATCTATTTATCCCAATTGCCCATATGTTTACCTGTTACTTAGATTTTGTCCATGTAAAAAGATCAAGTACCTCTTCCACGGGTGTCTGGTGCCCATTAATAGATCCAGATACATAAGTAGGTTGATCATATCCATATCCAAAATTATTTTGTGACTTTGTGCTGACCCAATTCACACACGCACAAAGGGGTGTTGCGCACATGCATGCACGTGTATGTGTGTGAGAGAGAGAGAAACAGAGAATAATTGCTTGTTTTCCACAAACATGGTGAAGAAAACGATGATGCATCCTACTGAAATGTCTTATAAATTAAGAATAGGAACTTGCAGA
Organism: Brasenia schreberi; assembly: GCA_036023115.1. Taxonomy (NCBI): domain Eukaryota; kingdom Viridiplantae; phylum Streptophyta; class Magnoliopsida; order Nymphaeales; family Cabombaceae; genus Brasenia; species Brasenia schreberi. The sequence goes on from JAYKKT010000090.1 coordinate 40,102,060, forward strand.
GAAAGGTTTTCCTTCGTTCACAATGTAATTCGAACAGATCACCTACTACAGTGATAGTGAAGGTAGAACAATCCCCACAAAACCCCCACTAACAGTTTTGTTTCGTGACCGGCACCAGGAATTCCGGTTTCAGGAGTTCCGCAAAAGCCCTCATGATCCTAACAAAAGCCGGAAAAAAAAATGGAAGTTAAAAGAGTGCTTACAAAACAGGTACTATTGAGGGAACAGTATCAACACGATCCAAAGGAGAATGATGGTGACAGAATATTTATTAGTCATGATAATTCTTTTTTGGCTTCATATTTCAACAAATACATGTGAATGCACACTAAAGTTAGGCAATTCGGCACTTAGAGTCCACTTTAGGGGTGTGTCAACGGGGTCAGACCTTGTTCAGATCCTCAGGCAAATCCGCGTATCGGTCCCACAACGGGACCATCATACCAAACTTGAATTTGGGTCCTATCGGGTCTATCATGAGAAAAATCAAATCAGAATCTTATAATAAGAATTAAAACCATAATTACACCATCTTTTCTAATGTTTTTGTCTTGGGAGTTTAAGGAATCTAAAAAGAATTTCGAATTAGAGATGATATGGTTCTTGTATGAATTTTAATTATTATATTGCTTGGATCTTGCAAGTCCAGCACCATTCTAAGACAGCCGTGGCTTTATGAGTTTGGCAATGGTTGGGTAGTTAAACCCAACCCATCAACACCCAATATGTCTAATCATATTATGCCTAAAATAAATAGATGGCCCCAACAGCCATAGGAATCCCTCAACATTTTTGGTGACCTAATTCCTCATACACAGCCACTTGATTTGCATTCGTTTGAACTCAAACACATTAACAACAGCTTTTGAATAATCTTTTCTTCTTTATTTTACATTGAATATATACACAATAACTGCTTTGATCTAAAGCAATGTTGTATGTATCATTGAGAAGACACGGTGTGTCGTACATTGGCACGGTTCTTTATAAGATTCAAGGTACCTGTAGTTCTGATGCATATCATCACATCGTAAAATAACATAAAATATCATTGAAACATATGGTACCATTCTATATGTTTCCGGCACTGAGTTTCGTGCAGTGAAACAGGTTGTGCTGACTCGAATCCTCATTTGAAATATTTTGGCACTAACACTATCTAATTTTTTTCTTTTTAAATTAACTTTTCTTCATTCAACAGAAAAGATAGTACCATGCCCAATTGTATGCTGTGATGCAAATACATGTATCAATACCCTATACCACAGTTTCATAAGATACAGAATTAATCTAAAGTACATTACAACAGTCATTTTCAAACAATATAATAATCGCAATATATCTCAAGGTCACGAACATAAATCACCATTCTGTTTACATTGATATTATCGGTCATTAAATTTTATAAAAAATGCATCAAGGTACAGAGGTGTGATAGAGTGGAATTCTTCAAAGTTTAGCATTTCTTTAACAGAACACGAGTCAGTTTAAAGATAAATCTTAATATTTTAAATCAAAAAAAGTATAACTAAAAAGATATTGTGAGATGGAAACTATATTACTTCTGACACACGCCTTGCCATGGGTGATGTAGTTTGTCATAAGAAATAAGAAAACTTACTGTTTGTTTAATGATTGGTCGCAGGACAGGCAAAACGAACAAAAACCAATGATAAACCATTGACCAACTAAACAACAGTAGTGGACACGAGTAACAAAAGAACAAATACCTTTCTTTTTGGCCCAAGAGTGGGCAAGCTCAGCCTAACCCATGTGGGTCCATCCCCTCAGCACACTGCACCGACGCCATCTTCGTTTTTGCACCACTTGTTTCAAGTTGGTGCTCTCTCTCTCTCTCTCTCTCTCTCTCTCTCTCTCTCTCTCTCTATATATATATATATATATATATATATATATATATATTAAAATATTATATAGAGCAGCAATTAGGCCTGCCATGTTTTATGGTTCTGAGTGTTGGGCAGTTAATCATCAACATGTACAAAAGATGTCTGTGACAGAAATGAAGATGTTGAGATGGATCGACCCCATCTAGTGGGAAAAGGCTTGGTTGTTGTTGTTGTTGTTGTTTCCTGTTCCTGGTATCTTCTCTTCTTTGAATACAAACATAACACATAAAGAGACTCCTTTCTGTAGAAAACCTACCACTATACAATGAGAAAAACAGACAAATTCATTTAGGGTTTGGATGCTGGGACTCACATGGATCAGCGCCAGGCAAACCAGAGTCCAGGGGCAATCTATTCGAACTTCGTGCCATGGAAAAGAGACTGAGAGACCTCACGGATGCATCCTGGCACTCCTTGTAACGAATTGAAATAATCAATTCTGTGCCGAGTCGTTTCAAGCAAGCAATGAGCAATCCATTGATTTCTGATTTCAGCGATGGAAATACCGTAGCAAGTGAAGCAACGTGCTCTAGGATTTCCGCCAATGTGCCTGGATTTTCTCCCGGGTCAATGGACTTAACATGTGTCAATACCTGAGAACAATTTGGACTATCTAAGTTTATCTGAGATTCTGACCAGATATGGAGAAAATCACCATCTAGCGGTTGATATTTGGGAAACCGTGACAAGATATGATGCTCCAGAATTCAAGTTGGTATCATTAATCAAAGATATTGATTCAAATCAAACTTGATGAATATCGACATTTCTAATCACAAGTCTCATTCTTCGGGGAGGCTTGTTACAGTGGGAAGGTGAAGACAGATGCATGCCCTGGGTGTCGAACTCATGACCTTCATTCAACTTGTGACTCGACCCTCTAGCCAGGTGAGCTATTGCTCGTTGTGCTAGGTCCTAGTCATATTGAATACAACAGTTCCAATCTACAATATAACCTTAGGCTACAGTTGGAAAAACATCTCAACAAATTACACTAGATAAACTTACCCTTTCAGCTGCGAGCAAACTTTTACCGTGACCAGGATACCTTCTGGAAATATTTGAGATGAGGATGACTACAAAAGTTTGCGATTCCTGAAATTACAGCAGGTCCTCCAGAAAATCAAAATAGTCTCTCATTAGCGTCACTCCTTTGACAATGAATGGTATCAACCTTTTGTCATAACCCTAGCAAATAAAATGTACAAGTTAAGTTGCTTGAGCAATATAGCTACTTACTAAGACTAAACAGCTAAACTTATCCAACAGGAAGAAGTCGTAACGGTTACTAACAGCAACCACAGCAATTAGTACTTTGTTTAGCAATAGAAACGCAGAGGGAATCTGCAGGAGAAACCTTTGGTGGGTTAGGGCCTTTCTCAACAGGCAACAGTCCTATGTAAAAGATGATTAACCAAGGACGAGAATTTGATGGTTTGATATGAAGAAGGCTTTTGTTTGTCACTTTGATGAAAAGGAAGCCTAGATATCTCTTGGAGACTATGTTACCTACAGCACTTCTGAGGAACAAGTGTTTTTGTCTTCTACGCACTTGCATCGGATACAAATACTCGTAGACATAGCACACCCACATCACTTCACAAGACCATGTATCTCGAGAATCTATATGCATGTATCTAGTTTTTGGCAATCATAATTAGGTTGACATCATTTGTCCACACAATTAGAGCACACAAGACGGTTTTGATGGCTACAGCCACTACATTTTTCAAAAGATACAGAAAAAGAAAAAGATGTGAAATCACTGAAATGTACTCTCTCTCTCTCTCTCTCTCTCTCTCTCTCTCTCTCTCTATATATATATATATATATATATATATATATATATATATATATATATATATATATATATATATATATATATATATATATATATATACAACAAACTCCGTGCATGTAAGGGATCACTCTTGCATTGCCGGTCCCAAGCTCGGATAAAGGAGAAGGGTTGTGTTAGGCTTCCGACAACCAGCGTAAAACTTCGTCGGATTTTATAACATGGATTACAAAAATTATGAGCATTGCTTTGGGGCGTCCTCGCCTAACGACGTGCTACAGAGCCCGAATACAGTAATAAGTAAGCAAGACCCACTATATTTTTGCCCGAATGTAGGGAATCAATTGCAGAGAGGGTTCTCACATCATGAACAGGTGTGGGTAAAGAAGTTAGTCCCGCTACATTACCGCTCGAATGTAGTGAAAATTTTTCAGAGAGGGTCTCTGCATTTTGATTATGGACGGATGCGGGGAGTAAGGAAGCTAGTCTTAGATAATAAGATTCGTATTGGTTCTTGAAATATCGGAACATTATCCGGTAAGCTAATGGAGGTGGTAGATACTATGATTCGGAGAAAGATTCATATTCTATGTTTACAAGAAACAAAATGAGTTGGAGAAAAAGCAAAAGAGACAGAGGATACATGTTTTAAATTATGGTACTCAAGTAAAGAAAAGGCTCGAAACGGAGCTGGTATTATCATAAATAAAGATTTAAAGGATAGTGTAGTAGACATACAATGATATGGTGACCGAATCATGACGTTGAAATTAGTGTTAGGAGCAGAGGTTTTGAATATAGTTTGTTCTTACGCACCCCAAGTAGAACTAGAAGATAGTATAAAGACAACTTTTGGGGAAGAGTTAGATAAGGTGTTTCAAAAGATTCCACAAAGGGAGATGATTTGTTTAGGAGGAGACTTAAATGGACATGTCGGTAAATAGGCATTAGGATATAAAGGGATTCATGGAAACTTTGGTTTTGGGGATATAAATGAGGAAGGTAGGGAGATTTTAAATTTTGCTATGGCATTTGATCTCTTTATAGTCAATACAATCTTCAAAAAACGAGATGAACATTTAATTACTTATAAAAGTGGCTTATCACAAACACAAATTGATTACTTTATTTGTAGAAAAAAAGATAGAACGTGTTGTAAAGATTGCAAAGTAATTCCAGGAGAAAGCTTAACCACCCAACATCGACTTTTAGTTATGGATTTACAAATAAAAAAATAGACAAAGAAGAAAAGAGTGCATCGAGCTATTCGGACTAAATGATGGAACCTCAAAAGCGAGAAAGAAGATATATTTAAACCGAAAGTCCTTCAAGGAGATGTTTGGAATTATGTTGGTACACCCTATGATATGTGGAACAATATGGCTATACATATTAGGAAAGTGGCAAAAGATGTGTTAGGGGTATCTAAGGGAGGTGTACCGGCACAAAAAAAAGCTTGGCGGTGGAGTGAAATAGTACAAAATAAAATCAAGGCAAAGAGGGCATGTTACAAATTACATTATGCTAAGAAAACTAGTGAAACTTTAGAGGCTTATATGAAAGCAAAGAAGGAAGCGAAAAAGGTCGTGAGTGAAGCAAAAACTAAAATTAGGGAGGACTTATATAAAAAACTCAACCCAAAAGAGGGTGAAAGAGATATTTTTAGGATAGCTAGGGGAAAACTAAAGTTCTTAATTATGTTAGATGCATAAAAGACGGTGATGAAAAAATTCTAGTGGCAAATGATGATATAAGAAATAGATGGAAAAACTATTTTTATAATCTTTTTAATGAAAATAAAGATGTTAGTATTAGCTTAGGAGAGTTAGCCAAATCAGAAATGTATATAAACCACAATTTCCACCGACGTATTCAAAAGAAAGAAGTCAAAGAGACTCTTAAACATATGAAGGGTGGTAAATCGGTAGGACCAGATAATATTCCTATAGAAGTTTATAGAAGTTTGGAAAATACTAGGAGAAATACGAATCACTTGGCTCACAAGACTATTTAATGAAATATAGAAAAACCAAAAGATGCCCGAGGAATGGAGAGCAAGTACACTTATACCCATATATAAGAACAAGGAAGGCATTCAAAATTGTGCGAATTATCGAGGTATCAAGTTAATGAGTCATACTATGAAATTATGGGAAAGAATTATCGAACGTAGGTTAAGACAAGTATTAAGTACAACAGAGAACCAATTTGGATTCATGCCAGGCAGATCTACTATTGAAGTGATTCACCTTTTGAGACGTCTTATGAAACATTTTAGAGGAAAAAAGAAAGATCTTCACATGATATTTATTGATCTAGAAAAAAAAACTTATGATAGGGTACTGAGGGAGGTTCTTTGGAGAACTTTGAAAAAAAGAGGTATCCCATTGACATATATTAACCTTATAAGAGACATGTATGATGGTGCAAAAACATGTGTGAGGACTCATGAAGGAACGACATACTTCTTTGAAGTTAATATTGGGTTACATCAAGGATCAACTTTAAGTCCATACTTATTTATAATGGTGATGGATGAGTTAACAAAACATATTCAAGATGAAGTACCTTGGTGTATGTTATTTGCAGATGACATTGTATTAGTGGAGGAGTCTAATGAAAAAGTTAATAGAAAATTGGAACTATGGAGAGAAACATTAGAAAGCAAAGGCCTCCTACTTAGTAGAACAAAGACAGAATATATGGAATGTAAGTTTGATCGTTTCATTACCTCAGATGACATAGAAATTAAAATTGGCACACATTGCATCCCCCAAAAGGAAAGTTCTAAATACCTAGGGTCAATTTTTCATAGTGATGAAAGAATTGATGGAGATGTTACGCATATAATTAATGCTGGTTGGTTAAAATGGAGAGGAGCATCAGGTATTCTTTGTGATAAGAAGATACCATTAAAGTTAAAAGGTAAATATTATAGAGCATCAATTAGGCCTGCCATGTTTTATGGTTCTGAGTGTTGGGCAGTTAATCATCAACATGTACAAAAGATGTCTGTGACAGAAATGAAGATGTTGAGATGGATGAGTGGTCATACAAGAAAAGACCGTATACATAATGAGGTTATTAGGAACAAATTAGGAGTGGCACCAATAGAGGATAAAATGAGAGAATATCGTTTAAGATGGTTTGGACATATAGAAAGAAGATCAAAAGAAGAACCTGTAAGAAGATTAGAAAAACTAAATTTGGAAAGTATTAAAAGAGGTAGAGGACGACCACAAAAGTGTTGGAAAGAAACAATAAAGAATGATCTAGCTTATTGTGAGTTAAGTGCTAACATGGCACACGATAGGGATCTGTGGAAACAAAGAATCCATGTAGCCGACCCCGTCTAGTATGGGAAAAGGCTTAGTTGTTGTTGTTGTATATATATATATATATATATATATATATATATATATATATATATATATATATAGACACATACATACTAACAAACACATGCATGCACACAGACATGTTCCAAGTGCCCATCTTTTCAAGACTGGATATATTTTTTCTGACACTGATTCGTCCGTATCCAAACTTAGTGGAATGGTTTGTGGATTCTCAATTTTAGACTCCCGTTTCTTTGGATGAGCGGTTCAAAGTTCCCTTTTCCAATCAAAACACTTGCAGTCTCAAGTACAAAAAATGATACTTCGAAGACTTGCAAGCAGCCATGTGGATGACCTACACCAACAACCTCTTCCTTCTCAAAAACAGCAATTTTCTCATCGTGACCTAGTGTGAGATAAGTTTTGTTAACAGGATCTGTTTGGGAACTGGGAAACACAAATCCGTGCTTCCAGCATGTTAACTCTCTTTAGAAGAAAGATTATGTTGTCTGAGAACACATTCATAGAACAATACACGTCATGTGCCCACCGTCATGGTTTTGGCCGGTATTGGTGATCATTTTGCACGCAAGAACCATTCCCTATGTACTGTAGATTTCAACAAATTCCTAGAAAGTTCTATTGTATACAAATGCAAATGTTGACCGTGTTTCTGAGTTCCCAAAGATGGCCTTGATTTCCACTGTTGTGTTCATGATGATGTTCATTTAACTTGCTTTTCATGCGCTCCTCATTTGTTTTACAAATCATAAAAATAAATTCAGAATAGAGCAGATATCCAATAAAACTAATTGCAATATGCAGTGGACCAAGTGGTATATGCAACTGACTTCATGATTATGCATGCTTCGGCATGCCTGTGCATGTTTTGCTGGAAAAAGGGAGTTCATGTGCCACTGGAAGGGGTGAGATAGGAGTCTTATTTAATGCTTTTAGTACTGGAAAATAAAAAACTAAATGCTTCAGTTCGATATATACACAAATAAATGAGGACCAGGCCAACTGCAAAGAACAATTTCCTGAAACTGCCATTACCTGGAAGTGTACGAGCCTAAATACCGCTGGATTTGAATAGAATAAAGAAGATATAAAAGCCCATATGCGTTGACCAGCCCTAAGTAATGAATCTTTTTGCGCGGCAATGCTAGAAGATTTCATCTCTGACCAATACTCCAGCAAAATCTGACAAATAGCACTGTGCAGACCACCAGTTAAACTCCCATTATACAAACTTGCTATGAACAACAAGAAGATGGAACCAGTCTGCTTGGAGTAAATGAAAAGTCAAATAGTACCTGTCTTGAGTTGCCAGTATCTTCAACATTTCTTCCTTTTCGGTTTCATTATCACTTGTAACGGCTAAAAGACACTTTTTTGTTTTTCACTAGCAATTCCATCAGAAGGCCTAAGCAAACTGATAAAAGAGATGTATGGCACACTTCCTTTTTAAATGCAAGAAGACGAAGAGGCTGCTCAACAAGCTCATCATACAATGTCGAGAGTGAAGGAAATTCGAAGTTAAAGTTGGCTGGTCCACTGCAAAATCCTACATCCATATTCACTGGTGAACCTGATATATAATGATGGTACAGGAGAGGCAGAAGAACTTCAACATCAATGTGCTCCAAACTGGACCACCATTGACAGAATCCCTCCTGCAATTTTTCTGGACAAGAATTCTTTAAGAGAAGTGGAAGAACCTCTTGCATCACCACAACCTGCAACTGAAACATGTCCTTGAGAGGCATGCTTCGTAAACGGATAGTTTCAAGTAGAGCTAAGGCAGGCAAGCAATTTACTGAAGAATTCCTGATGATTTCCAGAGCTGTTTCAATTTTTATACTAGATTGAGAAACATTGAGGATAATCTCATGATCAATATAAGGTATTTGGATGTCAGGAAGGCCATTGGTCTGCATCCAGAAACATTCTTGATGAAGTTGAGATTTTTTAAACAACTGGCTTGGTTTTGATTAATCTAGAATCATAACCTTGTTCACCACTTCCAAATTCATGCAAGTAAGGCACCTCTCCAGCTTTATCCCCTGGATGATTTTCAAGGATGCGTCCATATAAGCAGAAAGGCTTGAGTAGTGCAGCCAAGAAGCCATAAGGAATAGGCTTCATCCTATATGTAGGTTGACAACCTGCTGCGCTAACACCATAAGAAGCTTTGACAGATATTTCTATTAATTCAACCACCATCTGCAATATTTGAACCTCATGTTAGAAGATTCAGGTGAGGCCTAAACTTTTACTGCATGACACGAGAGGAGGTGAAAATTAATATTAACACGAACAAAAATCATTCAAGGTATACAATTTCTTCACACTGCTAAATTGAACAAAACGCATCAAACTAAAAGAAAATGTCATTTTAGCAACTTCCACAAAGGAGCCGTCAGAAGCATACAGGATGAATTGGCACCTCTGATAGGTGTATGAATTCCATAAGAGCTTCAGTGATATCAACTCTGCTACGATCAAAATGACCAGATTTTGAAAGCTGGCACAGCATTCGAGAATATGTAGAGTGCTTCTGCAAATTCAGGGGGATCGTCAATTGCAGTACACATCCCTTGAACAATCATCCTGCTTTTTCATGCCAAATGGAATCACATATGTCATATAGTATTGTGATCGATCAAACCTACTGGCAGCATGTTGCTGCCAAAGCAGCCAGTAAATTACATTTTCTACGTGATCAAGCTGGCTGTGAATATCAGAAATTTGGCCCAAGTTATTTCCCAATATAAGTACGTTATGCCTGGATAGGAGAGTCAAGGTTGCCCTTGCTCAAAGAGGATTAAGTAAGTGCACATGGACGTACATTGCTGTCTGTACATGTTTCATACTGGCAAACTTTTAGAACTTATCAATTTTGTGTAATGAACTTCACAGAGACCTGCATCAGTTGCCCTTTCCTCTCTGAAAGCATATTAGGAAATTCCAAGGCTTGCTGCGACTTGCACATTTCCCATGTCAAGAACAATAGAGGCTCAAAAAGTTATATGCCCAGAAGATAAAATTTCAAGGATGTTGAAGCTACAAGCGTTCATTACGAATGAAAAATTGTGGATAATGATGCCAGACATCAACAATTTTGAAATCTCTCGGCATTTAATGCTGAATGGTTATGTACTTGAACGTACTTAGTTGATAAAAAACATACTTGGTACTATTGATTAGACCAGTTGGCCGCAGGCAACTTGCAGCTTTTGAAATGTCTTGAATATTGGATGTCAACCCCACCTCATGCGCAATACAACATGTCTCTATCCAACATTTTCTATTGATTACCACGTCCACTCCAATAGCATTGCTAACATACTGAGCAGAACATTAACATTCAGAATTCAATTAACTTTGCATTCACTCCAATAGCAGTACTAATTCAATTTACATGCAATTCATTGAATAATGCAATTCTGATTTATGCAATAAGTATCATGACTTACAAATTGATGCCCCTACCACTACCACATTCATGCACCACGAAAAAATAGGAGTACAACAGTTTCATGTAAATCTCGTAGTCCTTAGCATACATAAAAAACATGAAACCAATAGTCGGGGAAACTGGATACCAATAAAGAATAAAATATTCCAGAATTTGTTTTGGAAGATGCATGCATGTCCAAGAAGGGTCTTATGATCCTAGTCATCTTGCATTTAGACAGGATATCAGGAAGCTGATTTTGCAAATATATCAGCCTTATTTTTAAACAATTGACTGATGGCAAGCAGCGAATTGAAGGCAAGCTTTTACAACAATTAGTTTATGAGGAACAGTGTGTTCCGATAGGATTTCATATGAGTACCTTAGAAACATGATCTTTACATTGCAGCAGTAACTGAACCACGAGCCACAGAGCTACTTCTGGTCCATCCTCATAGAATACAGGTCCAGATAGTGTGGATCCAAGAAGGAAATTCAGACAATCTTGTAAGTGGCTAGTTGTTGGTGGATCAGCAAGCCCACGAACCAGAAATACAAAAGCAGTTCCAAGTTCAAGCATGCGCCTACTTATTAAGTTATGATATTGATGAGAATCAGGACAACCACCAGAGACATTAGTTGAATTCATGAGGACAGAAAGCCAAAAAATCACCAACTAGACATAGAAGGAAACAATGAGAAAGATACTTAGCAAGCAATTATGGAAAATATCAATATTATCATGCATTCAGTCTTCAAGGAATAGAATATACCAAATAGACTCACTTCCTGGTGAAGTGGTTGCCATCCACTCCGGTTTATAAGAAAACAGTATAGCTTCAAATGAAAGCATAACTTGTTGCCCCATTGGTGTTTAGAAAATGCAGCTTTTGCATTGATAAGCAAGTGGTCATGAAGCTGGAGAATCATTTCTTCTGCCAGTTCCATGGACTCAATCAATTGAAAAGGAGATAATGTTGCCTCACTCTCCACTGTTGTTTCCATCCTATACAACAATAGTTTTGTATCTTCAGGTTGTTTTCTAGGCATGCTCATGCATGAGAGAAACCAGATACTAGTTGCGCTGTCGGAAAAGAAAATCCTTGAAAAGAAATCTGCCGCATCGTTTAGGTCCTCCATGGTCATTTGGAAAATAACATTCACACAAACACATCTCCTGACAAGGATTTCACGAAGACTTGATACCATTGTAGGCAGTGTTCGGCAAAGGGAGATCAACATCACCAACGAATATGAGATGAATGGGATGTTCATGGCACTACTCCTTTTAGAATTGGTATACTTCAAAATAAAATCACCCAAACCCAGCAACTTCTTTCTCAAAATAGGGTTGTGGATCATGCATGACGTAAGCAAAAGATGGACACAATTGGTGGTAAGTAGAGCGTTTACTAAAATTTCTGCATTTCCACATGAAAAGAGAACATATAGGTGAGCGATCCAATTCCAGACCACCAAACCAACAGTACCAACACACCGAAAATAAGTTTTGACAACGAGAGAAAACTAATGCAGATTTCAGCACTATTAAAGAAAAATATCAATAACCAAGAATATAAACATCAGTGTGAACATGGAGTTAGCAGGTCAGGACAACAAGTGAGTGAAATTGGAAGAATGGACTCCAACTATGTGATTGTCTCACTGTGGAACCATATGGACTTGGTGTCCCCAATTCATAAGATCGACCAGCCAATTCTTAGATAAGAAGCTCCTAGTCCATGACGAACTGCAGCAGGACGTTTGCGTAAGGAGCAAATTGCAAGCTTAGCACAATGAACCTATGAAACTCCACAATAAGAAAAAAGTCACAGAATCATAACAAAACCAAAACCAAGCCTTTTCGACACTATGAGAAGTTGGCTACTTGAATTCTTAGTCGTCATTGAAATTTATCTTGGGTTATACCCACATTTAACTCAAGCAATATCATGTTTGATCGTTTCCTACCCAAACTTCTCATGTCGTCATGAAAGGATTATGAATTTGTAAATTCTAGAACCACTTGTCATCAAACAATTGATTCATAACATTTTTCAAAACTAGTTTTCTCAACACCTATTAAACATCACCGGTAATGCAATTATCCACCATCTTTTTTATCGATAAAATGGTGATTCCAAACAACCAAGAGGAAGCATTTCATTCCCCAGTAAAATACTAAATCGGCGAAGGAACAAGAACAGAAAACCTAAACCTTCACGGTAAAAGGAGATTCGAAACGACTGTAGATACTTTACATCAGGAACTCTGATTTCCATCTTTTTCGTGTGTCAATAGGTGAATAATTTAATCAAAATCGGGAAATTAGGGTTTACTGAGTTCGAGGAAAGGAACTGTTGGACATTGTCGGGTGGGTTTGTGTGCACCTCGCCATTCACGTCTATAGAACCATCGTTCGCAGCCTCCTCCTTTTCTTTTTCCCATCTCAAGACGAGCCTCCGAAGCTCTGAGAAATCGATCGACCAATAATTCATGGAGAGAGAGAGAGATGATTCAAAAACACAAGAACCCTAAACGCTTCCCGCGAAAAAACAACGGAACCTCCGTTTCTTTCTGGCGCGAAATTTCGGGTATCGGTGCGTTCCTTTCGTGTCACCTCGTCTTCGTGTCATGAAACTAACAAACCTACGCCGACCCAACTTCTCCCGTGTCATTTTAATTGGAGGAGAATGTGACTATTAGGGTTAAGCCTGTGTCGACTTGTAGTGCCGTGCGAGCAGTTTTCTGTTTCTAGTCGTGCTCGTTTGGTGTCATTTCGTGTGCACGCCAAGAACAGGTCAACTCTAACACGACTCAGTTCTTTTGTTATTTTGGGCAGTCATAACCATAAACTTTTCGTGTTATTTTGTGTCTTTGGTATTGTGTCTTACCTATCATGCAGTATATACCAAAGGAGTCGGTCACCTTTTTGGGGTATATGATTATGATGCCGGCTAGCTCATTTGGGTTGCCGTTGTCAGTTTTATGATCGAGTAAAAAGTTAAACAAACAATTCATAATATATTTTATTACAAAGCAAAATAAGACTTACATTTTTAGTTTTGTAGACCCATACCTCGTAATCAAGCACCGTACTAACACCCTAAAAGGTGAAATTAAACGGATTGATTGGGTTGACATAACACAATCAAATGACCAAATATTCCCAGTGTGGATTGACCCGAACAAGATCAGGTTGTGTGATACCTGGACTTGTGAAAGAATTTATCTTTCCAAAAAGTTGGATTTAGAGGTCATTTAATGTCATAAGAACGTCGCTCATGAGTCATACTAACGCTAAGGTTTGAATCTAGGCTTGGGTGGTTTAGAGTGACAATGAAATTAGAGGAGAATGGTGGTGCTTGGCAGCTTGGGTATGTCGTCGTTTGATGAGTTTTCTTTATTTTCCGGCAATCTGCCGGCCAATGTGGCGGGCAATGATAGAGCTTTTGGTAGATTTGATGAAGATGGACCCAAAGACTATAAGGCCGAGCCTTGAGACACTTGTTTGGTCTATGTGGTTGGTGAAGGTGGCTACAATCCATGTTTGAGGCCAACAAATTCGGCCGGCAAGGACGAACCGGTTTCAGTTGATTCGTCAGTGCCACCGGGTAGACCAGGCCAGTTCGGAAGAGTTGGATTGGATTTGAGGCACTCGAACCAGGACATGAGGTTCAGAATCCAAGACGTACAATAAGCATGCCGTGTCCCATCCACGAGTCTCTGTGATGTGTATAGTCGATCTTGGAACGATGCAGCGAGAAAATCCTCTATGGATCTTGAGTTGCTCCTGATTCAATTCAAAACCAAATACATTGTTTTCATAACCCACCTACAGTTCTTGCTTGTTTATGAAGGTGTTCAATGGATCCGTGTAGATGGGCACGGAGCCGTATGTGCTTCATTTCGTGTATGGATTGAACCGTTGATCTCATTATTGTGTAAGGTACGTGTTGAACTCGACTTCCAATGGTACGTATCATGGCCTTTTTTATACTAAAGTAGGTGACATAATTTTTCTATTTTTCTAGATATGATAGGAGAGGTTGTTTTTAGTTGTTTTAAATATGCATAATTTACGTGATTTTCTACTATTTTTAGAATAATGGCTTATGGAACTTTTTAATAATTATTTTACAGTATATATAAAACATGTTTTATATGAGTCATGTTGGTAAATGTAGACATGATCGGTTTCAATTAAAACCAAAGTCAAGAATCGACCGAAAATGAAACTGAAGACTACTCAGTTTGCTTTCTGTTTCACCTTTCATCAAATTAGAATCATCAATTCTAGTGTTTTCCTCAAATTTTCTATAAATCTCAACTTTAAATATTAATTTTCGGTTTTATAGTTTTGAATTGAGTTTCGAGTTTCTACATATCTGTGACATAGACACACGTTTCACTCTAGGTTCCAATTTTCTCATAGCCAACCATGCCTACATATATGCTTGGTGTTCGTTTTGTGAGTATTTATTTATAATAATTGAGAGATAAATACGTTTTCATCGAGACACTTGTGGATTCTATTTATTAATACAATTTACATAGACATGATTTATTAGTAAGCTTACCCATTTATTATTACAATTTAGGCTGTCATAAGTTTGGTAAATGTCATGTAGATTTAGTAGTTAATGTTTAAATTGGTAACTTATAAATAGAATCGTAAATTTAGTTGAAACACTTCTTCTCATTTCACTTTCTTTCGTTTCTCCTTATTTCACGGTTTTTTCATTGGTCAAACACCCTCTCTCTCATTTGTGTATTCACTTCTTGTTTTCTCTCTCAACAATATTTTGTAAGATTATTTTGTTTTTCTTTATATTATTTTTGTATTTTTTTAAAAAATATGCACCTCATCCATCTTTTCATATACACTAAATGCTTCTTTCACAAAAAAGATACATGTAGTTTTGAAGAAATACACATCGCATGCGTATCTTTTCTTATAAAAAACTCGCATCACCCGGGTAAAGAAACTCATGCCACACATGTTTTTTTGTGTTTTTTTTATTATTAAAAAAAGAGATGTTTATTTAAGAAAGAACACTAATGAAGTGTATTTTTTTAATAAAAAAGAGAGAAAATAGATAAAGAGATTAGAAGAGTAAAAGAGTCTAGGAAAAGACGGAGAAAGAGAGTGTGTTTGTAAACGAGGATAGGGTTGTGATGTAGGATTGGATTTGGATCTACAAGACTGTTCCGGATCGTTTCCTTACAGCCGGATCCAGATCACAGTATTCCGGGTCGGATTTGGTTCGAGTCATATCCGGATTAGATAGCAAACCCGAACACGAGTATGCTGCCCTAGCTATATAAGGTAAGGTAAATGGCGGAACAAGCCTTAGTCTTTTCTCTTGCTGAGCTCTTCAACGCCGCGGGTGAGAAGCGAATCCAGCCATTAGGGTTTCTGCATTATGGGTAAACACTAAGTTCCCTTTCGACTTCTCTGATTCCTCCTCATATGATCTTCTTCATCAAATGTCCGTTCGCTTTCCCTAATCTGGGTTGTCGGTGGCTTCATAGGTTGCAAGAAGACGGGGTTTTTGTTCGATTCATTTGTTATTGCTTGTTAACGTCAAGGTTCATGGATCACTTGCTCGTGCGGGGAAAGTGAGGGGCCAAACTCCCAAAGTGGCAAAGCAGGACAAGAAGAAGAAGCCCGCGGCCGTGCCCACAAGCGCATGCAGTACAACCGCCGATTCGTCACCGCCGGTGTTGGATTCGGGAAGAAGAGAGGGCCTAACTCGTCGGAGAAGTAGATTGCGCGGACTTATTGCTTGGGTAATATGATGCGGGCTTCGTTTTCCTTTTTCTTCTATTTTAGCTTTTGCGTTCTTTTGGTAGTTCTTCAGGGATATGTCGTTTAACTTGTCAGTTTAGCCGGAGAATTTTGGTTGTAATTTCTAAGAACAATTTAGCCGTTTGCGAACTGTCAAAATGGAATATTATGAGATTTGACGATCATATTATCCTTCATTGAGCTGGATGTATTATATAGCCTCTTGTTCAGTGGTGCATTTGAATTTTAAGAAAGAACGCTGAATTGATATTTTCTGCAATTAATCTTGGATATTCCACTGTATCGTATCCTGGCCTTCAAATTTAGTTGGCATATTAATTCATGTAAGCTCACGTAGATAGTTATTTGGTTAGTGTTTGCATGAAATAACTTTCTAAGGTATACTAGAACTTTACTTCTGCATTTGAATTGGAATTGCATGAGATGGCAATCGATTCTCATCATGGCTGTGCAAACCGTGTATAGAAGACTGTGATCCCAACACTTATTTAATCTTCAGATGTTTTGATGGTGAGATTTGAAGCTACTGAAGCTTGTAATTTCTTAGGTCACTGTTTTCCACAAGCATCCTTTATCCTTCCGTAACCAAGGCTCTAACCACACTAGGTGGGGTCGGACACAGTGACTTCTTATGACACTGTTCTATTCTCTCTTGAAGGTCGCATAAATTGAAATTCTAACGGGAGGCGGTGCATTTATATGTTGATAATTTCACAGCTCCTGGTAAAGCTCTGCTGATTGCTGGATCTTTGCGTAGTTCAATTAGAAAGCATCCAAATTCTACCATGTTTGCAAAATCTAGACCAACCATGCATGCCCTTGGTAACACTGGAAAACTTGCATGGATGCGCACTTGCTCTTGAGAATTCTTGGTAAGGGAGATTTCTCTCGTCTCTTGTTTCGATGTCAAATTTAGAATTGTTAGTATCGGTTGTTTGCCTTTGGTTTCATTATGCACAAATCTTCAGACTACAGGTGAGAAGAGAGAGAGATGTATCTTTTCAGACTTGCATCAGGAACTTAGAAGTTGCGGGGCGACGAATGAATTGATCTAGTAGACCATTTGAATTGACGATACAAAGGTCCCTAAAGATACTACTGTACTGTGCGGCGTATTTCAAATTGGTTTCTAATGAACTCTCGGCCATAACTTTAACTGATGACTGAAAAGTTCCCAAGTCTGTTTTGGTGTATGATTGAGTTGATGGATTATGAACGAGTTCAAAATATGAACGACTTCCTTTTCCTCGATCTCTTCTGGCAGTTCTCTTGCTAAGCTCACGATGTGTTTAATCACTCCTAAATAAGCTAACACAAGCTACCTTGTATAAGAGGTGAGCTGAATACCACAGGAGACGAATTGTCCACGAACTCGTGATAGTGAATTGTCAATGAATCAGGTTTAAATCTTAATTTCACTAATAGCTATCATCAGCCTTTGGAGTTTTACGATTTGCTCAAACTCGTCTAAGAAGAATTTCTTAAGCCACTTGGATTTTGAATTATTCTACCTGATGGGGTTTACGAATCTCTCTCTCACGCACACCCATAAATATGCGTGTTTGTGTTATTTGCAGGCTACAGGAGCCCGTGTGAGACAAGACCTGCTTGCGTCTAGTCTCCTCTCCTATCGAATTGTGACGTCCTAAACACAGAGTTTGGAGCAAGGAGAAAAACATGACAAAACCTGAAGAAGTTACAAACAGAAATCTATCATACAATGTGAAATTCCACCCAACGTTCATGGACTATTGACTATGGATAATGGATTCAACCAGTGTCTCCCGTATTCAGGGTTCCCTCTGGGTAGTGACGACAGTATTGGCCTCACCAGGGGACCCGAACCTAATGGTGCAGGGATTACCCAGTTTGTCCGGGGTTCGGGTAAAACCTGACGAAGGTCTTTGATGGGGTGCAAGTTGATTCTTTCTTGATCCTAAGAACCATTATAAAAGCCCAGAAACAGGACAGTCTAAGCTGTGAGACTGAAAGCAAAACGTTCTAATCTAGGCTCAGTGTACATTGCAAGTCATCTTCGAAGGGGGCTGCCAAACAATCAGACCTCATGGCTTCGCTCATTCAACTCGTGGTGTTTGTTGCCTTGGTTCATCATGGATCCCCCCAGCATATCAGTTCTTAGCCCCTAGTTTTTGGATCCTAAATGGCTTTTTTTTTCTTAATGGGTTACAAGTGGAGGTCCAAGCGGGGTGTGCACGCCCCAGGAGTCGAACTTCCGGCATTCATCACGTGAGTGGAGAACACTGCCAGGTGAGCTAACGCGGTAAGGGCGGACCCTAAACGGCTTTACTTGTTCCAGAGTAACAATGGCGGCATGAAAACCAAATCCTTCCTTTCGAGTGACCGCTTATTAGCTTCGGAAATTCTCTCTCTCTCTCTCTCTCTCTCCACATACACTATATAATATTATATAAATTTGATGGTTGATGAATGACCCAAGCGCGCACAGGCTGAGCGTCTCGGCTCACTTAATAGGACGTCGTCCCGGATCAAAGGAGGGTTCGGGAAGGGAAGGTGGGTGGGTGGAGATTGAGTTGAACGGCCAGGAATCGCCCTCATTCCTCTTTATCTCCTCTTCGTGCAAGTTCATCGTATTTGTCTTCATTGCAATAGAAAGGCACGTCACAAACGACACCGATACCATCTCCTAACTCAGCATCATCATCAAAAACAACGCATAAGACCAAGCCTTTCGGAAACAACAAAGAGCACCACCTACGAAGAATAAGATGGTGGAAATTCGAGGTTTTCGTTTCCCTTTGGTGATGTCGTAAGGAAAGAAACCGATCGAAAGAATTTGCGTCTCATTGAAACAGCCTTGGGGTTTCTTTTATCAGCTTGCTGTATCAGAAGATGAAGTCTATCAAGGACTGGATTGCGTGTCAGTTATCGTCAAAGCCTCTTCCATCGTCGAGGCCTCCATCCGGAGACGTCTCTTTTGTCGATGAGCCCTTGAACGAACAACCCGGAAACACAGGTAAAATCTACTTCTCTTGTTGCACTATAGGGATTTGTTAGGTGGTAGGTTTGGGTTTATGGTATTTGGGGTAATGGGTACTGTTGATTTGGTTGTTCTGATCCATACTTGATCAGAATTTGAGGGTTGCAACTTGCAACCCTATCCTTTTCATTCGTGTCCTTGTTGATTATTGGGTACAATTGTTTTTGTTAGTTTGGGGATCTTGGTGTCTCTAATTTGTACAATTTTAAGAGAGAGACGCTGCCCGAACGTGTTCTGAGGTCAAGAAAATGCTTTCTTTTCATGGCAATGCTGTTTGTGTACTCTGGGTCCTGGAATCACTGCAAGCCATGTTGTGTACATACCCTTTCTGTTTCTTCTCTTTTTTATTTCATTACAGAGAGACTGGACATGGCCTGGGATATGTACACGCAACATAAGAAAACCGTGAGCCTTTAGTTTAAGAATTTGTGGCAACGGGCACGCATGCACACAAGGTGCTTCTAACCCAGGCTCTTTAGCTTAAATGCTTTCAGTGATGCCCCACCAAGGCACATGGACTATGAAGCCTTCATTGCTAACAGGACACGCACATGCATGCTCGCGCACGCATGTGTGTTTGTGTGTGTGTGCGTGCACTTATCGATTTGTATGTTCATGTAGGAGAAAACAAGAGCTAAAGTTAACGTTGCTGAATGTAATCAAGAAGAGAACAGCTTACATTTCAAGCACCCAACCAAACGCTTTGTCTTGTCAGTGTCGGTATCCTTCTTCATCAATAATGAAACATTCATCCTTGTAGGAGTAATCTTGCTGAGAGATGCCTAAAAACATAGACAATATGATGACACCATGTGGTATAAAAAGGTCAGGAGAAACAAGACAACTTCAAGCGCAAAGCCAAAAGTACCTTTTCAATGATAACAGGTGAATTGCCAATGGGGTCGACATTTGTAATTGGCCCTTTGTTTTCTGGGAAGAATTTCCCGAGCACCTGCTCATATTTCTTTGGTTCAATGTAGAAAAAAGGAAAGGCAACTGGAGTTCCACCTTTCGCCAGGTTAGGTATGGGCTTTACAATAAGATGATCAGGTTCTGCCATCAGTATATACCTGCATATAAGAGCAGTTATATATGAGCTCACACATTAATTTCTACGGCTTTCTACTTTCTTGTTTGTTTCTCCTTCTTTCCTGTCATCATGTAATTATTGGATTTCACTCATGAAATCTTGATCTTCAATCATTAGTAGTGCTACTATAGTTGTCTGCCCAGTTTCCTGTTGATGACTTTTTATGGCGGAGGACTTCACCTTGCTACTGCTTAAAGAAAACAGTGGAGGGTCTACTCCAGGAGGCCTGGGCCTGAGTGTTAAACCATGCCATTGCCAACGAATCATACATGGGTTGCCAACTTGTCTGCTAGCTTGAATTCTTTTCTAGAAATCCCTAATCAAAATGGTAATTGTTAAACTCATATAACTGTCTGTACAACGTTTTTTTGAGGTTTTTATATATTACTATCATGATTACTTAACCAGAAAAAGAAATGATGGACAGAGGCACCTTTGATCTGAATTTTGAGTCTTGAGCATCCAAACTATGCATCTCTCTGGATCTATGTATTATCTGGTTTGCCACAGCTGAAGTACTGCTATTCTGGAAGAGAGTTTTCCTTGTGAACGTTCTAGGGAAGACTCTTGGTTTTCTGTTGTTTTGTTGTTTCTTTTTGTCCCCCAGGTTCAAATGTATTTACTAGTTGTTCCTTGGGTCATGCAGACCCTTGCTTTCTCTCAGGCACTGGGGATCGGCTAGACGAATGTTGTTTGCCACCATTTGCAGCATCCGGAAGTTCTTATTTGCCTTTATCTAATATTGGGAACAGAAATGTTGACACGTTTGCGTTATTGGAGGCACTTCAAATAAAATTCCTGCGACTTATCCACAGACTCCGGCTACCAGCCGAAAATGTTGTGGTTTCTCAAGTCTTATATCGGTTGCAGCTTGCTGGGGCAATACAGGCTGGATCACCTGAATCAAGGAGTTTTCTTAGAAGTGACAGAGCTAAAGCAATAGCATGGGAATTGGAGTCCACGGGTAAAGTCGACCTAGAATTCTCCATTACAATTCTTGTTCTAGGGAAAACAGGAGTGGGGAAAAGTGCAACCATTAATTCTATTTTTGGTCAGGCGAAAACAAAGACTGATGCTTTCCAGCCATCCACTACCAAAATTCAGGAAATTGTTGGAACTGTCAATGGGATCAAGGTCAAGGTAATCGATACACCAGGCCTTTCACCTTCCTCTTTCAGTCAGCGTAGGAACAGAAAGATCCTACTTTCAGTGAAGAGATTTATCAAAAAATCTCGCCCTGATATTGTTCTATATTTTGATCGCCTTGATGCTATCCATATGGGTTCTGGTGACTTTGCATTGCTGAAGCTTATAACAGAAACTTTTGGCACTGCAATGTGGTTTAATACCATCCTTGTGATGACCCATTCTTCCAACATTCTAGAAGGGTCTGATGGGTATCAAGTTGTTTATGACTCTTTTGCAAACCAATGCACAAACCAGATTCAACATTATATTAGCATGGCAGTAGGTGATACACAGTTAATGAACCCTGTCTTGTTAGTCGAGAATCATCCTTTCTGTAGAACTAACATAAAAGGGGAAAAGGTCCTTCCAAACGGTCAAGTTTGGAAGAATCAATTCCTGCTCTTGACTGTTTCATCCAAAGTCTTGGGAGATGCAAATGCCATTTTAAAGTTCAAATTCAGCACTGGAGGAAGAAAAACTTACCGAAGAGTGCCGTCATTACCACATCTTCTCTCATCACTTCTGCAGCCGCATCCTGCATCAAAAATGCAGGTCATGAGTTGCTACGAGGAGGTGGAAGAGCTAGTGGATCCAGAAGAAGAAGATGAGTATGATAAGTTGCCTCCTATTCGTTTGCTAACAAAAGCACAGTTTGAAAAGTTATCTAAATCTCAGAAAAAGGATTATCATGACGAGCTGGATTATCGTGAGACATTGTACCTTAGGAAACAGCGGAGGGAAGAATTCAAGAGGCAGACCTCTAGGAGTGCTTCTAGTAAAGAACCATCAACATTGGATGAAAATGTTGAGGCTGATGTTGCTCCGGATGCATTTCCGCTACCAGACATGGCTATCCCACAAAGTTTTGATTCAGATTCTCCTGCTTATAGATACCGTTTTCTGGATAGTAACAGCAAGTGCTTCACGAGGCCTGTTCTAGATTCACAAGGTTGGGATCATGATATTGGTTTTGATGGGGTTAATTTGGAAGCTTCCTTGGTCTCAAAAGACCATATTCATGCTCTCCTTGTGGCTCAGATGAGCAAGGGCAAACAATGTTCTAGTTTTCAAACTGAATGTACTGTTGCTTGCATGACTGAGAACGGGCAACCGTTTTACGGAGGGCTTGATGTACAAGCTGGAAATGAAAGCCTTCTCTGCACTGTTCGTGGTGATTCAAAGTTCAAAACCTTGAAGCATAACAAGATTGGTGGTGCGGTTTCACTTACATCACTTGGCAGAAACCTGTTTCTCGGGGCAAAGTTGAGTGACTCTTTGTTAATAGCAAGAAGGTTGAAGCTGGTTCTGAATGCTGGTGCCATTGGAGGGCATGGAGAAATGGCGTCCGGAGGGAGCTTAGAAGTTTCACTAAGAGGCAGAGACTTCCCAGTAAGGAATGAAGGAGGTAGTTTAGCCTTGACTCTCTTGTCATATGATAAAGAAATGATATACGGAGGAAGCTTGCAGGCTGATTTTCGTCCCAGCCGTGGCACAAACATGTCAGTCCTGGTGAACGTGAACAGCAAGCAAATGGGTCAGGCTTGTATCAAGGTCAGTAGCTCGGAACATGTTCAGTTTGCACTACTAGTTGTGATCCCAATTGTCAGAGCCTTGTTCAGAAGGAAAGAAGAACCACAGCATGTTGTCTGAAGATTATTTTGCCGTAGAGATTTGTCGCATTAAAGGAATATGCCAATAGAAATTATTTCCCTTGCTTGAGACACCTAACATTTGAACGCATTATGCCATTGTGGCTGGAAGTTTTGGAAGTTCAAGCTTTAAGCATAAAAAAGATGCCGCAGGCATTTGAAGAAACGATGGACGATGTGGTGGAGAATGGGTCCTGTGACAGTAGTTCTTATGATAAGCAAAAGGGAGAGATGCATAACCTTCCCAGTTACAGGGTTTGTTTTTCACATGTTCAAATTCAATTTTCTTTTTCTGATACTAGATGACGTAATGGTGTAATATACAAAATCAATTGTGTACCTTGAATTTTTGATGTGACTGATCTATTATCCAAGAGAAATGGGAGGTTAACGCCTGCATCTTGATCTTCATTTTAGGTGTTGAAGGCCTACCAAATTGAGCTTTCTCGACATGTATACTGTAGATTGTTTTCCCCTCACTAAACCTACTGAGAGTCTTTTTCCGAAGTTTTATATGGCTTGCCTTAATAAGAGACCAGCATTATGCAACTTTTATTTTCATTTCCCTTTGAACTGGCAGCCTCATCTAGTATGTAATATGGGAAAAGGCTTAGTTGTTGTGTTTGAAATTGTATGAATTCTGAAGACTTACATTCTATGATTTTTTGCTTATCATGCCCAACCGTGGATGCCTGTTTTCTTCTTTTGAACTTGGATAATCTCGGGTATTTTCCATGTTTTGCCTGTTTTTTGAACTTGGAAAAGCAGATCCTTACTGTTGTAGATGATTTTCTTGGTCGCAGGACGGGTACCGCCTTGTCATAAAAGGCAAAATATAACACCCATAACAGTTTTCAGATCACAAGTAACCAGTGGCGAATCTAGGAAGTATTTCAAGGTGAGGGGAAAAGCACACGGTTATTAACCGTAAGTTCGTCTTCTATACCTGGGTTATATTATACCATTAGCTGCCAATTACAAACATAACCCGAGATACATAGTTGCTGGAAATACGCTTGGAAACTTGATTCAGACCCGACCTAAAAGTTCTGGTTACATGCCACCCAAAGTAATACGGTTGGTCGTGTTCAGGTCAAGTTGTTCTGACAGTAACATGAGATGACACGAAACAACGGGACTCACAACACGAAACTGCCTCCCGGCCCACCCTTAATACACATGCACAGACATGCACGAGTGACTCCCAAAAGTGGCGAAAAGAACTTGGTTTAAGTGGTTGCTCATTTCACTCGGAGCATTCATAGAGATGGCCATTTCGTGTTTCAGGTTGTGTTTGGTTTGCCATTTAGTGTCCACATCAAAAGGGGCCAACCGAAACGCAACCTGATATTTTGTATGGAGGCGAAAACGGTCTCTTCATGTCTTGTTCGTCTAGGGTCTTTTTCTTTTTCTTGGTTACAATGGGAGGCTAGAGCCGTGCACCCTCCAGGAGTCGAACTCCTGCCTGTGGCAAGGGAGTCAGAGCATCCTGCCGTAAAAGCAAGGAGAATGCATGGGTATATATATGTGTAAAAGATTATAGGATTTAGTTTTCACACACATAGACACATATATGCACACTCATATACACATACATATGAAGATCTGGTATATGTTAGCAATTTTATATGTTAACGTATGGTTGAGACTCAAAAGGAAAATGAAAAAGTTGCATTTTACATCTAAGTATACCTAAAAATGTACATTGATTTTCAGCTTTTGAATCTTAACCACAAATCACTTTGATTGGATGGTTGATATTTATATGAATGTGCTAATATATAAACTTGTCGGCATGTAACTGACCCCCTCTCCCTCACCCTACACACGTGAACACACATCTACATCTACATCTACATCTACATCTACACCTATATATATATATATATATATATATATATATATATATATATATATATATATATATATATATATATATATATATATGTAACTGACCCCCTCTCCCTCACCCTACACACGCGAACACACATCTACATCTACATCTACATCTATATATATATATATATATATATATGTGTGTGTGTGTGTGTGTGTGTGTGTGTGTGTGTGTGTGTGCTTGTGCGTGTGCGTGTGTGCAATCAATGATGTGATGAGGTACGAGAAAAAAAAGGATAAAAATATCGGAAGAGGATAAAAAGAG
This sequence comes from Brasenia schreberi, assembly GCA_036023115.1. Lineage (NCBI taxonomy): Eukaryota > Viridiplantae > Streptophyta > Magnoliopsida > Nymphaeales > Cabombaceae > Brasenia > Brasenia schreberi. The sequence continues at coordinate 40,127,485 of JAYKKT010000090.1, forward strand.
GATAAAAACAGGTAGGGGTGGCGCTACGAGAAAAAAGAGGATAAAAGCTAACACTACCAACGAAACGGAAGCAACCCACTTCGCTGCAGCTATCATTTCTTCGCACGATCGATGAATGACTCCTATTAGTGTGGAAGGAAAACGGGAGGCCGCTGAAGTGCTTTTATACTTGCATGGCCGCGTAAGGATCGGCTCGATCCCTCCCTTACTTGACCTCGCATTGGATTCATCACAAAGAAGGTTGGTGTTCTCCTCCAGCCATTCATGAAGCACCAACTTTTTGCCAATATCATTGTTTAGAACGAAAATCTAGTCGTGGTCAGACAGTGCAGATTCTTATTTTTATAATCTTAATATCACGAAGCACCAACTTAGTTTGTTCGCAAGTTTAATGCTAGCATTTCTTATATATACAGAGAGAGTGGGAGTTACTATTTTCTTTGTACCATACGAGCTGCCTGAACAGTCCTTTCATTGGAGCAATGTCTTGTTAAATCGTTTGAAGAGCTTAATGAGGATATACAAGACCACACATGCATGTGCACATGCGTGTCGAATTAGACTTGAGTTTGAGGTTGGGAATTGTATTCGGTCTATTTTTTTGCACAAAAAAGTTTTGATCTAACAATCAAATAGAGCTACATGAAACAATTATGGGACGAAGAGGTGTGATCGGATACGAGATCTAGGATGCACTACATTTTACTATAAAGTGGGATTAGGGATTTCCTAATCCACACTTAATCATGCAACACTCTCTCTTCTCTTGTCTCCCCTCTTCTATGTGTTTTCCCTCTATAGGGACTACTCCCTACTCCCCTTCTAATTTTTCAGGCAAGGCCATTGAGAAACGATCAAGGATGACTCAAGCAAGGTACATGCTTTTGTCGTGTGTATATTTTATTCTAGGAGAAAAGCACAAGTACGTGTACATACTTTGTAGTAGGGCATTGATTTCTCTAATGCAAGTCCACAAGGGTAACACACAAATAAGCCTTCTTACAAAATTGTTTTGCTCTACTTGTTTCTTGTATGGTTTAGTTATGGATTTCTTTGGGTCTACGACTATTTTTTATTTGGGCATGTTCATGATTGTTGCATATTGGTTATTTATATATGTAATCCTATGGGTTTTTCCAATAATCTTAGAAAAATCAGTATCCATAGTCAACATGTTTTCATTTATAGCATACAAGTGATGACCTTGATGCTGAAAATATTTGTAGGTTCCCAGTTTAAGCACTAGCTACATCATATAAAAATCTAGTAGGATTGCATATATTTGTTGAGTCAGATTGTCCTCAAAGCAGATGATACTGACCCTAGAAGCTCGGATAAAATCATCTAGTAAAAAGACACTTTATGCCACTGTTGTATCCTATTTTAAGTTGTTGAATGTGTTATTCAATGTTTATAGTTCTAGTCCTTCCATGATAGCAAAATATATGTGGGCAAATTTGGATCGAAAATACAATGGTAAAGACCTCGATCTTGAAAAATATTCTCTTCTTAAGTATCAAATGATAGAGAAGAAATTTATGATCGAGCGAGACATGAATTCTAGTTTCTATGTCATGGTCTAAAGGAAGGCGAGATAGAGTTTCTTGATAAATATATTGTTATGTCTACCATTGAAATATTTTCTAAGTCTTGGGAGGGTTTTGACCTAAATCTCAAGCATAAAAAGAGAAATATGACCATTGATGATCTCATGGTAAAAATAGAAATAGAAGAAGAGCATAGAAGTTGAAAATTATTATGCTTATTGATAGCACCCTAGGGTAAACCTGACAGACAAAAAGAAACAACCTAGTGGTTCTAAAGAAAAATATGTATAAACCAAAGGCCAAAATCCAAAAGAAATCTCAAAACAAACTATGTTGGCTTTGTAGTTAGGTTGAATATTGACCTAGAGATTGTCCCTCACAAAAAGCAAAAAAACCTATTGTCACTAAAGGAGCTATGGTCAATATGGTAACTACTACACCTACATCGAGTGACAAGAATCTTAAACTTAAACTCCATATCCTTTCTATTTATGTGTCATAATACTATATTGTAGAAATTGAGGTTAATGTGTATGTTTGTGCTAACTGGTCTCTATTTGTGTCTTATTAGGTTGTATGTAGTAGGATCGTAACCTTAGGAAATAATTTGATTATTGAAGTTAAGAGTAAAGGTCATGTATATTTAGAGTTTCCCTCGGAAAAGGTCCTAACTCTTTGGGAAGTTAGGTCATGACTCCTTAGTTGTACATTATTAGTTAGAGAGGAGTTAAGGTTAGATTATAAATATAATAAAGTCTTAATTACACCACTTAGTACTATGTGTTTCTTTAGAAAGAGTTATTTGTATGATATAGAGAATCTATTTAAAATTCATATAGAATGAATTGTTCATTCTTATATAAATTTTAATGTTAATAAAGCCTCTACTTCTTCTTCTATAAATAATATTGAATCATCTAATGTATGACATGCTAGGTTGAGACATATAAATTTTGGTTCCATAAAAGAATGATGAATTTGAATTTTATTCCTAACATTGTCATAGATATAAAATGCAAACATGATATTTTTATGCAAGTGAAGTAACGTAGGAAAACTTTCCATATGGTTGATAGGAAATTCAAAATTCTAGATTTGGCAACACTTATATTTGTGACTTCATTGGAATGACAACTAGGAATAACAATAGATATTTTATCACGTTTACTTATGATTGCAGTAGATACTATTATATTTACTTACTGGAATGTAAAGATGAAGCATTAGAAAAATTTCAAATCTTTAGTAATGAAGCCCAAACTAGAAATGTACTTAAATGATTAAGGTTTTATAGGGGAGAAGAGTATACCTCAAATATTTTTCAAGAATACTGTCAAAACAATAATATTGTTTATGATGTTAATGCTCCCTATTCACCTCAGTCTAATGGGACAGTTGAACGAAAAATAAAACCATGTGTGATATGGTGAATATTTTTTTCACAGTTATGGGTTACTTACCCATATGTCGAGGGAAGCTTTGAATACGATTTGTCATATTTTGAATAGAGTTTCTCATAAGCATAAGAAAAATAGTTCCTTTAAACATTAGAAGGATCGAAAGACCAGTCTCAAATATCTCAAAGTGTAGGGTGTCTTATAAAAGTAATTATCGCTAAACATAAAGAAAAAAATTAGAACATAAAAAAGTGCATGTCATATTTCTTGGTTACGTTGAGACAAGCTATGCATACAAATTTTGGTCATTAGATTTGAGGTATATAGCATAGATGTCAACATGATTGTTGAGCTCGGGATACTCGATTCTTTAAGAATGTATTTCTCATGAACAACCATTAGTGGAGCAGCCCGAACCAAGGGAGGTTCAATTGCAAGTGCCATTATGGAATCGGTAGGGTGCAATACAGTAGGCAGATATGCCATATGGGTTGCTAGTAGTCTGGTGTGCGAGCTTGGATGTTGTAGTAGGATGTTGGCAATTACGCACTAGCCAACAAACCTATGGTATGTTGGGTAGCGCTCCAGTCAGGGTCATCACCAATCAAACATGGGCCGACTGACCCTGAGATGGGTTCATGTATGCAAATTTTTTAGTTTTGTGCAACAGTGGTTCACAGGTAATCTACTTCAAAATGATAAAACCAATTATAAATGAAGTTCTTAGGAGGTAACCTCTAATCGCTTCTTATTCATTATAGATCCATCTTGGTTCTTTTGCGAGAAATTTTCTTCCTCCGCTATGCAAGGGTGAATTTCTCGCACTAACAATTCATTTGGCAAATTAAGTCTACACACTAGAAGGAAGATGTGAGCATGAGGGAGATTCTACTTGCTATTTGAGTTTTTGGGTATAAGGTTCACTATAGGTGGATTTTGAATCTCTAGAGATTGGCTATTTAATTAGAATAACTATGCAACCAAGTTATTTCAGTTGCATGAAAGTGCGTAAAAAAGGTCCGGACCAAGGTGGATTGGGGAGTAGGAGCCTCAAAAGTATGTCCATGAGGAACATGGTCTCTAAATGTATTTCATAGGCTAAGAAAATGGTGCTTAGAGTAACAAGGGATTCATGACAAGAGCACAAGATCAACAAAGTATAGGATATATTAGACTAAGACAATGATGAGCTAGACCATTTAAGATCTAGGACTCTAGCGTAAGATTTGTTGAAGGTATGGTGTTTCCCAACAACTAGGTCAAAACATTAGAGAAGAACAAACTAGTATAGATATTGTCTAAGGATATAATGGGGTCTAATGGTCGAGCTTGAGGGTAGGTGACCTAACTAAATAGAATAACTAAGAGAGTGGGGTCATATTTGTTAATACTACAATAGGTTGGACATTAGTAGATGTTTGACTAGAAGATAATGAGATCGTAGAGTCACATGGGTCGAGTTTCATTCTAAACCCTAGTGATGGTAACAATAAAAGTGATAATAGAGATGATAACATTCCGAAAGAAGTGAGCAGTGATATATCCGACAACACTGAATGGAAGGAGAGATCCTTAGTAGTTGGAGATGAGAACTCAATGGATGGAGACTTAGGATGGGCTCCTACATGACAAAAATCTTGGTAAAAACTCAGACTTAAGGCTAGGACTCAAAGGTGGAGTGTCAAAATGATACTGAAGAGATGAGGACTCCAACTTGGTGGTCTCAAAAGAATACTATAAGAAAGAGCATAACAATGATGGAGTCTTTGACCTATAGTCGAGAGAATAGATGAATTTCTAGAGAATGTTCTAGAGAAGACGAACGAATCTATAAGGAATGGGCCAAAGAGGATGGATGAATCTCAAAGAAATGGTCTAGAGATGATGGATAAGTCTCTAGATAGTGACTAGAGGAGGTACAAGTCTTATAGGTACATTCCATAGAAGAAATAATATTTGGGAAATGTTCTGAAGAAAATATAGGAGTCTCCAAGGAGTGACCCGAAGAGGAGGGAAGAGAACCTACACTATGATCTATAGAGAAGTCTCCTAAGGTTGGTGATGAGGGTACATGTTTCAAAGTATGTAGGGGTTATAGGGGAGAAGGTACTTAGATAGGTTGGTGTGAAAAGGGTGCCACTTGAGACATAGAGGGTAGGACCTAAAAATATTGGTATCTAGAGAAGTCTAGAGAAGCTTTAGCCTCCATGAGTAACCTAGAGGGAAGACACATCCTAACAGTTCTATAAGCAGAACCTCAAGTGGATGAGATATCTAAGGGGTGAGTGATATGGAGGATTTTAGTTAAGACTGAGCAAGAACTATGGGAGAAAGTAACTCAAGATATGATTGTAGAAGTTGTCCGTTCATCCATAAGATCTTGTTGAATTTAGCTTCTTTTTAGATTATGTGGAGTTGAAGAAAGGGGTCCATGAATGACTATTAGAGTAGAATGTTGAATTTAAGGTTTTCCTTTGATGACCACTAGAGTAAAGATTGATTTTAGGTTTATCCTTGGTGAAAACTCGAAGACTTTAGGCTAGAGGTGGAGTGTCAAAATGATAATCAAGAGGACTCCAACTTTGGTGGTCTCAAAAGAATACCCTAAGAAAGGGCGTAACAATGATGGAGTCTTCGACCTATAGAGAAGTCTCCTAAGGCTGGTGATGAGGGTACATGTTTTAAAGAGTATGTAGGGGATATAGGGGGAGAAGGTACTTAGATATGTTGGTGCGAAAAGGGTGTCACTTGAAACGTAGAGGGTAGGACTTGAAAATATTGGTATCTAGAGAAGTCTAAAAAAGTGTTAGTCTCTATGAGCAACCTAGAGAGAAAGACATGTCCTAACGGTTGTATAAGTAGAACCTCAAGTGAATGAGATACCTAAGGGGTGAGTGATATGGAGGATTTTAGTTGAGACTGAGCAAGATATATGGGAGAAAGTGACTAGAGATGTGATTGTAGAAGTTGTAAGTTCATCCATAAGATCTTTTTGAATTTGGCTTCCTTTTAGATTATGTGGAGTTGAAGGAAGGGGTCCATGAATGACTATTAGAGTAGAAGGTTGAATTTAAGGTTTTCCCTACTAGAGTAAAAGATTGATTTTAGGTTTATCCTTGATGATCACTAGAGTAAAAGGTTGGTTCTTAGATTCTCTCTTGATGATTACTGGAGTAAAAGGTTGATCCTTAGAAGTCATAGGTGAACCTTTGGCTTTAGAGCTAAATGAGTTGGTTGGTATCTCATTTTTGCTTTTTGGCCCTATTTGGTCAAGATCTAAGTGTATCTTTTTGTTCAAAGGTTACACAATATTTGACTTATTTGTTTATCTTTTTCCTATAAATTGTAGCTTATTTTAAGTAACACCCTTTTCCTCATATAATATGATTTTTCTCCGAAGCCATGCTATCATTTCTACTCTATATATTATTCAAACATTCTAAGTCATTAGGATCATATTCTTTTCTACACCACATGTTACATCTATCATATGAAGCCATATCTAATTCATACAAGTTGATCAAGTTCTTGAGCAAAACCATAGAATTCTAAGTACTCGTGTATGCGAGTGACATAGAGAATATATACCTAAGTGTACATAAGATCAATGTGCGTGTGTGTGCATGTATGTAGCTAAGTGAGTGTGTGCAGCAAGTGTGTGGTCTACACTACGTGCACCATGTGTGGAGTGTCTCAACCAATATCTCACAAAACAAGCATAAACTTCAAATCTAGACTAGTCAAACAAGAGAAGAGTACAAAACACACACACAAAAGTTTGCTCATCTTCTTTCATAAAAATATATACAAAGTACTCAATGCTAAATTGCTGACTTTTTCCTGGTGGCCCCAAAAGAGAAGAAAAAAATTGGTTTGAAAATAGGAGAGCAAATGAATTGCAAGAGCTTCCTGCTTTGCTTTCTTATAAGCCTCTAAAATTTCACTAGTTTTCTTATTATAATGTAATTTGTAACATGCCCTCTTTGCCTTTTTTATTTTGCACTACTTCACTCCACCACTAAGCTTTTTTTATGCCGGTATACCTCCTTTAGATTCACCTAAGACATCTTTCGCCACTTTCCTAATATGTATAGTCATATTGTTCCACATATCACAAGGTGTACCAACATAATTCAAAACATCTCTTTGAAGGACTTTCAGTTTAAATATATATTCTTTCTCTCTTTTGATGCCTACACATGTATAAGAGAGGTGGCAACTTCGTGTTTCGGGTCGTGTTTTCCGTCTTTGTGTCATAAACGGGCCAAGCAAGAATTGATTCTTTTGTGTCGCAATGTGTGGACACAAATACACACTGTATAGGTCATATTCATGTCGGTTTTTCTTGTCGTGTCTGAAATCTTCAACCGTAGTCATTTCTGGTTGACTGCTTCATTTCATAAATGGAGAATTTTCTTTCTTAAGCAGCAAAGCTTTGAACAAGAACCCACTTTCACAAAGTATGAATTATTCTTGTTGCAACAAAAGGATACAATTTATTTGACTCCACTGCCAATAGAAGCAGCAGAAACATCAAAGTCTCTTTCTTATTCGACTCTCATTTCTATCAGTATATATGGCGACAGCAAACATAAGGAAACGATCCTGGATTGAATCAACAGAGGCAAGAATAGGTCCGTGGCTACAGCGTTGTCATGGAGGAGACAGGGAGCAGCGACACATGCAGGATAGATGGGGACGGGGTGGCCCCCAAAAACAATTTCTAAAGAAGCATAAATGAAGGAAGTGTTAAAATCCATACGTTTATTCACCGTTTTTCTCCGACAGGTTGAGTGTAAAACAAATTCCAAAGAATTGATTTGAGGAAAGCCAATCTTTGAAATCTCAAGAACTTGCTCCCATCTTATATGTTATATATACATAAATCATCTACCAAGACATGGTTGGTCTCTCTATTTTTAAAACCATGAATATTACTTAAAAAGTTATATAAGATGTTAAAAAATATAAAAAATATTTTTCGATTGCTCGTACTTCTTAAAAGTAAAGGGTAAACATGAATGCGAGATCAAATTTCTCTCTCTCTCTCTCTCTCTAAGCTAAGATAGCTAGTTTTGAGTATACATGCAGTGCCAAGTTTTGCCGCTCAAGTTGCTGTATCATTGTCCCTGTTCTCCCTCTCTGCATTGTTCCATTCCTTTCTCGAGACCACTTTATCAGTGCTAAACAACCGATTCTTTGGTATTGGGCTGTAGATTACGTTAGAATGCTGTCTACTTTCTAGGGAGTGCTTGATTATGAAGCCCAGGACTACGAAATTAGAACTATACCTCGTAATAAAATATGGGTTTCTATGTGCAATCAAAATTGAGGTTATACTACACTTTTTAGCTGATTATGAGGTTAACTCTTAAGTGGGCTGCTGTATAAGTTCCGCGTCCATGGTCCTAGCCTTGTAATCAAACACCCCTTTGAGTGCACATTTCAATTGAGGACCCACCTTCAATGCAAACCTAAGAAGGGACACTACGTCACCTCTCTCTCTCTCTCTCTCTCTCTCTCTCTCTCTCTATATATATATATATATATATATATATATATATATATATATATATATTCTCTTTATTCTTCTTGACATGCCAAACATCTCACCTATATACCTATCTTTTCTATAATAAAAGTTAAGCAATAGAGAGTCAGAGTCCTAAGCATTAAAAGGGTTTGTAGTAAAAATCTCAAGTGCGCTAGTTATATATATAGTGATTGGACCTTGCCCATCGTTTGATACTGTTCATTCATGTTGAGTGTAATAAGACTATTTTTTATATTTTTTTAAGTACCTTCACAATCTTCGAAATTATACTCATACTCTAAAAAAATGCTGGGCTAGATAAGAGATTTCTGTCCCATATTTGAAACAGGGCCGACATGAGCCGGGCAAGGACGGGCCAGCAAGGCCACGAGCCCGTTAGATATCAGATCGGATTTATAAGACCCAATTCAAATCTACTTGAAATCCAAATCCAATCACAACATTTTAGAATTAAAGAAGCCATATATACATGTAATAAAAAACTATATATAAATATATATATATATATATATAAACTCATAATATATTATATGTATTACATATATGTACATATATATATATATATATATGTAATGGAAAAAACTATACATACATATATAGTATATGTGTATATATATATATGAGCCATATATATATATATATATATATATGGGCCAGCCCATATTGTCATCTCTAACAGTCGGGCATGAGTGGTCTGCATCAGTGGTGGACAAGATCCGGTTTTCATACACACACATATATATATATATATATATATATATATATATATATATATATATATATATATATATATATATATATATATATATATATATATATATATATATATAGTCTAATATGCTCTCCACTTTTTATGCTTAATTTTTCTTGAGAATCTCAAATACACTTCTTAATCGATGGATAATTGAGTTCAAAAGTAAAAAGTATATATGTGAATAAGTATACCTAAAAGAGTATCTTCTACTTTTGCGCTTTAGTTTCGAACTCCATGATGGTTAGAGATTTCTAAGATACGGAGAGTATATAACATGACAAACATATAACATGGTTGGTTGTGTTCCGGTTAACTCGTATTGAAGGTGACATTGAACGATACGACACAGCACGACGACACATAACACAAAATTGCCGCCCCAATACACATGTACAGGAGAGGTGGCAACTTCGTGTTTCAAGTCCTGTTTATGGTTTGCCATTTTGTATGCCTACATTGGCAACAGTTCAACCCAAAGACGCCTCTTTTTTCTCATCTTGAGGTGTACGAAAGTGGGGTTTTCATGTCTTGTTCATGTAGGGCTCTTTATCTAGTATCTAATAGCCCTAAATTTCGTAGTGATTCAGCTCATCTCATTCGTCTTTGTGTCATAAACAGGCCAAGCAAGACTTGATTCTTTTCTGTCGCAGTGCGTGGACATAAATACAAACTTTATAGGTCACATTCGTGTCGAATTCTCTTGTCGTGTCTGAAATCGCCAACAGTAGTCATTTCTGGTTGGCTGCTTCATTTCATAAATGGACAATTTTCTTTCTTAAGAAGCAAGCTTTGGACAAGAACCCACTTTCACAAAGTATGAAATTATTCTTGTTGCGACACAACTTATTTGGCTCCACTGCCAATAGAAGCGGCAGAAACATCAGTCTCTTATTCGACTCTCATTTTCTATCAGTATATATTGCGATAAGAAATATATGGAAATCATCCTGGATTGAATCAACACGATCATGGAGACCGATCGGGTGGGCACAGCATTTGCAGTATTGTCCTGGAGGGGGCTTGGAGCAGCAGACACAAGCAGGGTGGACGAGGCGCTCCACCACACTAATTTCTAAAGAAGAATAAAAAGAAGATGGAGAAAGAAAGAAATGTTAGACCACTTATGTTTGTTCATTAAATGTCCGCAACAAACATAGGATTAACATAAATTCCAAAGAATTCACTTGAGGAAAGGCTACCTTTTAAATCTGAAGGACTCACTCCCATCATATATGTTACATATGCGTGCATCAATGGCATCTACCGTTGGTTTCTCTCTCTCTCTCTCTCTCTCTCTCTCTCTATATATATATATATATATATATATATATATATATATATGTGTGTGTGTGTGTGTGTGTGAAAACCATATCCTGCTCACCTCTAACATGTCCACCAATTACTTTTCGATACTATAAGTATTATTTAAAAAGTTTTAAAAATATTAAAAAATAAAAGACAATGTTATCATACTCATGTTTCTCAAAAAATAAAGTGAGGAATATGTATAAAAGTTCAATGTCAAGATGAGATGGATCAAATCATTATATATAAATTAGATACTATATCCTTAGAAACATATATATATATATATATATATATTCATGCCTACCATTTATTTTTTAGCCATGAATATTATTTAAAATCATATACATGTTTTAAAAGTATAAAAGACACCTTTTTATACTTGTGTCTCTAAAAAATAAAGAGTAGATATACAATATTTACTCTCTCTCTCTCTCTCTCTCTATATATATATATATATATATATATATATATATATATATATATATATATATGTGTGTGTGTGTGTGTGTTTGAGGGTGGTGGTTGTAGTCATCAATAGCCGATCTAGAAATTTGTGTGGGGTGAAACAGATATACCTTAGACTACTTAAGGTGGGGCGAACTATCCATTTTGGTCATAGATTCAACCACTAGATGTTATTTTCATTCATTTTTCAAATTTATAGTAGGACAGCCACCCCATCTTGGTTCAAAGATCCACCACCGGTAATGATAGTGACGGTGGGCACCATTTTGTCATAAATGGTACTGAACAAGAGTGGAGAAACTAGAGGAGGTGCTTGAGGGTGAGGTTATTCAAACGGCACGATATCCGACGTGGTGGTGCACTGTGTGCATATCCCAATCTCTCTCTCTCTCTCTCTCTCTATATATATATATATATATATAATTGCGATAGCAAGAAAACATACTTTTTACAGCATGAAGACGAGCTCCATCAACAGGTAGGGGAGTAGCTACGAGAAAGAGGTGAATCAAGGCTGACACAATGATACGGAAGCAACCCTCTTTGCTGCAGCCATCTCTTTCCTGCAGTGTTCTCCCTTCCTCTTGTTTAAGCCCCTTCCTTCGATACTAGCAAGAGGAGGCTGAGGAACATATATATATTGTCCACCTATAAATGATACAATATTGAAGAACCAATCAAAAAGGTCCTTGCAAGCTTTAAGAGTCGAACCAGTTCACAAATAACTTTCTTTTTGGGGAGCTTCATGAACTCATGAACTCAGTTGTGCAGAACTCACACTCTTGATGTTCAGCTTAGCTAAGGTCTCGAAACGATCATGAAGGAGAAGTGAAATTTAGCCAATCTACGTTGCGTTCTGATCTGGAGCGTCTCATTCAATGAATTTGGACTATTGAGACTTTATTCAATCTTGGCTGGCCAGTTATCGGCCTCTAACATTGGATCCAAATTGCTTTCTTCTAGGGCCGATCATTAAATCCAAGATTGCGTCACGAGACCGATTCATTGGATACTGTACACTCATTCATACTCGATCATTGCTTCTCAAGAAATCATTCATTTTTTTCTCAAAACCCTTAAATTCTTTTAAATTATACTCATTTCACGAAATATTCTATATAGATATATCGCAGTTACAAATTAATATCAGTATTTGAAATGGTTAAGATTTTTGGATCCACATCAATGCAGATGGACGGCTGGGATCTGATGCATATATGGGTACACACGCATAGCCATATGAATATCCTCACGGTCTTTTGAAGCCAGGAACTCGTCAAGTGGCTGCTAAACAATGTAAACCAACCACGCAGTTAGGCAGCAAAAGAGACCTGACACGAATGTGACTCGGAAAACTGATTTACGTTCATGTCCACCCAAAGTAACTGACAGTTAATAATTTGGTGGTCTCGGGTTGAACTGTTTTGGCATCAACACACGAAATGTTGTGACATGAATATGACCCGAGATACAAAAAACTGTTAGCAACATAAAAAGTGTTTGGTTTAAGTTTTAATGATCTAGCTCGTATCCTGCTCATCAATTTAGTTAATGGCTTGTCTCAGGTCATGCTCAATCAGCTTAGTTCAGACTAGCACAAACTATTTCGAGCCAACACGAAAAGCCCGAAATGGCTCTATCGGCTAGTTCGAGTCGTCTTACAACCAATGGGTTTATTGAGATGTGATTCTAAGTTTGCTCGAAGCCTTGAACCTAGTTTTAAATTTGTACAAGAAAATAATTATAATCACGACTCAAGTAGCTCATACAAGCGTATTATATGGCTCCTTGGGTTAGATTTTCACACCCACTATGTGTGCTTGTGCTGGTGCGGTGCATTTATGCATGCACTCATACATACTCACGCACTCCATTCATCTCAAGTCAGTACTAAGCAAGAGGCTGTTAATTATAAGTACTGCAATGAGATTCCATGGGCATGACACGCGCGCGCACACACACACACATATGTATATATATTCAACTCAAGTTTCATGATTTGGTTCAGAGATCGTTTATTACGAACATGGTCGAGGTTGAATGTGGGAACCCATTCTTTGACACTCTTTTCTTTTGGACTTGGTTTTGTCTCATGGGGAATCTTATGAACTTATTTGCCAAACCAACTATTCCGTAATACAACTTAGTCAAGTTGGGCCTGCAAGTGGTTTGCTCCAAGTTCTAGCTGGCTAGCCACCTGGTTGCAATGATGCTCCCTATGGAGGTAGATATGGCCGGGCCCGACCATGTCGGGAACTGGTCTGGTGGTTTAACCAAATAAGGCTAGGAACCAGGAACCACCTGTGCGGTTCCAGTTCTATATTTTATAGAACTGGAATCAGCGGTTTCAAATCATCGGTTACATAATATTTATTTTAACTTTTAAATAATTCTTTGTGGTTTTGAATGATTTAAGACTCAAACCATACTCGGTCTTCTAGTTTCAGTTTTGATTTCTAATTTCAAGAAAATCAGAACTTGTCATGTCCATATTGAACGCCATTCACGAAACAAGATAAGGTCCACTACCACAATTCTGGACCAATTGATCCTAGCCACATTAGTGAAAAATATATGACTAATATTAAAACAACCACTACTATTACAATTAAGCATTTTCCCATACTAGATGCGGTCAGCTACATAGATTTTTTGTTTTTTTATAGAATAGTTAAATCCGACAAAGTTTTACACTGGCTGTCGGAAGCAAACGGTAACACTCCTCCTTTTTCCACGCTTGGGACCAGCCGTGTAAGACTGATCTCTTACACTAACATTAAAACAACACTGTAAATTTTTGACGCTGGTGACGGTGAGGGTGATGGTGATGGTGATGGTGAGTTTACCAATGACAATAACACAAGCCCTGTAAATTTTTTAAAGTGTATGTGGTTTATGGTGCCAGTGTTGATTTAATCGATATGGATATTTAGATTATAATGTCAAGCAGCGCTGCAGCAAGGATGTTAAAAGTGTTAAACTTTCCTTATCCCCCAAAAATAAGCGTCAAAACTTTACTTAGCAGCTGGGTGGCTTCCAAACAAAATGAATGCGTATTGGATTAATGGTGGCTTTGTAGGCCTCTAATCCTTATGAGGGTTGCCACCTCTTTAATCGCAGGAGTTAAACTTGATTAGTTTCATTAAACTGTTATAATTAAATCTAATTTGATTGCTCTTAAAAGAAGGTGAAGAGGCGATCTTGGATAGTAATTTCAACCCAAGAGGGCAAAATATATCAGGTGGGCAGAGCGCTCTCTCTCTCTCTCTATATATATATATATATATAAGAGTAGAGAAAGAAAACTATTATTTTTGTTGAACATTTAACTACACAGGCTCATTTCTTTGGTTCTCCTGACAGAACTGTTCTTAGCAGACCCTATGCCTAACGCTTATCTGGGTGCCTCTGAATCAATCCATCAGTAACGATTGATTAATGTCTGAGGCAGCTGCTGTAAATTGGTGATCAAATTATAACATTTGTTTGAAGCTATTGAAGGATCTTCTCTTCTACCAATCTCAGCCATAAACAAGACAGGTTATGGTTCGCTCATGCTTTTACACATCTACGCCACTTTAAACGTATCTCCTTCATTTTATCTTGTCATAATCAAAGGACAAAGGAATTTTTGGACGAAACCTGCATTCGGGCAAGCATAAAAATACCGAATGGTGATAATAACAGATAAGTGCAGGTTTATGGTACAAATGCAATAATTATATTGGACCCTACCGGTGCCAGTATGATGGGCACCACAGAAGATCCATAAAAGGCATGGTCGTGTCGAAAATATGGAAAAGAGGCATTTGGTAAGCTTTTCTAGATGGCCTTTAATGAGAAGTTCTGCTTTTCTTGATCCCTCTCCAACTTCTTTTACAGAGGGATCATGCTTGATTTTATTTTTTTAATCCCTGCGAGTTGTAGTTTTTTTCCCTCTAATTTATCTTTTGGAGCATCAACTTTCTTTGTTTCCTCGAGACGTAAAGCTCCACGATTAACCTCTGTAAGTTACAGCTAAATGATTACCGTTGTTAACCTTTAATATTGATGGTGTCCTTTCGGAAAAGAGGCAAAAGAAAAAGAGCAGGGGAATAATTGGCTTACAATTTTACCAGACAAAGACGATGAAGAGTGAGCATTTTACCCTCTTGGAATCACGAAAAGCACAATATTTTACCCTGGTAAATATCGTAGACGCCTGGATACTGCAAAAGAACAAATACCCACTTGGGTGCAAGTGGTGAGAAGTTCTATTAAATTCTAAAAAACTTGTTCACCGATAAAACAGAATTACTAGACTCTCTCAAACCCATAAAACCTCCAGAATCCTTCTTTCTTGGCATCATCTAAAAGGCTGCAGCGTGCCTACATTTCTGTCTCTTTTGACCATTTTGAAGCGACACTTTTCCTTAGAGAATCTGTGATACAACTACAGGAAGCATCCGTGAATAGAGTTCTGTTTGCTGGCATTGCATGGAAAAATCATGACTCCATTTGTGAAGAATGGCGGCCATTCTCGTGGACGATCTTTCAAATCTTTGTATCTCAATCCTCTGAATGAACTCAAGTACTATGGAGATGGTGTCAGCGGGGAAATCAATCTTCACCTTTATGAATCGTCTGCTGATGAGTTTCCTGTTCTTCCATTTCCTTCTGAGAGAGGAAAACAGCCCAAGAAAGATGATGGTGGTTGTGCCAGCAGTGGTAGGAACTGTAAGATTGGTTTATTCGACAAAAGAAAGGGATTGATTGAGAATTCTTCCTTCTATCTTGCGGATACAAACCATAATATGAACTGGTTTTTTGAGAACAATGCAAATCAAAGTGGTTCGAAGTGTGTTTGGGATGATTCAGGTTCTGTGACAGCTCCTGCTTCAGCCTGGTCCACTCTTCCTAAGAGGTTAGATTATATGCTTTATTATCCACGGGCATTATCATCAGAGAGTATTTAGGATATCAAGATAGATTAGGAAGTAAAAATTAGAGAGTTTTGATCGACCTTTAGATTCTTTATACAAGGTTTCACTGAATAGTCAAATTCTTCTGCTAAATACCTGTTAAAACCATGTTTATCTGATCAAGGTCTAGTTAATTGGGTCGAGATTATCTCCAGACTGAAGAACCAAAGAAACTCTTGAAATGCTTCTCTCATAAAAACATGCAACAAAAATTATCATCGAGTGATCGCCTTTTCCATCAGTAGTTTGTTTAACTTCTTGTTCTTTGCTTGTTTCTTCACCAGGTCTAGTTAATTGAGTTGAGATTATCTCCAGACTGAAGCATCAAAGGAATCTTGAAATGCTTCTCTCTCATAAAAAGATGCACCAAAAATTATCATCGAGTGATCGCCTTTTCCATCAGTAATTTGTCTTACTTCTTGTTCTTTGCTTGTTTCTTCACCAGGTCCTTATTGTACCGGACACTTCCAGCAGATATAGGCAGTTGTTCCTGTTATATAGTTCGAGAAAGGCCCGAAGGACGAAGTGGATTTTCTCTTTATACATTCTACACCAATGTAAGCCGGGGTTGGAACTTGTATATTTGGTTTTGTATGTTACAGAAAAAAAAAACATTTACAAACTTTAATGCATCATTGTGTTTTTTTCTATTTTTCTTCTCAACATAATTTGATCTGTCTTTTTGCTCTCGTGAAGCTCCCTATGTCATCTTGAATTCTTGATGCCGTTTCTTTTGGATTTCATTGGCATAGAAGTACAAACTATTAGAAACTCTAATTTACAGGATAGTTATACTGAAATGTATTACGCCCGACTCTAGAGAGGACATTTTCCTTCACACAGTATAATAAGTTTGCATGGATTATGACATCCACTTATAACCACGTTCAGGCTTCATTTCACAAGCTGTTTTTGACTTCTAGTACTGCAATCACACAATGTAAGATTTTTGGAGTGCTGATATTGCCAAAGCGCTACTGTTAATGCAGGAAGGTCAAGGAAGAGTAGATCGGCGACTTGCTGTTGCTTATCACAGGAGGAAATGGGGCCGCTCAGAATTCATTATAGCACAAAATTCAACTGGTATCAAGTGTAGATGGGACGAGAGTTTCATTGGGACTGTAACTGCTAATCTCATGGGATCGTGCTATCATATATGGGACCAGGTTTGAAAGATCACTTGTTAAATCAAGTTCAAGAAAGATTAGAGAATATGGGAAATTGAAAGAATTTTATGGTTGTGGGTTTCAATTTCCTTATCAAATTACTGCTTTGTTTTTATTGGGTTTTAGACATTATGGACAGATTGATGACTTCTTAATCTTGCTAGTCTGTTGCAGAGTAGTTTCCTGGATTCCCCTTGGAAGGATTCTAAGCAACTCGTTGCAATCGCCGTGTAAACTTGAAACCTTTCTAATCTCTTTGTAATTTGGGTTTCTTTGAACAGGTGATAATGTATAAATTCTTCATCACTGTGCAGATTCTTGCCCACAGTAACGACCTTGACCGGCAGTTTCAGGAGGATGCATGCTTATGTGCCAAAGTGTCAATCTATGCATGCGAAATATTCTCTTCAGGTTTGCTTGAGTATCCAAATCTCAACTGATGCCACGTCCTCAAGAACTTGACGGTGTTTCTCATGAACTGCTGCTCCCTTTTGAGGCTTGGGTACATCTATCACAATTCATGACAGAATGAATTTGATCCCCGAGATTGTTTATCCATCATTGTGCATTCCACTTTGGAATTACAGCAGATAGACAAAATGCAAGGATTCTTGCTTAAGAAGTGGAATTCCAATTTGAATTACGGTAGTATTAGTTCAACTTTCCCTCTTAAAGTTCATGGGTTGAATATCTGATGGTGTAAAACTAGAGATATTTCTCACAATGTAATAATGAACTACAGAAAGGTGGCCATAAACTTGCATTTGCAGCTGCATCCATGAGACAGCGCTCCATCTACTGAATTACTTAATCCAGTCCCATGAGGGCACATCCATATCCCGACTTGATCATTTTTTCTCAATCTTGTTCTTTATTTCTACTGCTCTTTTTTAATTAGATGCTAATATGACTCAAGATCGAGTTCAAAAGTAGTCTTAAATCCATGTAAGTGCCCTCCATAATGTGGGTACGGGCTTAGTTTGATTTGGCTTGCTGTGTATTTCCACTGTAACTAATGCCTTAATGAAACAGGGAGAGGACTCGAGGGGTTTGCCGGTGGACTGGGAGGGGAATGTGAGCAAAGTACACCACTTATTTTCCAGGATTCCGAGTTATAACAAAGTCAGTACTTCAATCACGAAGAATATTCATCTGACCCCTTATATTCTGTTCTCGTCATTTTTATCTGAAACTTAGACAGAAACTTCAGATCTTAATTTTGTTACTGTGGATTTAAGCATGTTGCAATGCAACCTAACATGGCTGCTTTTTTCCTCCATTGTTCTTTGACATCGACATCTTTTTAATTGCAATTTTAGACCTCAAAGCAACATGAGCTTGATTTCAGAGAAAGAACAAAGTCAGACATATGCATACAAGCATCATCTAAGAACTTCCAGCTGATGATGAAGGTGAGTTTCGGTCGACTTATCGCTAAAAATTCACCTGATTTATGGTCCATTTCGATGATGATAGTCTTGAAAAATATTGCTCACACAAACTTTTTTGAAGTCAGGAGGATGATGGAAAAACTCTTCTTCTGTTGGGGAAGATAGGAAAATCAAAGTACCTCGTGGATTATCGGTGTGGAGTTTTGTCATACTTAACCTTTATTCTTTATCTTGCTTTAAATCAACCAAGTTTCCTTCTTAAATGAAAAATAACCAAGAACTTGTTTTACTGTGATGCAGATATCCCTTGACTGCCTATCAGGCTTTCGCGATTTGCTTAGCATCCATAGATTCAAAACTATGCTACTGTATTTAATTTAGCCGGGAAATCACTCCATGAAAGTTTCTCAGTCTTAGGCTGAAGGTAGCTCTGAATTTGGTTTTAACAGAACCAACTACATTGATGAATTTTCCCAATCTTACCAAATTGGTTTAAGAATTGATCTTTCCATTCAGGACAAACTCCAGGCTCTTTCTGTTCTTCTTTTCCTTTTCCCGGTACAATAGAGAGGTTGAAGTCAGATGCATGCCTCGTGGCTCTGTGTTGTTTCCCTCAGATTTTACCTCCTGTACACAGCAAGATTCTACTGCCTAAACTTCTTGTAGTTTTTTGATGTCTTCAATTGCATCGTGTTAAGCCATTCTATTGGACACTTGAACTTGGCCTCGTATCGTGTCCCCCTGTAGTGTTAATTTATATCTAAATATGCCTGAAAGCAATGTATATCGTGTCATTTTGATGTATCCTTGTGACAGCTATTCGGTGAACAGGTCCTGCTAACACTGACATGGATTTCTAACTAATAAAGATAATGGAGAAAGAAATCTTCACACAAAAGCTCACTCTTAGTGTGCGAGAGATTATATCTAAACAAACTTCCCCTTTCACCTAATGGTTACTATTAACATTACAGTAGGACAGTTGCTATCAATGTTCTTAAGTATCGAACCATAATGAATATCCTCAAGGCCCAATTGGATGATTTTCTAGCACAACTTGTCTGCACCCAATTCATATGGCTTAACAAGCCAACTTGTGTTCGGTT
Organism: Brasenia schreberi; assembly: GCA_036023115.1. Lineage (NCBI taxonomy): Eukaryota > Viridiplantae > Streptophyta > Magnoliopsida > Nymphaeales > Cabombaceae > Brasenia > Brasenia schreberi. The sequence continues at coordinate 40,147,134 of JAYKKT010000090.1, forward strand.
TCTTTAGGTGATGAACCGAACATTGCTAGCAACTGTCCTACTGTAATGTGTTCGGTTTCTGAATGGATGAGGAATAAATGGATTAGAGATCCATCAGCAGCAATGTTTCCCCACCTTTTTGTCTTCATGGATAAGATGACAGAGTGAAGCTGTTCTTGGCATCTCTAATTCATTTAAAGTCATAAATTTTATCAAAGAACCGAACTTTTGACTAGATATGGATCGAGATTTGATTGGACTAGAACGATTTCCCGATCCAAATCTTGGAAGGGTCTCTCACAGAACCAATCTTAGAATAAAAAGTTTGATTGCAGTGAATGAAATTGATATCAGTCATGGCCCATATCCATTTGCTTTTGCTAATTAGGGCTCTCCCCATATTAGTTGCCCTTTCATGTTGAACATATTACATCTATGTAAGTGGTTTCAGACCTTGGCAATTGAGTTTTGTGTTATTTAATCCATAATATCACATGAATGCTTATTATTTATCATATGGGTTTCAGCTCGTTGGATATTTCAGTTCAATTTGATATCTGATCCAGATTAGCTCTGTCAAATGCATCAGAAGTATATAAAAATAGCCACTTCACAATGAGAGCTTTAGCTCAAAGGCAGGGCGCTCTAGCACCGTTCCTGCTGGTGTGAGTTGGACTCCGAAAGGGTGCATGTGCGAGTGTGTGTTTTAGGCTTCGGCCTCTTCTTATAACAAAAAAAATGAAGCCACTTCTAAAAGAAATCAAACACATAATAGTTTATCACAACTTGGGGCTTTATAATATAGGTCGTGTAATACTAGGGGTGTAATGGAGCCGAGTTGAGCTCCAATGCAAGCAAGCTAGCTGGACTCATTAACAAAATGGCTTCAGGCTCGAACTTGGAAAGTTGTAACTTTTTAAGTTTAATTTGGATCAAGCCAAATACGTAAAACTTTTATTTTATAAATACAATTTACCTGTGTTACAAAATCTGATTAAGCTCACGAGCTGCTTGAGTTGGGTATTGGTGAGCTCAAGGTCCGGTAGTGGGCAACATGAGCAACGCTTGATCTCAAAAGGATCGAGTTGTGTTCAATTTTTTCTCTTGAGATCTCACTTGCATCCCATTCCGTAGTTACAGGTAGACATGACTGGTTTTGGTTTTATTGGAACTTGGAATCGGGACCAAACCAGTACTGAGCCGGTTTCGGTTTGAGTCCTAAACCACTCTAAATCAGGAAAAATCATTGAAAACTTTGAAGTAAAGAAAAGGAACTAGTGGTTTGAAACTGTTTCTTCCCATTCTGGCCTGGTTTCAGTTTCATGGAAGGTGGAACCAGAACCAAAATTGGTGGTTTCCAGTTTGACTGGTTCCTGGCTTGGCCCAGTTCCAGTTGAAACCGCTGGACAAGTTCCAAACCGACAATATCTACTTCAGGTACTTGTTTCGGGCGTCTCATGTTAGTGACAAACCATGAGCCGCCTCTTACCCTTTAAATTGGAAAAACGCTCCAGCTTTAGGAAATGGTTAAAGAAAGAGAGGTGATCACCAAAATTTCATCTCTCTATATCTATTTCTCTCTCTCTCTCTCTCTCTCTCTCTCTCTATATATATATATATATATATATATATATATATATATATATATATATATATATATATATATATATATATATATATATCAGATCTTGCTCACATATAACATGCTCACTCATATCCGTCCGCTACTTTTGAAAGACATAAGCATAATTCAATTTTTTTTAAGAGCTCTTGATAATATTAATATACTAATGTCTCGAAAAATAAGAGTGAGACATGATTGGATAGCATCAATGGTAGCACAATCCAATCACTATATATTATATAATTTAATTTAATTCATAATATCTTAGAAGCCATAAGGGTACCAAATTGATTCAGCAAATCATTTGATCATTTAATTAAATTATACCCACAAAATTAGTTGGGTAACGCAGCTCTCTAGCAAATCTTTATACTGTACCTAAAGAGAGGCAAAAGGACATTCGGTAACATCGGTGCCACTTGGACCCACTTATATATATAGAAGAAAAGAAACCTGTATATGCTAGAACTCTTAGGTGCTAACAAATCTCAATCATGCATTTTTTGTGATAAATAATTGAGATTTGAAATTTAAAAAGTAAAAAAACGTAAATAAAATGTACACATACTTTTTATGAATTTAAAACTCAATGATTAAGAATTGTTAGCATCTAAGAAATGCTAGCATATGAGAGAAATTAGTACAATGGGCACGTTCATTTAAGGTCAAATCTATTCATAATCTCAAACTTTTTATAATCAATTATATACATTTAATAAACAAAAAATAACATCATATTTTTTACTCGATATTTAATACATATAGTATATTAAATATTAATTAAAGTAAAATTTACAACATTAATAACACCGATCAAACGATCAGATTTTTTAGTGGATTTGATCCATAGATTTTTTTAGTGGATTTGATCCATAATATAAGCAAGGACTACAGGGAAAAGGCGAACCAGCCCCTTTAAGGTTCGGATACCCGCGGCCATCCTCATCAGCACCTTCCGTGAATGGAGAAAATAATTGAGAAAACAAGGAGGCGGTATCTCCTGCTGTATGTATACGGCATCTGTCTGGCAGTATCATTGTCTTGTCGGGAGGGCAATCGGTGAGGAGGTAGGCAAGCACGTTTTCAATCGCTGTGATCAAAGAGATTGAAATCCCTTTTCTCACTGAGGCGGATTTTATTCAATCGCCGTCCGCTGGGAATCTGGCCGGAGAGTTTAGTCCTCCGAGGGATGGGTGGTTGTAGGCAGGAGGTGGAAAGGTGTTTTTGGCCAACGATGGAGAAGGAGAAGCGGATGGGGAGCTCAATGAGCCGTTGCTGGAGCAGTGCCACAGTGAGAAGATTCTGAAGCGGGCGGCGGAGAGTAAAACCAATATGACGTCTCAGGTTGCGATCATCGGGGCAAATGTCAGCCCCATCGAGAGCTTGGACTATGAGTCGGTTCTTTCTCACTGTCTCTGTCTGTGTGTGTGTGTGTCGTTGATAGGCGTTTGTCATATCAAATTTGCTAACTGGGGACTGGTGGGGAGAAGGAAAAGAAAGTGGTCTTTTCTGTTTCTTTAGTGGGGTTGCATTTCTCTCTGTATTTTGATAATCAATTGATCTTTTCTGGTGGATGATTAGGATTTTTGTCTCTTCTTTAAATTTTGTGGACAAATGATTGTGCACTCCAAGGGGTTGTGCTGCTTAGATCGTGATTGAGTAGTTGTGTGATTTGTTCATATTTAGTTACTGATTATGAATCTGTTAGAGAACTGTAATTTGGGTAAACAAATAATGCGTCCTTCTGAGTTTGTTGACTTGTTCTTATGCTATGAATTATAGGACCATTGAGAATGATTTCTTCAAACAAGATTGGCGCAATCGAGGAAGGGTTGAGATTTTTCAGTACACTGTTTTGAAGTGGAGCATATGCTTTCTAATTGGCGTAATAGCATGCCTTGTTGGATTCTTCAATAATCTAGCTGTCGAGAACTGTTTGTCATCACTTCGGATATGATGCTTGAAAGGAAGTTAGTATCTTCGCTGTTTTCATTCGCTTAATGGAAGTTAGTAGCAGGTTTGCTACACCTCATTGTGTTCTTCCAGGTATTTCTATGCTTTTGGAGTCTTTACTGAGTTCAGCTTTATGCTTATTCTCTTGTCCTCAATTATAACGGCATACGTCTCTCCAGCAGCAGCAGGCTCCGGTAAACCAGAAGTCAAGGCGTATCTCAATGGTGTGGATGCACCAGGCATCCTTGCTTTGCGCACTCTGGTTGTAAAGGTAACAAATTGTCTTCTTTGATGGTATTTTCCAGTTGTTTGTTTACTTTATTCCTCTAATATGAGTAAGCTTTTGTGTAGTTTGTCTTCTTTTGATGACCTTCAATGGTTTCTGCTTTATGATTTTTAAGAGGCATTATGATGTTTGAGTAACTATCAAATTTAACCTAGACTGAAGAGGGTGCGGGAAGCAGGCAAATCTAGTCTAACTCCACATCACTTGCAGGCCTAAGTCTTCCAGCATCTACATTCCTATGCAAAGGAAAGATAGAGGATCAGATCAAGAGGATCAGAATACACCGACTTCTTGCTAAAGTCGAAGTATTTACGCCGGGTGCGCACCGGTGACGATCTCCGATCACTATGTCCTTCCTTTGAGTGATGCCCTTAATTGGTCTGAGTTCTCTGTTCAGATCCCTGTGTCTAGAATACCAGAAGGCAACGTAATCCTTCAGGGCATTCCTGAAAACAGGTACCTAACTTTGCACCAGAACGTGTTGAAAGTTCAGAGACATTTCACCCTTAATCGGTCTGCCAAGAGTTTTGATATCATTCTTACGGTGCTTCACTCTATATTCGGGGTATTGAACTCACGACCTTCAACTTGTGAGCGACCCCTTATGTGAGAGATTGATGTTTGTGCTCCTTTTTTTCTTCAGTTTTTGGTTTACAATTGAAATTTTTGTGAGTTATGATGAGAGGCCAAGCTTAACACGCACATGCACGCCCCCGGAATCAAACACACCACCAGCAACGTGAGAGTCAGAGAGCCCTGCCAGATGAGCTAATTTTCCGTGTTCTTTGTGCTCATTTTTCTTTGTTTTCCACCTAAAACTAAATAACTACACTTCTTCAATAATTTCATAACAAAATGGAAGGGAAGGATACTGTTGCTGAAGAACAAAATACATGTTATAAAAAAGATTCTGCTTGCATTCAGCATTAGCTCAACGGCAGGGTACTCAGCACCGCTGTTGTTGGTGGGGAGTTCGACTTTCAGAGGGTATACGTGCGGTTGTGTGTTAGGCTTCGGCCTCCTCCTGTAAAAGAAAAGAAAGAAAGAAGAAGATATGGCTTTGATCTTCAAGAACATTATTTAAAAAAAACAAAAAGCATGACGCCTTTCTAATTAAGCTCCGATCTCATGCACCAAACAGAAGAAATGTTGATGAAGAGAACGTGACAATTAGTTATTAGTAGTGGGTCTACTCAAAACTCCTTCAAGTTGAAGGCTTTGGGTTTAACACCCGAGGCAAGGGTACCACTGGAGCGGGCCAGGGATGGTTTTACCTATACCCGGCACCATACTTAGAACTCAGTTTGCCACCATACCCGCTCCCGTTACCCGCAGGGACGGGTATGAGATCGGGTCCTTTTTATGGCAGATAATGGTGCTGCATACCGCAATTCCAACCAAACAACTGTATAAGAAATGAAAAGTATTAAAACCGAAATACAATAATTTGTAAATTTGATACAAATAATTAAAAGTTTTTAAGGTTATGTAGCTCAAACTTTAAGAATCCAATCCAATTCGGTTCCGGTATGAGTTGGGCAAGTTCTATCATCTACTTGCTCATACCCAATGAAAGATATTTGGGTCCCCGCTTCAAACCCGAAATATCCCCACTCAGGTCGGAGTTGGTCGGTCAATATGCCATTCCTAACTCGGAGGTTTGTCCTAACCCAGATTTAGAGAGAGAGAGAGAGAGAGAGAGAGAGAGAGAGAGAGAGAGAGAGAGAGAGAGAGAGATAAGGATGCAATGGGGCAAGTTTCGACTCAACCAAGACCCGACCTGTAAAAGATTATAAAGGTTTGAATCTACCCTGACCTGACCCGTGGATTGGTGGATCAAGAACCCGCACCTGTACCATCAGTGAACCTGCCCCAACCTGACCTGACGAGCACTATTTATAAGATTCTTTATAATAAAGGCAATTACATAAAATTTAATGTAGTTACTAAATAATTATACTGTAATATTTATAAAATATTACTTTTTAAGCCTTAAAATATATAATTTATTATATTGAAGCATATATGTATATGTCGCAAGGCAGGTCACTCTCAACCCGACATGCATGCAAAACATGAAATAGAACTCGACTCGACCCGACACGAGGCGAGTTCTCAAGCAGCCCCGTTCGGGTTAGGTAAAGTTGGGTACCCGTTGGTAGGGTTTTGATTGCCATCTCCCCAGAGAGAGATTTCTTGTAACAGCCAGATTACCAATAATAACTCCTGCATTAAAACCCATCGTCCCAATAGATACATTTTCCTCTTATGCTTCACCTCACGCGTGTTCTTCACAGAGCAAAGAAAGAGGTACAACTGTCCACGAGAAAACTTACTGCGCAACGATTGGTATTTCCTCAGAAAAACAGAAGAAGAAAGAGCCCGGGACGAGAATCACTGGCCGTATATACTTGGTGACCAGTGATGAGAGAGTTCATCTCTGCCGTTGCTTTCTTGCTCATCATCTCTGTCACCCTCGTCGTCCTCTTCTCAGACTCTGGGAACGATGCCATCTATTGTCTTTCTATTCGGCCACCACCAACAGATTATAGTATCCCCGCAACGTCAGTACCGTCCCTCTCCACAAACTACACGGCTGCAGATCATGTACAAAAGATTCTCTCTCGAAAGGTAGGACTCGAGACCTTCGTGTTTGTTGCTCCTTTTCATTATATATGAATCATAATCACCGATCTTGCCAAGATTTCCAAAGAACTTTAGAGAAACTTTAGGTATATCAGGGGAAAATCTCACGTAAAACTAATTTTTGGTTCTTTTTCGTGATATTTCTCTGTTATTCAAGAATACATGCTCCTCTTTGTTTTTGGATATTTCGAAATTTTTGGTTCTATTTCCTATTGGGGAGTGATTTATGTGACTCAAGTCTGATGTACTAAACGGATGTACTGTATTGTGTTTTTTTTACATAAAAGAAACATATAGTATGTATATATATATATAAGAAATGCATAGATAAAACAAAAAGTATTTATAAATATAAAGTACAAAAGATATTTATTATTTAATTCAAATCTTTATCATTGATAAGTCAATCAAATAATGAAACTAATGAGTTCTTTTTGATTCTCTAAATCTAGATTACTTATAATAGCACCTAGACAACAATGAGAACTAAGTCGGAGCCGAGAGGTTTATTTCTATCTTCTCATCTGTCTTCGTAGGTTAAGATGAGGAATCATGAGATGAGAAGGATGGAGGAGATCGAAGAGGGCCGGCTCGAGCTTCTATGAGAAGAGCAATACTGTCCAAAAACTTTATGTCCAAACGATCACAGCCGTTCATTCCTAGCGGATCTGTGTACCACAACCCCCATGCCTTCCTTCAGTAATCAATCTTACTCCTCCATTCTTTACATTTTAAGAGTTGAGCCCGTGGATTTGCATGTACATTTTGGTGGCATGTCACTCGGGCACGACACGAAAGTAATATAAGATACGGCATTTTATACAATTATTTCATCGTCAAAAACAACAGACAGAACGACACGACACGAGACGCATTGAAATAGAGCCACATTGAAATGGCCAGCTAGAATGAATCTAACTCTTGTCAAAAACACCTGGCTAACTTTATAGATTTCCTATCTTGTGCATCTTTCTTCTTGTATTACCAAACTTCTTGTTTATTGGACCTAGCTAATGGTGAACAAAAATTAGGAGGATTTGATCATCTGATGATTGGCTTTCTGCATTAGATCTTAGCTGTTCATCTTGGGGCAAGGATGAGCAATGGCGGATCTACATGGAGGGGAGACGGCTCCTGAAATTTTAAAATTTTACCGTAAAACCTATATTCTACAGTGAATATATGATTGAGATTCATGCTTTGTTCCCCTAACACGATGAAATATGTATGTTGCCCCTTCCAGCGCTATTTTCTAGATCCGAGGCGATGGAGGATGATGAATGTTGTTTCTTTCTTTAACCTTTTGTTAAAAGTAACATTTGAAACTTGAATCGCCTACTTTTTTTGTTTATGAAAACCCTTCTTTTATAAATGGAGAGGCCAAAGCGAGATGATGACCTTCAACTTGGTTGTCGACCCATACCTTGGTGAGCAAAAATTTTTTTTATTTCTAAAAAAATGTACTTCACATTTTAAGCCATTAAGTACTAGTTTCTTTGCCGTTTAATTTTTAAATTTTTAAATGAATATGTTGAGTGGTCATAAGAAAGAAATACAATATACATGATGGGCTCATTATTAGAAACAAACTTACGATTATTAGAAACAAATTTACTGGTACTAATAGTTGATAAAATAAGAGAAAATTATTTAAATGACAACAATTTTGATAAAAAAAAGTATGAAAAGTTAATTTGTGAAATATTAAAAGAAAAAAATCATAAAAAAGTTGTGTTCAAAGGAAACAATAAAGAATGTACTAATAGTAAAGGATCCATGCAGCCAACTTAGTTGTCATATTGCTTACTAACACTTTTTTTTCTTTCTAAAAACTCTGATAGAGTGGTCTTTTATCTCTGATTCTGGAAATCAATTGCGAGATGGCAATTCACAAGTATATTTCGAATTAAATCTAATTCAGCTTTTCTTTAGAAGAAAATGAAAATAATCGACGGGCTGAGCAGCTAGCTATGTCGTAAAACTCTGGACTTTATTTATCTTGTCGTGCAATATTCATGGCGGTACAGGAGTTACACAGAGATGGAGAAGAGGCTGAAGATATTCATTTACAAAGAAGGAGAGCCACCCCTTGTCCACGACGGCCCTTGCAATTACATTTACTCGATAGAGGGTCATTTCATTCATGAGTTAGAGGAGTTCAAGCCTTTTGTCACAGACAATCCTGAAGAAGCCACACTTTTCTTCCTTCCCCTGAGTATCGTTCAGGCCGTAAACGCCCTCTACGGACCCGGTATTCATGAATGGGAGCCTCTGCACCATGTTGTCAACGACTATGTGCAGGTTATCTCAACCAAGTACCCCTACTGGAATCGAACCCGTGGTGCTGACCATTTCATTCTCTCTTGCCATGACTGGGTATATAAATCTCTTCTCTTCTCTTCCTTTCGTTTTGCCTCTTAATTTGTTTTCTCCTTAGCCAGGTGAGCTCTGTTCATGTTTTTTCTTTAAGAAAAGTTAATATCGACCTTCATTTGATGAAATGAGGTTGTTCTCATGAGATCAGAGTTTTTTCTCTTTACAAGAAGAGGCCGAAGCCTAGGGGTCGAACTCCCCACCGAGCAGCAACGGCGCTGGTGAGAGTTCGACTATCCTGACTGGGGGTTGACACAAAAGAATCATTAAGTTGAATGTCATGAGTTCAATACCCAGACCAAACTTTGGGGTTCTTCTTTACATCTCTTTTAATGTTTTTTATCGACTGTCACTAAAAGTAGAACATAAGAGAATTGGAAAAGAATTTGTTCGATATCTGGATCCAGACACAGCTTTATGTCACCTTGCCTTGTCATTTTCCCTTTCAGGCGCCATTTGCTACCATCAAGAACCATGATCTCTACAGCAGATCAATCCGAGTCCTTTGCAATGCCAATACCTCGGAAGGCTTCAACCCCAAAAAAGATGTCACTCTCCCCGAGGGTGATCTCCCAAAGCCTATCAAAACTCCTTTAAGACTTTCGTCGAAGAAAACGCTAGCATTTTTTGCTGGGAAAACCAATCCATCCACTAGAAAAAGGAGAAGTTTAAACCTTTGTTGATATTTTATAATGTGTTTGGATTGGATTTTAAGAAAATCAAATCTGATCCATCCAAACAAATGCTGCCCTAATTCCCTTCTCTCTCTCACACGTATTGGGAACGAGTGAACCGAACGACGATCCCCTCCGGCATCCGCTGAAGACTGCCTCTGAGGCGCTGCGACCACCACCTTCTCATCCGCTCATCCAATCCTCCGCGCGCCACTACTGGTAACCACCGAACTCTCTTTCTCTCTCAGATATTTTCATTTTCTCGATTGACTTAGATGATGTTTTAGAAATTATCTAGCATGATATCAGGATAAACATGTTCTTCGATTTTAGACACCAATACCATTTATGCAGTTTCACCCATTTATGGAGCTCTTTTTGGAATATGAATCATGATTTTGTTTGTTGAAGGTAGGCTAGTGCGAATCCCTCCTCTTACAATCGGTGAAACCATAAAAGTGATGTAGATGGACGTAGGTTCATGATTTAACACAATGAACTCTTCTCTTCACTTCTCGTGTTTGATTCCCATTTTTCAGTCTAGAAATCCCAACACATTGCCATGTTCCTGATGTTTGTCAGATCAAAGAGATTTTTTCTTGTGCACCTTAGTTGTTCTTGAGGTCATTAAAGAATTCACGTTCTCATCTACGTAAACTTATCAACTTGATTCCACCTTCAGACTACAAACTGAAGAACCAAAACTTTAGAAATCAAGTTATTGCTAATCATAAACAAAACCATAGGTAGCATGAATATCCTCCATATGAACTGGTGCATTCAACAAAAAGAAAAGTAAATTATGTAATGTCATAAAATGAAGAAACAACATCAAGGAAAAAAAATTCATCCATTTACTACTATCTAATGTCATAAAATGAAATAAAGTGAAGAAATGAAGAGAAGATGTACGAGGAGACACCAAATTCATGAGCAGCACTATAAAAGGTAGATCATACTAGACGTTGGCTAACCTAATCTCACACACATTCTTGATTCTATTAAGGAAAATCAAACAAAAACATTTAGTTCTCTTAACAATTAACATTGAAAAAACCCTACTACCATCCTTTTCGACAATAAAATTCATTACCATCTCATGGCTCATGCCAGGTTTATGCCTCAATTTCTATAAAATGGGGGATCACAAAATCTTCAGTTATTTATTGCAAGTTGGGTAATTCAAAGGACATAAAAATTAAGATGGAAAAACATTGCATCCCTCACAAGGAAAGTTTTAAATGCCTAGAATGAGTCCATCTGAGTGATGGAAAAATTGCTGTTATGCTACTCAACTGGTTTCGATGAAAGTTGCTGAACCCGCTCAAGCAATCGGAGAGTTCAGCAGCCAGACTTCGCCGGTCGTCGACAACTATTGCGGCCAACACTGCAGAGTGGGTGAGATCGGTGGTATCATAAGTCATGTGATGATCTGAGCCTCTTCTAATTTCATTTGTGTGATACGGGTCTGGATCGTAAATATGACCTGAAATTTTAGATGGATCTGGTTCAAGGTTAATCAATTCTTTGCTTGATTTGGGTAGACCCGATGTAGTTACAGTCATTCCCCTGTTCACACTGATTCAAAACCAAATCCAGGTCCAGACCAATAACCTCTTGTTCTTTTGTTATACAGGGGCCCTATGTATCTGGAGCGGATCCTCTACTCTACAACTCCGCAATCCGGGTTCTCTGCAATGCCAACACCTCTGAGGGATTCGATCCACGGAACGACGTGAGCCTACCAGAGGTCAACCCACCCGGTGGCAAGGTTTCGCCGAAGCTCCTCGCAGCTGACCCACCAAAGAACCAAACCAGGCCATTCCTTGCCTTTTTTGCAGGCGTGGTCCATGGACCCATCCGTCTCATTCTCCTCAAGCATTGGCAGAACCGGGAAGACCCAAATATCCGGGTCTATGAGTACCTCCCCCTGGAATTGGACTACTATGGACTCATGCAGAGATCGAGGAAAAAAAACAAGATCTCCCGAGTCCAGTCACCTCTCAAACAGCTTCAATTTGGCCTAATGGATGGAACCCAGGCATCATTCAGAAAGCAAGGCCACCTTGGCCCCGCTCTAATTGGTGCCGATGCCTGTCTTCTCTCTAGCCACCTCTCCTTTTCCAACTTTTTCTTTTTCCTTTTCCATTCTTTCAAATGCAATAATTCATCTTTGTTGCATAATTGCAATCACTAAACTCAATCATTGTTCTATATACTGCCGGTAAATAAAGTAATTATAGGCTGTTGGATTCGTCTCATTAACTTGAATCCAACCCAAGCACAATCTTCTATGAACTCTGAGTTGAACAAACCGAATGCTTGGAGGAAACCTTGCCTACTTAGTTTTCCTTCGAAACAAAAGACATACTGTGTACATGTATACATACATATATATATTCCCTTCGTCCTTCTGGACGATTACTTCGTACGGTCATTTGGAGGGCTTGTTGGTGTGTCTCTGTAGCTTCCTTGACATCATTTCGCTGTTGGTCTTACTGGTGCTCAATACCCAGGTGAGCATCTAGCAGGGGCTTTGAGATTTTTGGTTGTCCCGATCTTTGCAAGAATTTTTTCTGCTTCTTCCGTCTTCGATCCCAATTCCCAAGTGTGGCCTCAAGTCCGTCGTGTTCGAAGCGGGTTGTGTGAGAAGCGGAGGATCCTCATCCCATAAATATTTTATAATTCTTGGGAGATGCATACCGAACTTCGGCTTCCCGATACCTTGTTTCTGAGTTTCCGTCAATGGTTAAAAGGTTCTTTGTAGTTGTATGGTGCATTATCAAGTTGAGATAGCCCACACCTGCTCATGTAACTACAGGTCAGACTCGAAACGTTTTGATTCGAAGGACATGCATCGGAGGGTTTTACTTCATTAAATCAATTTGTATATTTTGAGTTTCTTGATTGTGTTGCGGGTGATGTGAAGATCCTATAAGGATGTGCATGAGTTAGGTCCTTATTTGGGTTGAGTTGCATCATATTGAATCTACTAGAAGCCTTGAATCTTACTGATTTGACATAAGAGTTCAATAAAAAGCGGATTGAACCTGCTCCACACTAAGAATGATGTAACCGGTTCACATTCTAGACTAGATTAGGGGTTCAACTATTCACACCACACACACACACACACACACACACACACACACACATATATATATATATATAGAGAGAGAGAGAGAGAGAGAGAGAGAGATGGAGGTCTAGAGGAGTGGTGAGAACGAGGTGGAGCCCGAGACTCCCTTTTTGGAGGGTAGGGCCGGGTGTCACGGAGATTCGGCCACTAGATGGTGTCTTGGTAATATCGTGTGGACTCTTCTTTAAGCTCCTGTATTCCGTTGATTACATATTAATAAAGAAACCTCTTTGAAGGTGTTGGCATCCATGGTGTTTGTAACTGGAGCTCGATCGGTAACAGTCTGATATTAGTAGGGGTGGTGATTTCATACCTGAGCTAAAATGTCCAGGTTGGGATTCATTCAACACACCCAGGTTGAGTCCGGGTGCACCCTCAAAAGTCAGGTCGGGTCAGTGTGTACCCGAACTAACCCAACCCTGACACGATTCATATATTTCAGTTTTACTAATTTACACATTCCATTTCGTTTTCTATGATATTGTGCCTAACTCAGCTACTTAAAATGTCACAGTATTTTTTTTCTCAAATCCATTTTTTATTACATTTTGTTGGTGGGCTATATCACTGGCCTTACTTCGGTTACACCTTTGAGGCTCAATGTAGCTCAACAGAGGAAAGCCGTGCACCGAGCCGAGCTAAAACCAGACCCACCAACTTCGCCAGCTGAGCCCAGGGCTATGCAATCGATCCCAGCCGTCCACCCGTGAAGCCAAGTCAAAAGACAATCTCGTCCACGCAACCACCGTGCATATACTGATTCATGAAAACCGTGGGCTACCCTTCCCCTCACACACGCCCTCCTCTCGCCGCATACACTGATACGCCTTCAGATCGTTCAACACGTGTCCACAAGCCTCTGATCCTGCACTTCTTCAAGTGACACGTCATCTGAGCGTGACACGTCGCCTTGCTCTTCCTGTTATTACGATTTTCACAATCTAAACCGTCAATTTCCATGATACATGGTTCTTAGGTAACTAAGTGGGTCCCATCTTGTTTCACCAAAAGCAACCACCGTGCATCATGAAACTGGACGGCTTGGATTTTACACACTGAATCTTAGCGAGTTATACCATCTCTCAGTCTCTCCGTGTTTTCACGCTTGGCGTTTTGCTTAGTTGCTTCTGTGATGGAGGAAAAATTCAAACGATGCAATGGCGGTTTCTCTAGAACAGAAATTCCGGCGTGTCTGCCGGATATATTTGGCTTTTAGCGGCTGATGATGGTTCCTTTCATTAGATAAGTCCAGGAGGAAACAGCCAAAAACGAGCGAGAAACCAAAGAGAAAAAGGATGAACTTGTGACAGTTACTTTCTAAAAAGAAGAGAAAGAGAGAGAGAAAGAAACATGATATTTGAGGGAAGAAGACTCTTCAAACTCCCGTTTCTTTTTCTTTCTCGGTGAAATGAAACTCCCGTTCTTGCCTAAAACAGAATCGTATTCTAAGGGCCTGAAGGCTTGAGGTTTGATCCCTGTCCAAATGTGCTCAAATTGGAGTCCAAAATACGCCGTTCGACTTAATACACCCGATCTATTCCAACAACAGAAATTAAAGAACAAGCAGATACACACATAATTATAAACACAAACCCCTTAAGCTCAACTCAACAATTTACATGATTCCCGATCTCTAACAAGGTGAAACAACGGAACAAGAAATAGTTTACATCTGTTTGGTTCTTGGACTTCATTTTCCCTTGAAAGTTAATCCCTTCCCATGGTTCATTGATTGACCACCATGAAAAATTGCAGATTCCTGCGTCTTGGTCTTCTCTTTCCATGGTTTACCTCATTCAAACATCACCGTGTAATCTTTTCCTCCGTCTCAAACAAATAGATGCACAGTCAGAGAAAAACCAGGATTTGAGTTCCTATCAAGATAATGAACCATAAAATCACACTCCCCACTAAAATTCTCACTGATTATCACCACCCTGAGTCTGTGGGTGTTGCTGGTTCTCATCACTCTGTTTCTTCTCACAACCACAATCATCGTAACTCTTCTCATCCTCCTCTTTTCGATCATTAAAAGAAGACGTTTTCCTAGTCATTGGCGCCGCTATAAACGTCGGCTTTTGGTCACCGGCCATAATAACAACAATCTTCTCGTCTAACTCACGACAGACCTTGATAGACTCCAATGGCTTCTCACCAAATTCACGATCGCTTTGCTCTCCCTCACGGCCATTACCATCAAAGTAGCCAGAAAGTTTCCAGTAAGAGCAAGCAAGGATCAACAGCGCGAAGGCAATGAGTCCTAACATGGCAGCAAGACCACCAAACAGATAAGGAACGGGAGAGTGCCATGATGAATGCTGCTGCAATTGAGCTGCTGTTGCATTAAAGCTGCCGTCTGGCCTCATTTTCAACGAGATAGAGAAGGAAATGCAAAGGTGAGAGAGAGAGAGAGATTAAATTATGAACGAATGTGTTTTTGGAGGGGCAGATGGTATGTGGTTATATAGAAGTGAGAAAAGGGAGATGGGGTTCACTCATCAATTGTCGTCACCTTCTAACGTTTGGTTTGCGGAAAAGAAATCCCACCCTGCCTTGTCTGCTAAGTACTTTCCCTGCAAACTTATCCGCAACAAAGGGACCCCAAGGAATTTCTCTCTCTCTCTCTCTCTCTCTCTCTCTCTATATATATATATATATATATATATATATATATATATATATATATATATGAACAGTGAAACGCACTAAGTGCAAGAGAGCAATTTCTACAAATGGGAAAGGAAAGGGATGGGTTTGAGGCGATTTAGTGCATTATTTGATGGTGGGGAGTGGATTAAGATCACAGGGATCCCAATCCCCGAACTCCGTCGTTCGTAGTCACATAATCTAATCCTCAGAAACTTCTTGTTTAAGCTTTGATTATGGGCAGCCGAAGCAAGATGCACGCCCTGGGTATTGAACTCACGATCTCTACATTGCGAGTCGACCCCTTAATCAGGTGAGCTATTGCTCTTGGTGCAACTTTCATACTTATTAATCAAAGATGCCCTAAAGCTAATTATATTAAATTAAATCATGTTAAACGAGTTTGAGATGCAGCAATAAACAAAGGTCTCTCTCTCTCTCTCAACTCAATTGAGTTTGGCTGATGGAATGGCAGCCGCCACTAACATGTAATTGTACCGCTAGCGGTTACATCGAGCGATAAACAAAAGGTTTTCTTCTGTGAAGGTCAGTTGCAGGACAGGTATGTATTTGACTCAAATGTGGAGGGTATAAGGAGGGATGCACGATTCAGGCGGCGGTTAGGCTGGAGGGAGGCGGATTTTCGAGACGGACGACGGTGGTTTTCCGTGACGTGAGCGGTTTTAATGGAGTTGATGAAAGCGACGTGCAATTTGCGAAAACGATCACATCATGATATCCGAGCTGTACCCGTCTCCGTCAATCTGTACATCACATAGACGCCCATCCGAAATGACAATACTGCCCCGAATCATGGATCCACTTTGTCCTAGTGTTATCGGATCGGAACGAATCCAACCACTACTAAATCCAAAGTAATCGGTTCGGATCTCACCTGATGAGACTAAGATTTGGGTCTGATGAGAGGGAAATTGATTGGATCCAATGGAACTTTTTGGATCGAGTGACTAGTTTCCCCAACCCTGGTGTGATCCGATCTCTCGCACAATGATGCTGAAGCTCTTTAAAGCACAATTTGATTTGAACATGCTTCTCTCATTTAATCTTTTATTTATATTAAGTGGAGTGAGCCCAAACACAGATCTCCGCTTTCAAGACGAGTCAGGTACAAAATCACGAGAAGAACAAGCCAAGAGGTCAAGCTTGGGTGACATTAAACATGTCCAGTCTCGACTTACTCGGAACTAGTGGTTCCTTAAATGACAACCGAGACAAAACTGAAACCAGACCAATTCCTTTCCTATTCTTGATTTGACTCCCAAATATAGATCTTCTAGCTTCCAAGGCAAGTCAAGTACGAAACCCACAAAAACAAGCCAAAGAAGTTAGGTTCGGGTGGCATTAAACATGCTTGTTCCAGTATTAGTTGGAACCAACGGTTCCTTAAGCCAGGAGCCGAGACAGAACTGAAACCAAGCTGGTTTTTTGCTTCTGGTTTGACTTCTAAACCACTAAAAATCGTCAAAAGGTATATAAAAAATATTAAAAATTTGATTAACAACTCGCCGGTTTCAGTTATATAAAACGTGAAATCGGGAGTCCTCATAAAAGATGAAACCGGAACCAAAAAAAGACTGGATTTTGAATCCTTTGAATCACCCAGGTCTGTTGCGGTTGGAATTGTCAATCTAGTTCCCGGCAGGCCATGTATGGGTGGCACGATCAAGTCATGGCCCTTGGGCCCATGATTCTTTTTTCACCTGCCGGCAAATAAGGCTGGCCGGATTCCAGCAGGTGGATGATGCATCGTGTGGCCCTTCTGACGTGGAAGGTCCAAACTATGGGCTCCCCACCACCACCTTTGTCGCAACCACCAAATTCCACTGCGTACACGGCAAGGACAACTTTTCTCCCTCTCTCGCATCTCCCCAGGCCCCAGCTGAAAGGTCCAAAAAGCAGTAAGTTAAGTGCAGTAAATAATAAACAAATATGGCCGTGTGGCTTCCATGATATATATGATTTGATGCTTAATTAGCTTAAGCACAATGATTAGTCATGTAATCCTTTCTCTTTTAGCACATTGGTTTCATGAAGCCTTTATGTCACATTCAGTGGTTTTGTTGTTAATGGGATGGATGATGACAGTTCTCTCAATCCTCATGCAAGCTTTTTGGAGTGAATTAGTTTGCTAAGCAAGTATTGATTAATGGGTGGTGGGTTAAGTAACCAATAATCAAGGAGTATTACTGGGTTCTTAAACTTAGTGCCTGTCATTCATGGTTGGATTCGGTTTTTGATCTTGTGAGAACGTTTAATGACGAGATCGGGACTATATAATTGTACTTAGAGTTTCAATTCCAGCAGCCCACCTTTAAGAGTGGGCTTCTAGCCGGTCTCATGATCGGGTAAAAAGTTGATCATGTATATGTGTGGGTGAGAAAATGGGTGGATCGCGAACAGACATTGCTTAGGCCCAAGCACCTGGGTCACGCCATTATTGTACCAGAGCACAGAGGTCCAGCACAATTGAGTGCGGTAGGCTGGCTTGCTGTGTAGCTTCATCTCCATTATACATGCCGTTTTGGCGTAACCTATTGTGCTCATATGCCTGTAGATGGTCCTCGTGACTCATCAACAAGGCCCACCAACACCAACAAATTAATTTTGGCCTTCCTTTCAAGCTCTGCAGTGTATGTCCACAGCCTTTACTCTTGAGAGAGAGAGAGAGAATGCATCATTTCACTTCAGCATATGGGGCAACATATATCATGTGCAGTTCTACAGGCTCCTGATCATGCGCTTCTCATGCCGTATTCATGGTGGGTGTCATATAGCCAAAGATTTCTTGTGTCTAGTGTCATTTCATGCGTGTGCTAAAAAGAGAACTCAAACACGATCTGATATACTTGATGTCACTTTGAATAGACATGAAACAGTTCCTTGGATCGTGTTCAGCTTGAGTTTTCATGCCATGTCTTATATTACTAGCCTAAAAGTAGATATTTTTAATCATAATCAGGTGTTTTTAAGGGAAAATTCCTTTTTAATATATATATAGAGAGTGTGATGTTAGATATTATTTGATTATCACTACTCATCTTACGATCTATCAAGACACCCATTTCATATCTCATTTAATGTACTTATATTGATCTTTGTATCAATATTAATAAAAATAGCCGATCCCGTCTATTATGAGAAAAGGCTTAGTTGTTGTTGTTGTCAATATTAATAAAAAGGCTTGATCATCCGTACAATCACACGAAAAACACAAATAATCTAACAGAATATGACATAAAAATATGTTTTAACTCCAAGTTTCCAATATATAAGTCCTGCTAGTGACCCACAGGTTTCACAACCTTCTTAATGCGCTTCTAAATTTTCATGTCCCTTTACAACATGACTCGGCTACCGTCATTTTCTTAATTAGTATACTTATGAAACTGTTAAGGGCTGAGTGAGCTAATACCCAGTTATAGCGAAAGAAAACCATCCATATATATATATATATATATATATATATATATATATATATATATATATATATATATATATATATATATATATATATATATATATATATATATATATATATATATATATAATATTATTTGGCTGACAACTGTGGAAATATAGGACCTGATGTAGGACGGCTTCTCGGCTGTGCAACTGGATTTGCATTTAATAAGAGTGCCGCCAAATTAATGCGCAACATGGGGTTCTTTCCTTCGTGACGAGAGAAAGCAAATGTCGCACAGTCATCCAACAGCTGAACCTATGGAGGATAGTTGATAGATTTGATGCTTATCCATATATATCCAATGTGTCTAGTAAAGGGTGCGCTCTTTAATTTTCTCTCAAAAGCCGATCGCAGACTTGTTTGATAGTCAGAGTTTAACTCTTGTTAATTATACAGATTATCGTCACTGATTTCATGAATAGTGGAAAGAAGTGAAGAAATGCGGATGATAGTCCTCCACAACGAAAGGAGCAAAGCAGTAGCTAATTTTTCAATAATTCCCGTGAGGATCGCTTGATCCACCACTGATACAAAACCCTAGTGTTGATGGCTTTCATCAGATGCTTCACTTGTGGCTCTGCTATGTAGTTTCTTCATAACACCTCATCATCTCATGCATTTTTCTGATTCCTCCATCTCTGCTCTGAAACTTTTTCGTAGTGATCGACGGCTGTTTGATGAACACCCCTTTACGATACTGTCCCCATATGAAAGTTTTTCTCAGAGTTTGAACGGGAAAAGAAATTTTCTCGGCTTTTTATAACATTTATTTCTTCAAAATGCAGAAAAAAGAAAGGAGGGGACAACTGCAAACAGCACAGATGTGTTGGAATCTAGCCCCTCGTGCGCAAAGTTGTTCTCCTTGTAGGTGGGATGTGCATCACGTCCCTCACATCTTATTTTATTCTCATCAGTCACTGTATATGTGTAGCTTTCAGATCCACCTTCACTATTTCATCCTTCTTGGACAATGAAGAATGTCAACAAGTTTAATGGTTGATACTTGATCATGGTTCATGGTTGTGACAGTGCTATAAACTAATCCTGATTAATTGGTAATATAACCAACAAGAAGATTTAGAGTCAGTTGGTTCATACGAATATACCTTGAGATGCGCATTTGTGCGCACCAGCAGGGGCCGTTGATCGGCTTGTTGTAAGCCGATAGATACCTCCAAAAAGGGGGTTAGATGATCTCCTTGAGATGTGCATCCGGGTTTGTCAGGAGAGTCTTAAACAAGACTTTTTAGGTGGAACGTCTTGTTTCACAAGACTTATTAAAAGCACCTTACATTAAACTAATTACTTCTTAAAATGCATTCGTATACAATAACAACGATAATAATTTCAGATTATGTTCTCGTGGACGCCGTAGAATAGATCGATCTACCATTTGACGCATCTTTAAGCATCGGGATAAACCAAAACCAATCCTTATCTCACATTAAGTAGGGCATCTAAATCAATTATTAGTTACCATCATGCTATATATTGTCATATTAAGATTTAATTCCAAAGAGTAAACCCATGGTTTATCGTCTTCATTTGAACTTTTGAAGCCTTTGGCAATCTAGCTTTGCTCCAACTCCACAAGCATTTAGTTCAAAGTATCTCTACATTATCTCGAAGTATTTGGAGACGGAGTTTTCGATGAAATTGTTCGAGATGTAATAAACTGAGTATGTTTATCCTTGTAGCTGACCCTACTTATCATGGGATAAGGCTTGGTTATGGTTTTGATAATATTCCAAAGCTGTCATACATATTGACTTTATCATTGGTTTATATTCCCGTAAGCTTATAAGAGACTCCTCTCTTCCTTTTCCCTTTTGCTGTTTCCATTTATGAATTTAGGAAGGGTATAATTTTGAGATGAAGCTGTAGAAATAGCTTCCAACAGTAGAGACGTCAATACAGGCAGGACCGAGCTGGCCTGGCCCAGCAATTGAAGGGCCATGGGCCACGCCAGGACATTTCCCGAAGCTGGGCTCATCTTTATATATATATATAACATGTGGCCCAACTGGCCGGGCCGGCCCTGCTCCATAAATGGGCCAGAAATGTCTGGCCCGGCCCATTTTGGCATCTCTATCCAAGAGAACCACCCACATAATATCTACAAGGTATTCCATTCATCTGTTGATAAATTGTGATCAATTAAGGAAAATAAAAATAGGTACAAGTTAGACTTGTTAAGGTATTAGCGCGAATATTAATCATGTCATGAGTTCTTGATAAAGCTAATTATGCTCCCATGACATCCATGGCACCTAAAGATCTTCCACCTTTCTTTTTCAACGAATATTATTTGTGACATGAAGGATCGTGTTGCGAACACGACAGGTTAACAGAAGCATAAGGCATTGAGATACCCATCCTCTAAGCCATTGATGAATCCCACTGTCATAGAAGGTATCAAGTTGCAGAGAGTCGATCCCACTTATTTGCTTGATATCATTTTGGTGCAATTGTGAAGCTGAAACATGTTTGATCTCTCATAGATGCCTAAAAACCTTTTTATGATTATCATATTCTTTAGAACCCAAGTCAGCCTTCCTATTACTTGGGTCCGTTTTCCGTAGTGAATCTCAATTATTGAACACTTAGTGTGCTTTGTGACGTCTAGGTTGGGCTTGACACGACCCGAACCAGTACAATTTGGTAACCCAAACTGGATCCAAGAGAGACAATTGGATTTGGTATTCACTCTATGCTTGCAAATGAACATGAAACTATAGAAAAAACACAGTTCACCGATGTAGAGCCAAGCAAACACTCAAGGTCTACCATGCGAGCCCAGGTTGCTCCTCATAGGGGTCGAGAAGTTGCTCGTATCCTTAATCTTCTAGTAAGAAAATGGTGGGGTTCCATTTGATAATTGGACATTTCAATCTATTGGAACAGCTTGATGAACATAATCAAAATTCAAACAATGTTGGATTTGGTTTTGATAGGATCGGGCCCTTCTACATCAGTATTAGGCAACCCAACAACAAACCCAGTATTATAAGCCAGATCCACTATTTGATGCCGACTTCAACTAAGATTTGGATCACCCTCACAAAGATTTTGCACTATTACAATTCTTTTCTCACTTGTAATTGGAACTTCTCCACTTGGAAGAATTGGATCCAACTTAGGCAATCGCTTCCCATGATTTTTCCTTTCATGAGCCATTTGAATCAGTTCTTGAGAATTTTTGAACATGATTCCGAACAAATTGAGCCATGAGCTCCCCACATAGCCACCTCGTGGGAATCTTCAGTTCCCGTAATACAACTGACAATAAGGGCAATGGCGGATCTACATTGAGCCAAGGTCCCAAAATTAAAAAAATCAACATAAAGTCTATAGCCCATGGAGAGATCGATCAGCTATAATACATAGTTCACCCCGCCTTAAATCATTCAAGGGGTATTTGCTCAGCCCTAAAAGAGTTTCTAGGCCTCCACTCATTAAGGGCATGATTAGATTCGAGTAAAACTGAGGGAAGAGAATCCAAATTTCCATCTACCCAATAATCTCATGTTTCGGTTTGCACTTTGAGAAAGATAGTTTGAATCTTCAGGTCATGAGAGAGAGAGATGGCTTTCGCAACCTGCAAACAGAGCAAATGGTCCTCTTCATTTCACTGTCCTCCTCTTCAAAATCTTCTTGAAATCACGACTTAAAGCAGGGCTCTCGGTACAGTAAACCATGAAGCTTCTTGGGCTTTCACAAATTGAAGACGATGCCCTAAAGACTGAAACTAATGGAAATCGCTATAATTTCAAGGATCAACCGCATGGTATAATCTTTAATTTTACAAGTTGTTGGAAGCTGGCCCCTTGGAGCTTTAATGGCGAAATAGTCCACCACTGCGTGCAACTTGGTGTCCTTTTGTGTAGGTCTGATTTGCTTCCTCCAATTTTGGGCTTTAATGGCGGTTCTCTAAGTTTTGCTATTGACTGGAACTGGACTCGGGCAATACTTACCACCCCGTCCTCCCCTAGTTAGAACCAACCACTGAAGCCAGCCACCACTTTGTGTTCTTGTCATTGGCATTTACCTGTTGTCGTTTCTCTCTTTCTCCTCCAGTCTCACTACATGCCACCCTCTCACTCTCCCCTCTTCTTGTTTATCTTCTTTTTTTTGCTCTAAAAAAACATCTTTTTTGGAGAGGAGACACGTTATGAGTATGTCTCCTATGCATATTTCACACATTTTCTTTATATAAGAGATGTGCATTTCATGTATCGCTTTTATATTTTTGACTCGCACGTATGAACGACAAAAAAAAATGTAGCACGAGCAGTAAAAATATTTTTAACTATGAGAGTCATGTCTTTAGTAAAAAGAGTGTTTCTTAACACCCATAATGAAATGAAAGTGTACTCTCTCCAAAACCATCCCGAATTGGGAGTAATTTGCAAAACACATGCTTCGATTTTTGAAACCAAAATTTATCTTCTAATTTGCAAATCATCATTATCTGCAAACCTTAATAATTTTCATCAAATTGTTGACCGTTGAGTTTCAGTAAGGATAATGTACTAAAAGTGGTCGTTCATCATCTTTTGGAATGGAAAATTATTTTAACTAAATACAACTCAGTTTTGAACAAGTTGGTAAATCCAAACAATTCCCATTTCAAGGATGTAGACATGATTGGTTTGGAACCGGTTAGGCAGTTTCAATCAAAACCAAACTGGATCAAGAACCAACTGAAACAAGGACCGGTTAAATCGGGTTTAGAATTGAATCTAGCAACAAGGGAAAACCAGAACTGGAACTGGAACGGAAGTTTCATATCTTTTTACAGTTTTTAAAAGTTCACTTTTTTTTCAATGATTCTTTAAGGTTTCAAATGGTTTGAGACTTAAACTCATTCTAACTAGAACCAAAACAGGCTCGATTCCGGTTCTTGGTTCCACAAAAACCGAAAACGGCATTGTCTATATGTATAGTTACGAGATGGTATGGATGGGCCTAGTCGTATTTCGGTTCTTTGGTATGTATAGTTACATAGATTGGTTTGTTCATATTACTAAACTTATTCTTGTAATACCGATTTTGCGAGATTTGGAACAAGTAGTTTTCCTTTTAATTTTTCTAAAAACTATGCTTTGTGACAAGTAGTTTCATTACCAACCATTGCAAATTTAAGAAGTAATTCCAAGAATGACCTAAAACATACATACATTAATTACTTGCTTAAGTGTCGAAAAACCCGCACCTTATCAAAATATTCAGTGTGGTTGCTATAGAAGCGGAGGAACGAGAGCCTCTTTCAAAATTAGAATAGAACTGTCTTGTTTCTCAGCCCTATCAATTAAATGCTTTGCCTCCATTATTGAGAAAGCCAATACAATTTAGATGAGCAACATCCTTTCTTACATGTACACTTAGGCTTGAGTCATATACATGAGTGGAAATCTAACATCAGAGCTTTGTCTAACGAACAAAAAAACTCTTTCATGGGAAATTTAGCTATGTCCACTCACTAATAACATACTAAGAGTAAGATCACTTTTGGAATATCAAAAAGGAAAAATGATTTGGGAAATTTTATAATCGAAGTTCGAATTTGGGAAATTCATGAAAAAAAAAATTTTGAAAAATCAGCCTGGAGGCCCGAACCCTACATCGTGTGATTTGGGTTCTAATAGTACCCGAACCGTGCTCCATTTACCCGTACGCGTTCCTGGATAATCGCACGCGCCGCGAGGGAAAGCGCATCTCTCTCTCTCTCTCTCTCTCTCTCTCTCTCTCTCTCTCTGTGTTTTCTAGGGTTTAAGGTGCGATGGCGGGAGCGGGAATGCCTCCGTACCCACAGCCATGGGCTCCACCGCCGCCGGGTCCTCTGATGCAGCCGGAGATTCCCCCTCCTCCGATCATGCGTACGCCTTCCGGCCACGACGAGGTACTCTTTCCTGAACCCACCGACGAACCCTAAACTCTCTTATTTCCCCTTGTTCTTTGCTCCTATTCTCCTATGTTGGAGTTATCGATGGGGTTTTCCTTTGTTTTATTTAGGTGAGGACGATCTTCATCTCGGGCCTCCCCGCCGACGTGAAGGAGCGGGAGATCCAGAACCTCCTTCGGTGGTTGCCCGGCTACGAAGCTTCTCAGATCAACTACAAAGGGGAGCAACCCATGGGATTCGCTCTTTTCTCCACAGCGCAGTTCGCCATGGCCGCCAAGGACGCTATTCAGGTATGGAGGCAGTCAGATTTTCTTCCAACTGTACGAATTTGGATCTTCTTCATGGTTGCTTCTCCGTTCGGTTTATTCTGAGAGTCTGGCGAACTAGTATATTGAGCTCTTTGCCCTTGTTAAGCACGAAGATAAGCACTGGATTGTGGAATTTCGAAGTTTGTGTTTGTCGGACGATAAGGTTGCTTTAACGAGAGGAAGCTGATCTGAAGCGTTGGTAATGACCTACGTTGTGGACAATGTTTGCAGCTTCTCGAGTCCTGAAATTTCACCGTCTAAACTAGAAATAACCATTCTTGAATTAAGCAATCTTTCTTGTGTTGCTTCTTCAGGAAATGGTTTTTGATGCAGAAACAAAGTCAGTTCTGCATACGGAGATGGCAAAGAAGAACCTATTTGTCAAAAGAGGTCTGTTTCTGCAATTTCCAAATTTCTTTTGTTTGATTAGCAACATTACGTGACAGATTTTTGTAGAAAATGGGGGTTTTGAGTTTGGAAAATGGTTTATTGAATGAATCCATTAGAAACAAGCATCTCTTAGCTGGGAAGTTCTTGTGATCTTTTCTTCAACATTCTTATTACTTGAATGTGTGATACCTCAGCTAAGTTGGTCTGGAATTTGGGAAAGGGGTGAGTCCTGCCATCTTTACTTACTTTCTCTATGTTATGGAGTCTGAGAGGTTTTCACGATTATATGATGCTATTGTGAGGTAGAAATCACGGGAAAGATGTTTCCTGTAAAGAACAGTAATTGTTTCCATTTGTTCCTTGTCTATTATCCATTTCTTGTATAGGGTTCCTTAGTTTCATATGCTTTGTTGCAATTGGCAAGTGCACCATCGGCTAGGTTGTTCATGTGGTTGCACTTTTTTGATATATAAATATCTGAATTATATTCTTTGCATTTCTGATTTTCTGTTGTCTTTATGCTTTCTGACCTTTCTATGTCAAAGGTTGGTAATGATTTGATCTATTGCTTTGGTTCATTGGTAGGTGTAGTTACTGATTCAAGTTCATTTGATCAAAGTAAACGCATGAGGACAGGTGGTGATTATACTCATGGTGGTTACCCACACCCTGGTTCTTACCCTCCTGCTGCACCCGTTTGGGGACCACAAGGGTGTGTAACTTCTAAGTTTTCTTCCAAGGCTGCATGCTATATGTGGGCAATATGCAACTTAAGATCTGGAATTATTGCCAACACTATTATATTATTCTTTTCTTTTCGCATGCGATGGTATGAAGTATGTGACTTTGATTCTCAGATATATGCCCTCTGCAACTCCGTATGACCCATATGCATCCTATCCTGTTCCTCATATGCCCAGGCCTGCTCCAGCTCCCCTTCCTGCACCATCTGGGTATGCACCCGTTCAGGTGGTTATCTAGCCTTCTCTCTCAGGATTTGTGTCATTAATCTGGTGGTTTCTTTTGAAACTTTTACAATCAATTAACATATTTTACATTTGTGTTTTTTTTGGTGTGTGGAAACCTCGTGTTGATGGGTAGCTCTGTGGTATGGCGACCTGTTGGGTGCATTTGCATGTTTTATGCACGTAATTGTGTCTTTGTGCTTCTCCTTCTTTTTCTTCGATTTTCTACTCAAGGAAGACACCTGGCTTGCGAAACATTGCTGCATGCTTCGCATAAAGGCACAGAGGCAGATATCTTTGCCATGAAGGGTTCCTGCAGCTGGATTTATAGCTTTCTTGCTTTTTGCATTTAGTGGGGAATAGTGTGGCCCTCTCTATATAAGGGACAATAGGGAACTTTGTGAGATGCAGCGATTAGAGCATGGGAAGGGCACATAGATGACCATCGCTAATGAAGCCTTGTTATGAATTTACAGATGCCTGCATAAGGCACTCTTTCATCTTTAGTATAGCATATCTACTGAAAGGAGCAATCTTTGAGGTTGCCCTGAAAGTGCTGTTTTTTCCAAGAAAGCAATCACTGGTTCTTTAGCTGCCATTTTTTGTATTTACATCAAAATAAAACTTGCAAAGCTTAATCTACAAAGCACACAACAGTAGATATGGATAATGACGAGGGCTTGCCTATTCGGTTCATGGAGCGGCTTTACCGTTCTTTGCTTAGGAATTTGATGTGTTCAATAGTTAGGGTATGTGTTTTTGCTTGTAAGCGGAGCTAGGTGCATTGTGAAGGGGGTGGCGGATGTCAAAGGCTTCATGAGATGAGGCTTTCACTTGTAGGCTTTCACGTTTCATTATCTTTTCCATCATTGATGATGGGATTTTCCCTTGGCATGGACGTAAGACTGTTAAGTAATGTTCAAAGTTGCAAACTTTTGTTGGATCCACACTGAAAGTTGACTATAAGCTTAATAAATATCGCCACCGTTGTATGGTTAGTGCTGCAATCTGTTTTCATATGTGGGTTGCTGATGTGGATATTACTGGTGATCTAGATGCCTGAATGAACGAGTACTCTAGGATTCTGTGGGACTCCCACTTATGCTTTAAAGTCAGACATATTTTCTAATAAAGTTTTTGGACTTGACTTGGTCGCAATGCCAATTACTATTGCTCAAGGGCACCATTCTAGGGGCTTGGATCATATGATTTTTGTGTAGACTGTTGTGAATTTGAAGCCATCATGTGCATCTCTTCTGATAAT
Organism: Brasenia schreberi; assembly: GCA_036023115.1. Lineage (NCBI taxonomy): Eukaryota > Viridiplantae > Streptophyta > Magnoliopsida > Nymphaeales > Cabombaceae > Brasenia > Brasenia schreberi. Next base: position 40,174,770 of record JAYKKT010000090.1, read on the forward strand.
TGGCGAAGGGAGTGGCCTAGAAGTTGTATGATCTGAAAATTGGCGATAAGTTATATTTGGGTGAAGGAGCATGCCATTATGCATACATCTGTGTGCTCATGTTCTAGGATGTGGGTATAAGTGGAATGTTTGGCCTAGTGCCCATGCTATGTAGATGATAATGCTGATGGTAAGAGTGGTGTTCAGATCAGTGCAGATATCTGAACAGGTAAATAGAAAACAAGACCTTGGGAGCAAATTGTGAAAGCATTAAAATTGTTTTGCTGGTGTTGGTATGTGGTATTAAATTGAAATGATAAAAAGTTTGCAAGATAACTTAATAATCAGGCTTCTCTTTTGAAATTGTGATAAAAGTCTAACTTCTCTCTCTCTCTCTATGTGCCAGAATATGAAAGACAATCCTCCTTGCAATACTCTTTTTATTGGTAATCTTGGAGAGAACACCATTGAGGAAGAGCTCAGGAACTTATTCAGTGGGTATGCTTTGCCAGCCACTACTTTTTTCTCTGCTACTTTGCTTATTTCTGTTGTCACATTGATACTGCATTTTTATAAGCAGAAATAGGTACATATTAAGTGAATGGGCATATTGCAAACTCTTCCTTAGCTATATGTCGGCCGTAACAAATGATAGGGAATTTATGGTGTTTATATGTTGCAAGCCAGTTGGAGACGGTGGTTATCTGTTACAGCTCTACAATGAACGTATCCAGTTTGATGGGTAGTGTGTGTGAGAGAGAGGGGTCCTCAGCTAAGGATCAAGATGAAAACTGCACAGTGGAAGTTTAGAGTTTTCAGTTTTCAACAAAATGAAGGCTGAACTTTAACCTTAAGCTATTTAGATGCGCATGTGTGAGTGGGGAGGGTCCAGCATGGCAACTTCAAAAATTATCGTTGTGGGGACTAGACTATTTTTTATCTACCTACATATGCATGTATATGTATATCTATCACAACTAGCAAGGCACCTGTGGAGTTGATACCTGAGTTTCGTAATCTGGCAATTTGCAATGAATTTTGGTACAATGGCATTTTGAGAATTGAGACTTCTCAAGGAGGGGCTGCTTGACTAGTATCTGGTGAATAAGCTTTATTTGGCCCATTCTTCTTCAACTTGCTTACATTCTAAGCCAGTTAGCGTCTCTGGCAAGCTGGAGTAAAGCTAGACAGCCCAGCTAGATGAGCTGTTTTATTCATTTATTTAATTTTTAAATGCTGAATGCGGTGGGTCAGATAAAGCACAGAGCTGGATTCCATGCAAATATCCAATGACTATCAGTGAGTATATAAATAGAGTAATGGTTGCATGCCTTGTTGATGATAGGAGTCGTTATTTCCATCTGCTACCTGTAGTTTGCTTTACCTAGCTTACTGAATCCACAAGTTGCTTAGATGTTATATTTCTTGTTATGAATCTTGCATGGATTTTTTTTGCCGTAAGCTACCAGTTCTAAGCTTTACTATTGGTTATTCAATTTTCTTTCTTGGTTTCTGCCTCTCTATGTGTGGGCAGGCAGCCTGGTTTCAGACAAATGAAAGTTTTGCGGCAGGAGAGGAATACTGTCTGCTTTATTGAATTTGAGGTGAGTTAAACCATTGACAAACAATTGCTTTCAATGCTTCTAAGAAATCGGAGTTTTAGTTTGTGCTTCTAGCTCTCTTTCCTGTCTTGTTTAAGAGACATTCTTTTATCACGTGCCTTTGGATGTTTGCTTCTTCCAATATCATGCCTTTGAATGTTAAAATTCCATGTAAGGATGCTATCAGTGTCTATGTTTTGTGTAAGCGTTGAGTTTTTTGTTCAGGATGTGGACAGTGCCTCAGCTGTACATCAAAACTACCAAGGAGCTGTTATTCCTAGTTCTGGTCGTGGTGGAATGCGCATCCAATATCCTTTATAATGACAATCAACTTCTGGTTCTTTTTTTTTTGTGTTTTGGCATTAATGCTGTCACCAAGATTATCATCCGTCCATATTATATATATATATATATATATATATATTGTTGGATCGGCGGTAAGCCCATGGAACCTTAGGATTGGTGGATCATTTCATATCTATCTTTGTGTGGACCATAGATCGCGCCAAGGGTCACAAGTCACAACTCCTACTCATCCTGTACATTGTCCTTTCTGTTAGATGTTGCAATAAATGTTAATAATAATAATATGCAAAATTTCTTCAGGGGAGGAGACAGATCTTCCTTTCCAATGAATATTTGCCTACGGAATTGGCAAAACCTTTCTTTTTAAATTATTTTTATTTATTATTGAAGTGAAAAGATTCCATTATATCATATATATATAAACTCTATAAAATGTAGTGAGTGCTACTCCGACTTCCCATGAAAGAAAAAAAGAATATTTTTTCAATACTCACTCGTTATATATATATATATAAACTTATATAAAATGAAAATAAGGTACTTGTACCATTTTATGCCTGCTTATCTTCTGCTAGCATATCACAAGTTTGTTGGTGGTCCGTTTTCTTTGTATCAGCATCCATATTTGCTAATTCTTTCCAAAATAATTTCGTCCCTGTTCCAAATCTTTTCCGCTTTCCTATGTTGCGAAGAATAAAAGGAATGGGAGGGTACAATTGTTTTGGCAAAAAATTGGATGGCATGTCTTGTGTGATTTCCATGATGTCCTCGTGTTTGAAAAACCAGGATGAGACAAAAGGATATGCTTGTTCCTGTTAATGTGGATGGTGTCCAAATGCTCTTGCATTTCTGTGAACGGTCTTCTGCATTTTGGGAACTAACCAAGGGCTTTGTGATCATACTTCTCTCTCATACCCTTGAGAAAAGTGTCAATTCTTTTTGCATTGTTTCCTTGACAGTTTTTACATTTTCAAAAAATCCATTTGGCAAAAGGAAAGACAGCGCAAATGGAGTCACTGATCCAAACGGAGGTTTGGCTGTATATCCAGCAGCCTGAAGGGATGTATTCTGCCTTGCATCATTCATCTAAAGGAAGATTTGAGAGTAGGAATGGCCAGCATTGCAGCATCATGTTCATCTCAAGTCATCCATCATTGCATTTGTGTTTTATATGCATGGTGATCACGGGTGCCATGGCATTGTTCAAAAGATGACGACACATGCAGCATTATCAGTTAGCTGATACATGGGGCATTCAGCATATACAGAAGACATTTAAATCGTGGCTTTTGTAATTGCTTGTTTATTAGGCATAATCTGCTGAGAATCTTCTGTTGGTAACTTACATTGACATTAGGGATGGGGACTTAGTAAACATGGTTTTGGGTGCAGTGGCTGCTTGTTTTCATGGCAATTCATCTAATTTTACAGTTCTCCACTTTCATGTCTCGTTCTTGAAGATTTTGGGGCCAATTTTTACATGCATGCATGCATGCCTCATGCATGAAACATGCTCGTGCAATCATGCATGCATTCTGATATGTGAAGCCACGGTTTCCCTCAATAGTGTAGCCATGATAAAACATCTGATGCACATATGGCTACATATTGACCTTCTCTTGGTTCAACTCGAATACCTTGGTTTGTTCTGCAGATGCCTTATTTTATGCACAGGTGGCTACAGAGGAGCTGGTTTCAACTACAGCCTATTTAGTCGACCTATTTGTTCCAGGTTTGTTACTGTTGCTGAGGTATAAAACTTACACGGTTCCTTGTGGTCAAGTATTTGATCACTCGGTTCAGTTTGTAAAGGTAAGGTGCGAAGCATTAGTATTCAGTCAGCTAAGCTAGCGTTTGTGCTGGATGCCTGAATTCAACGATTTTCATTGCACCATGTGCATTAAAGTGTTGGTTGTTTGAAATAGATCTCAAGTCCGTTTATATTCTTTAGCTAGTAGACTAGAAGGTCTCACAGCCTCGGACTTCTAAAATTGGAAGCACCTCAAAGGCTCAAGCTCCTTTATTATTGCTAGGTGCATCAACTTCTCTGCTTTGGTTTCAATTTTCCAAAACCCTAGAACTGAATCAGATGTTTGGATGATTAGGCCTCTGCGATCTCATATTCCTTAGAATATTAACCCTTTTGGTGTTCCCGGGAATTTCCACAAACATGGCTAATTGGGAAAACTGAAAGCATCAGTACAATGAATCCATTGATGCGTATCTGCTGCTGCCTACTTAGCATCTGCATATTTGGTGGGTTTGTGGTTCTTGAATACGTTAGGCACCCCCTTCTTCTTCTTCCTCTTTCTCTCTCTCTCTCTCTCCAAGAAGTTGAGGATTCAGCTGCCATAGATAATCAGAAAAATGATGTGAGAAGTTGCTTTCCGTTTCAGATACAAATAAGATAGGTGTTGGTTTTCTTTTTATTTCTTGGTTTAGTCTAATGCACATATGCGTGCTTGGGTTAAATAAGAGAAGGATCTGGTTCAGAGCGAAGTTTTGAATTGAACGTTGTTGCATGTGTTGCCGAAACAAGATTGTGAAATCGTACTTGTTTGCAGCCCTTGTTGGATTTTAAGTTGCCAAATAGATCCCGTCATTGTTGGTTTATTAGATGCTTTTGTCTGTGAGAGAGGGAATTTGTCATGTATATCATGTTTGTGCATTTCTTTTTTTGCTTTGTGGGGCACGAGTGCTATTTAAATAGTAAGGTGTTTGAAAAAGTGTAAAGGGTAACCTTATTACACTTGTGCTCAATAAAGGAATTTATAAGAATGCATGTATCAGAAGTTGCAGGATCCATTATACATATATACACAACATATTTCAGCTACAAGTAGCTGTATCTTACCTTACTGATCATAGAAGTACTCATCATAACCCTTTCTTTGTCTATGGTCTACATGTGCCGAAGAAACTGTAGTTTAGGCAACTATCAGTCATTTGGGGCCATCTGTCGGACTGTGGGTTCACTTCTGTTGCCATAAATGGTACTGCATTGTCTTGCCCTTTCATCAGATAGTCCGTTTTCTTTCCGCTTTAACATCCAACTAGGTGAGGGATCTTGGAGTGGTTTCTGAGGTGACTCTCCTTTGCTTTTCTGTCTTCTCTCTCTTTGCTCATTCTTTGTCAAAGCTACCTCAAAAGTGTTGGTAAGCTAGCGCCAAACAAAATAAGCTAGGATTCGCCAGTGTCGCTTCAAGAAATGGTTGGAGTTGTTCCTTTTCTAAAGTAATGAGACTGGCCTTTGGGTGGTGACCCGTTGAAAGATGATAATCTAAAGTGTGGTATTTGTGCTGCCTGTGATCAGCTAAAATGGGTGGTGGAGAGCACGCTTGTTCGGTTTATGGAGATTGGAGGCTCCTATTCAGGTGCCATCAATTTTGGGAGGGGCAGATGCTGGACCACTCTTGGTGTAGTTTTGGGTGTGTTAGGCTTCTGCCACTGGCTGGCTTCTTAAGGCATTGTCTTGATGACTTCTGCATCAAGTCTATATCATGGTTATTTGCAAGGAGCCTGATACACCTGCACATGCACCCTGTGGGAGTTGAACTCCCACCAGAGTAACGATGTTACAGTACCCTACCGTTGAGCGAATCTCTCGGATGTGTATAATCTCACTTTTTATTCGTCACTGTTAATTACCAAACTTTGGAGCTTAGGACGGCAGGGATTCATTAAGGATGTCTTGTTTACGAATCGAACTAAATGTTTGTTTTTTGTGACCATGGATCCTATCGCCACCTAGGTATACTCTTTCTTGTAACTGCCCTTGGATTGATGAGTAGAAAAGACACATTTAAGGAGGCATGATCGTTTTTGGACTCGCCACAATGTGTGTTTATGATACATGTAACGCACTCAACGTGTTTGCCCCTTCCAGGTTACTCGACACACTGGATGCCGGCCGTCAGTTTGATTCCCTGAGTGTGCATGCGTAACTTGGGCCTCCATTTGTAACCAAAACGTAATACGTTAGGTCACTCGGCAAATGGTTCTCGTGGAGGATGTGGACTCCAGGGTCGGCAAATGGTTCTCGTTGGGGATGTGGACGGTAGTGCCCTACGTCTTTCATTGGAGAGAAGCCTGAAACTGATTCGGCATAGTTGTGAAAGTCTGTTCCTCCTTTAAAGGATTCACCTCTTTGCTTTTGTCATATCTAAGGTTTGGAACTGGGCACAGACGTGAACTTGGATTCAAAAAGAAAAACTTTAACTAAAACGATTGGGACTAATGGAGGCTGTCATAACACTTTGAGCAATTTAGTCTTCTGTAAATGTTTGGGTGAGTGTTATTGGAGATGAAAATTGTGGGTATCAAGTTATTAGTGCATTTTTGGATTAGGGAGAGAAGCAGTGGCGTGAATGCTCATATAAAGTGTTTGAAGAGAGTGGTATGTAGTATGACATATATTCATGAGTTTTTATGAAAGATTATGATGTTGATAATGTTATTTTTTGTATTGCATAAATGAAAGATGCTCTTGTATTAGTAATTATTGGATGTTCATGTGAAACATGAGTTCAATTATTGCTACTCCATAAAACATAACGTTTGTATTCTTTTGTATAATAGGGTCGACGATATTTTTGTTGTTAGTGTTAGATATTGAGTAGTGAACTGTGAGAGACGTGTGGTATATGTGCTATCATCATATTGTACATCATTTTTTGTGATAATTATAATATCTTAAATTTTGGTTATATTATTTAAGTATTTAGTTTATCTAAGTTGCGATTAACCCTCTCTTGTGTTAATACTTTTTCGTAAATGCACATGACCGATGACTCTATGATACCTTCTATCTTTTCATCATGGTAATGATATCGACATAAAAGCATTAAGAATTGGCATACTTCATTTTATTAATGTATCGAGATTTATATATAAATGAGAAGACTAGACAATAATATTGAGGATAATGATTAGATGTTATTAATTTCTTATAAATGTAATCATTTTTTAATTTAAATAAAGCATGATTTCATTACAGATGTGTATATTGACGAAATAAATTTTCTTTTATTTCACACATTATTTACATATTACATGTACTTAATAATACAAAACATCTCAAATACAAGTTTGATCCCAAAATGTCATGTATCCTCACCATTATCCCGGTGTGCTCATTGGTAAAATTGTTCGTATATCTCTAACAAGTCTTGCAATATAAGGTTGTCACGTGATGATGGTTGTGACATGTCTTGTAAATGTGCTAAAGCTTTTTTATGTCACATATCGCTTTAAGGTGTTGGTATTAAAAAATTATAAGAAAAGTTAATATTATAATTAAAGCAAAATAAAGTTAGAAATATTATCAATACATATACAATTATTCATTTACTTATATAAAGAATTATGTATCATGTAATTTAGTTAGAGTTGAACACCATTGAGTGATAAAATCTCTCAAAATAATTTGAGGTATTCGAAAAATGTACTATTCTATGTACAACTCATCACACTCATAAAGATATAATATTGAGACGTTAAAGTACTCAAGGTCAAAACAATATGAGCATTGTGTGTCATAAGTAGTGTTATGTGACTCGTATTGTACCTTATACACATGGGTTTTGTAAGTCTATTTGTAATGGAGGACCTTATCGGCATAAATGAAATGTCTTAATGATGACCAAACTTTTGAGCTACACAATCTAGCATATATGGTTTCACAATATCTATAAAAAAGTTGATCCATAATATACGAATGATTTATATGTATTAGAATTCGAGTATTTTGTAGAACTATATGATAGTCAATCTACATTGCATAAAATAAAATATAAGAATGTATAACATCAAAAGTTGCATAAGAGAGATGTTGACGTGTTTGGGATGCATCTCGAAACGAAAAACTTACGGATTTTTCAACGAAAATCTGGTGAAAAATCTCTCAAAACAACTAGGAAAAAAACAAATAAAAAACATACTTTAATAAATCTCCTTTCGAATCAACTTTTTTTTCTTTCTTTTTCGATGGATTTGCATCCGTTCTTTTGTTGGTTATAAATCGAATCACGGGTGCTTGGAATAAGACGGGGGAAAACGAACCGACTAAGAAACGGTGGGACGGGAGTGATAGACGGCAATTCGTGGAAGAGGAGAACGTTAGAGAAAGGTATCTTGGTAATTATCAGGAGTATTTTGAAAGATGTAGAAAAAAAGCGTGTGGATAGTGAAAAAAAGGTATGTGAGTATTAATCGTGTAAATGAATTCAGATTCTTTTCATGCACTTTTGATAAATGAAGCATTTTACTTTTAATATTTAAATCATGCCTTATGATATGTCCCATAAAGAAGAAGATGAAACCACTAATCACGCCTTTCGAACCAGTTGTTGGTTTCCGAAGGTATGGCAGCTAACTAGAACTAGCCAGTAACAACTTTTGAAATACGACTTCGTTATTCAGCTACTTGCCCCACAACAACCTGTTTGTTGGATTGCCAAAAAAAAAAACTGCTTCTACGTTAGGGACTCCCGATGGCGAGGCTCCCAAACACGGGAGACCCAACTCTGCCTATGTCGTCAGGCTCTGGTGGTGAACAAAGCAGAGCCCCTCTCCACACCTGGTCTCAGGTAGTGGGGAAGAGGCGGGGGGTTATGGTGGGGAAGGTGGATAACCAATACAGCATCAATATCTCCAAAGAGGCATACTGGAGCCATGGCGTTGGACCCTTCTCGCAGGGTTTTTGAGCGAAGAACGTTTGAAGAGGATGGGCTACAGATTATGGATGATGAAATTGGGAATAATGCATGCGCACCTATGTTTGAGATAGTCGAGGTTTTCTTGATTGAGTTTTGTGTCATGTAAAGGGATTAACAAGAGACAAATCCCTTCCGGTTGACTTAAGCCGACTTACATACCTATGTTTGAGATGCAACAAAATGTTGTTGGAAAGCTTGTGATGAGATCCATATCTAGGCCAATGGACGTCAAAAGTGCCCTCTTCCAGGCTAGGGAGGATCATACAAGCCTTCAAACAAGTTTCAACATAAAGGGGAAGGGCAGGAGCTTGATACCCGCGATAGGTGTTCGTGGTTTGCCTAATTCAAACTTGCCTACCAAGAAACAGGAAAGGATGAAACAAATGATTCTAGATGGAAAACAAAGAAAGATTAGATTGAGAAAACGACTTACAAGCAAGGAGGTTAGTTGTCATAAAAGAATTGAGCAGGAGGATGTAGGCATTAAATTAAGCACCTGTCTTGTCTCCCTTTTGCTTTAGTTTTTTGCCAAATCTCAGCTATCCTCAGCAGTTTCACACTTGAGGCAGCCATGACAAGTGCTGAAACACTAAATGGTTTGAGGAAAAGGGACATCGGAACAAAAGCATGGGGAGAAGTGCATCCTCGCTACTGATGAGGCATGTCATTGGCACCAGATAGTGTAGTGTGCCCTTTCTAGTGCCCGTGATGCTCCTCAGAGAGTAATTGAAAGGTTATTCGGTTCACTTGCTCTAGGAATAATTATCAACAGGTAGCGTCAATGCTAATAATATCTCACGCTCTAACCCATATCTAATGGCATTGAATGCTTAAAGGAACAGGGATATCTGTACATTACAGAGAGAGAGAGAGAGTTTCTGAATTCTATGGGTTAGGGGATCGACGTACAAGTTTAAGGCTATGAACTCGATACCCGAGACATGCATCTGGTTTCTGAATTCTATGAATTGATTATTTTCTTAAAGAATACAAGCAGAAACAATAGATGCTTTGGTTACTCTAACATTGCTGCTAGTCCAAAATTTAGGCTCCCATTGTCGGATGAATGTAATGTCTCTCGCTGCATAAGAACGATACGAATAAAACGAACTGATATTGTTGTAAGAGAAAGCCAACCAAAGAGCGATCTCTGATATGAAGGCTTGCAAGTTGCAAGTTGATTGAGAACTTAGTTTATTGGCTCGGCCTACAAGAGCAAAGGAATGGGAAATTGGGTCTCTGCCATCTCCATTTGCCTGGAAAACAGAAGCATAAGGGATTAATCATGCTTTGCCCTAACTATAGACTAAAGTTTCAGCATCTGTTTTTTTCTCCTCTTTTTTTGGTGTGTGTGAATTTCATCTTTTGACGTCACGTCAGTTCTCTTCTTTCCGGTCAAAGCATATAGATTGATGCCTCGATCTCCTTCTCTAACTGATAAGCTATTTGTTTATCGCCCATATCTTGAATTATTGATTGTACATGGTTTGCATTGTTCGCTCATTTACGTGAAATGAGAATGAGCATGTTTTTTAAACGTAAGAAGTCAGCTTTCCTATATAATTTTCATTGAAAGATCGACTTTTTGCTTACTGAAGCAAAAGTTAAGGAAGCCAACAGAACAGAAGAACAAAACAAGGAGTGGAACATAGACTACTGGCGGAGCCAGCTTGAATGATCGAGAGTTGCCCCTCTTAACTTTGCTGTCCTCTCTTTGTCATATACGCCTCTCTACGATCTGAACTGAATCCATAAAAAATCTTTATATGCTCGTTCACTTGGCTGAACTCTTAGCTTTGTCTTCCTCCTCTCTCCGACAGATGACCGCTCTCATTATTTTCCTCCTTCTCTCAGTATCATCTCTTTTTTCGGTCTCTTGTTTGAGTTCTGACGGGCTCGTGCTATTGTCTCTCTCAAAAGGATGGACTCTCCCTCTTAATGTGACCTCAGATTGGCATGCTATGGATTCTACTCCCTGCGGATGGGAGTCTATTGAATGCAACGAAGATTTCAGGGTCGTGAGCATTAATATGAGCCAAATTGGGGTTTCTGGCAAATTGGTATCTTGAATCGGACGTCTGACCCACCTCCGCCGTCTCCATCTCTGCAGAAACAACCTGTTCGGCGAGATTCCGGCATCGCTTGGGAACTGCACAGAGCTAGAAGATGTTAACAAACCTTTCTTTGTTTACCAATAAGCTCTCTGGTGCATTACCATTTGGGTTAGGATCAAAAAGTAGTTTTCAGTCCATCGATTTGACGAACAATAGGTTCACTGGATCGATACCAATTAGCATTTGTTTGAACAAGAAACTAAGAATTCTAAATCTTGGGCATAACCTTTTTAGTGGTAGCACACCTTTGGAAGTAGGTGGGTGTAAAAGTTTGATGAGGATGATACTTGGTAACAACAATTTGAGTGGAAGTCTGCCAGAATTCTTCGAAGGTTGCAGCCTCTCCTAATTGGAAATTACAAGAAATCATATCGCAGAATGCTTATTGTTCTAATCTCACATCAATTGACTTGTCTTGCAATAAACTTACTGGCATCCTTCCTCAAGAGGTGGGAAACCTTAAAGATCTGCAGCGTTTGAATCTGTCCCACAATAATCTGGAAGGGCAATTGCCTTCTTGGATGTCAAATTGCGAACAATTGTACTCCCTGGATCTGAGTTATAATCTTTTAGATGGTTCAAATGCAGCCTAGCAAGTTTAAACAAAATGCGTAGTTTGAATCTCCAAGAGAACAGATTGACTGGTGGAATACCTGAATTCTTATCTGAACTTGGACTGATAGAACTCCAACTTTGGTGGAAATATGCTTAATGGGGGTATTCCTCCCTCACTGGGAGAGCTAAAGAGCCTCTATATCGGATTGAATGTCAGCCGAAATGGTTTAACAGGCCGAATTCCTCAACAATTAGGGCAGTTGGATAAGATTCAAATTTTGGACATCTCTCTCAGCAATCTAACAGGTACCCTGTCACCATTTGATACTCTTCAATCCTTATTGAAAGTGAATATTTCATATAATCACTTCACTGGCGTGATCCCGTACTCATGGAAAAAGTTTGTCAACTCTTCTCCAACATCATTTCTAGGCAATTTGGGACTTTGTGTTCCTTGTGAGGGTGGCATTGCCTGTCATGATGGAAGCAACTTGGTTCCATGTAAAGCTGCTACGTCAAAGAAGGCCATGACTACTTGCAGTTCTGATAGTTCTTGGGCTTTTCCTTTTGGCTTCAGCTCTTGTTCTATTCGTTATCTTCAAGTCGCTTCATCATAGCCATTCATTACACTGGATGAATTACCATTACAAGAAGGGTCACCTTTCATGTCGAACCAAATAATAGAAGCTACTGAAAACTTAAACCAACGTCACATCATTGGGAGAGGAGCGCATGGCACCATTTATAAGGCTGCACTTGGTTTAGATAGAACATTTGCAGTTAAACGGATCAACTTAAAAGGTCGACACAGAGCCAGCAAAGGCATGATAAGAGAAATTGAAACTGTTGGGCGCCTAAGGCACAGAAATTTGTTAAAGCTGCAGAACTTCTGGTTAAGTGATGACCATGGTTGCTCTTGTATGAGTTCATGGAGAATGGGAGCCTTCATGAACTCACACCACCACCAGTTTTAGAATGGAATGTGAGATACAAAATTGCTATAGGGATTGCACAAGGGTTGGCATATCTGCACTATGATTGCAACCCTTCCATCATACACAGAGACATGAAACCCAAAAATATACTGCTCGGTTCCTAAACGGAGCCTCATATATCAGATTTTGGCATTGCAAAGATCATGGAACTCTCATCGACTGGACCTGCTTCTAATTGTATAATGGGTACCCCAGGATATATGGCACCAGGTATAGGCTACCTAATCTCTGTCCGTTTTCCTTTCAAAATATTTTCATTGTTACTATCCTTTGTAGTACGACCCATCACTGGTTAAATCTCGGGATTAACTTTATAATGGAAACTTTGAAGCTATTTCTGGAACTTTTGTTTGGCGAACTGTTCTGCTGATTGTCTCAACAGAGATTGCCTTTACAACTGCAAGAAGCAAACAGACCGATGTGTATAGCTATGGTGTTCTCCTGCTTGAACTGCTAACTAGAAAGAAAGCACTGGATCTTTATTGTGGAGAGGAAAAGGATATTGTAAGTTGGGTGAAGTCGATCATGAAAGAAGGTAATGACATCAACAAGATCATTGATCCAAGTTTTCTAGCTGAACTCATGGACTCTTCAGTTAAAGAAATGAACCGAGTGCTCCTAGTTGCTGTGCGGTGCAAGTTAGGGATGCAACTCAAAGACCGACAATGCGGGATGTGGTGAAAAGATTGCTAGATATAAAGGCTTCTCAATATTCAGATGCATTCAAATGAAAACCATGAATTTGAAGATCTTAGTTTGGTTTGGTCGCGTTTGTTGCTCCAATGTCTCTGAAATTGGACGTGGTAAATTTCACTAACCATAATCTCCCCGTGCTTGCGTTTACCTTCTAGCATTTTTAAAGGGTCCAAGGACCACACAAGGATCTTGCTTCTTACCCTTTCTGTCCACATTTTGGTGTTGTGACTTTTCAGTTCCTCTTTTTCCGTCTCCTATGATTAGCTCCTTGTGGCAGTTGTAGTTCTCCTATAAGTCTGTTAATGCATTATAACTTTCATAACTAATAGAAAAATCGATTAAATGACTAATGCACAGTGGAAAGTATAAACTAAAGAAGCATGCTGTGATCGGATGAAATAACATTTTTCTTGATGGGAGACAACTGATGGACTGCAGATGATGAGAAAGTTATGGAAGCACTTCTCAGGGAGCTCAAGAGTAATAATGGTACCAGAGCATGTTTAGATAGATTGCGATTTTGCTTTAACTTTCTCCTTATGCATTCTGCGATTTAATTTATTGTTGTACAGTAGAAATTTCTTCTTCTGCTGAAATAGAAATTTTACAATTTCTTTTATGTTTACGTAGTGTACTCTTCATTCAGCAGTACCAAATAGACGGCATTGCACAGAGGTGGATCTGTATAGAGCTAATGGTACAAGGCTCGTTTATTTTCCATGTCACATTCCCTTCAATGGAAATGAAAAGTATATGCGAAGCTTAGAGTTGAGACTATTTCTATCTAACATTCCTTTCAGTGGAGTCTGTGGAGATGAAAAATATATGCTAATTAAGCTTAGGGTTGAGATGAAACCAGTTGGGTTTTTTACATTCTCAAGCGGGATCAAGTTGAAAGTTGGGCAGCTTTGGGCCCTTTTATACTTGTTTTTTCTCATGAATTCTTAATAGGGGATACCACAATCAGGACAAGAAGAGCTGCTCATAGTTTTCATTTCTTGGTTTAGCTTCTACCTATTCCAGTTCAGATTGTCATGGTTACACGAATCACAAATAAATAGTTTGCTGGTCTTCGCGGCTACGACTTCCATCTTAAAAATGGAACTTGTGACCAAACATATATCCTTGATTAAATGAATATATTTAATCTTAAGGTATTAATTATTTATGGAACTTGCACTACAAAAATTATCATATTCCTTTTCTCTAATGAGCTGGTATGCAGCTCATTTAGCTTGGAAATGGAACTAGTTTATGCTAGTTGTGAAGCATAGGTCTTCGTTATGGCGAGTCCGAACAACCTTAGCTGGGTTCGCTCAGCTCGTTAGGCAGCCCTAACCAATGGAGTTCCAGGATTAATCCTTCAAGATAAATCAACTCGTGTGCACACAAAGCCACAAATGAGCTGTATTCTGCAACAATACAGACCAGCCACCAAATGAATGTTCAACCATACTTCACAAGTATGTGTGAGAGAGAGAGGGAGAGGACAAAACTAAGTGTATGTTGCTGGAGTAATAGGATGATGACGACATGCCATTGAGGTCCTTCATCTAACACTTCACATTCATATATGTAGAGGCTCTACTGTTGATGATGATCAGACGGCATCTGCCTCACCGTACACTTGATTCTATGCTTACCATCTCATGCACATGGCAGCACAGAATATGGCACTGTTAAAATATTGTTAGACTGTTTAGCAAAAGGAAAGAATAAAACACAACGTCATCAAAGAGAACTGTTTCAACATCTTTCTGTGAATGTCATCCGCTAGCTTCCTTTCGAACACAGTGAGACAATAATTAGGCTGCAAAACCAGCCAAGATGAAATAGTTCATGGCTTATTCTGTTTAGGAAGTTCCGTGTTCATGGCTTCTCTTCTTTGCTCATTAAGATGAGAAGATCGCTCATACTGATCAGACATGACGAGATCTAGGGAGGTCGAACTTATATAAAAATTAACTTAGATTTCTACATAGTCCTTATTAACGAAACTCAAAGAGACGAGATGGTCTCTCTCTCTCTCTCTCTCTCTCTCTCACACACCTATTCAAACCCAGATGATTGACAACTTGTCGCCCTATACAAGCCGAGCCGCATCACCTCGTTACCCATGACAAGAGCTCCATCGTTGTTCCACTCTCGAACCTAACGAGGTGATGCGGCTCAGCTTGTATAGGGCGACAAGTTGTCAACCATCTGGGTTTGAATAGGTTCGAGAGAGAGAGAGAGACCATCTCGTCCCTGTGAGTTTAAGGACTATGTAGAAATCTAAGTATATATATATATATATATATATATATATATATATATATATATATATATATATATATATATATATATATATATATATATATATATATATATATATATTACCTCTGGCATATATGTAGTTTAAATTTTTTAACCTTTTATGGTGATGACGGATGATCAATGGCTTTCCTTGTTGAAAGAAGAGAAAACCATGTCATAAGAGACACTTCTATCAGGGTATATTATTCGAGTCGGACAACTCGATCCATGCTTTTCTCGTGTTCAGCTCAACATTAATTATTTTAAATATTCTTTTTAACTAACAGTTCGAAAGTTGAAGATAGTTCAAATTCCCAGCCAAAAAATATATTATGGATTACTGATTGATCAACACTTTATTATTAGTGAATAATATACCTTTTTCCCTTATTTTGTGTCGATATATATATATGTATGTATACAGAGAGAGAGAGAGAGATGTGCCCATGACATAGGGAGAAAGCATAAAAGAAAAACAGTAATGAGATGAGGAAGATAACGAGTACGACACTCCTCCAACGATAAGGGGGTGGGTATATTTTACTTTGAGTAGAAAGTTTGTGGGAAGAGTACCAAAAGGGATTCACCTCTCTCTCTCTCTCTCTCTCTCTCTCTCTCTCTATCTATATATATATATATATCCAAATCTAGGCAAAATACCATCATCAAAGCCATACCTACCCTTCTTAGATTCCAATCAAATTTAGCACAATGATAAAGAAAAAGAAGCGAGTTCAATAATTTGTGACCAAAAATAACCGATGCCAAGGAAGATATCTTTGAAGATAGATTATTTACAAGCATCAGGACAACCGAAGACTCATTATACATCACTTCATTTATGGGAAATAATTGTTTAGGAAAGGAAATATAAATTGAAAAGGCCTGTCTGACCCCATGTTTTTACAGCGAATACATACATACATACATATATATATATACATATATATATATACATATATATATACATATATATATATATATATATATACATAGAGAGAGAGAGAGAGAGAGAGGTGTTATTGTCACTCTCATCTTTGTGCTCTGAATCGTACGTGATCAGCTGAATTTGATCTTAACCTCTACGAATATGATCATCATGTTAGGGTTGTTCGAAGAAGCTGTAAAAAGGCATGCGGATTTTTTAACCATTATTCCCTAGAACAATATAAAAGAAAAGTGACAGAAAAAAGGAAAATTTTGCTGAATTTGGTTTCTGTTGTCCTTGTTTATGATTGCTTTAGCTTGGTTCCATTTGATGCTATGTAACGTCACTCTCTAGATAATTGTGGTACATTGGGGAGGCCAAAACCAGATGCATGCCCCCCAGTTTTGAACTCCCGACCTTCAACTTGTGAGTCGACCCCCTAGCCAGGTCTGCTATTGCTCGTTGCACTGGCCCCTTTTTTATATGAATCAGTTAAACTAAATAAGATAGCCATTCTTTTATCAACCAAGTTGAGAGAGAGATTTCCTTAAATAACCTAAATAAGATTTGAAATTTAAAAAAAAACTCATATATATATATATATATATATATATATATATATATATATATATATATATATATATATATATATATATATATCATACACGCTTATTATTCCTCCATCCTTACTTTCATTTGAAACACACAGATTTTTTCCTTATTTCTCCATCATTTTTATTTTCCTTCCATGTTTCACTGTTGATTGTTAATGCAGTAAGTTGTGGCTTAGGAGTGACTATTTGGTGCTGATTATGGAAAGATCATGAAGGTTGAAGGCTGATTATGGTGACTATTTGCTTATTATGGGTGATGATTTGAGTTAAGTTTTGCATCATTTTCCATGCCTTTCATAAGCATCAGGCTTCACTTTTCTGTCCTTGCTTAATGTTTGATTAATTAACCAGTCTCTCAGATATAAGAGACAATTTTCTGTGCTTGTTTTTGTTCTATCATTCCTCAAGTTCGATAGAGGATAGAACATTTTATTGGTTTCCACGCAAATATTTACTGTGTTCACTTATGAATCCCCATGATTCTTTTAAAGGGTATCAGTTTCATTCACGCTATTGTGAACCCCTCTTGCCTGTAGATTTTTCCAAAACAAACTGAAGCCTATTGATTGGCTTAAGCTTAGCTTTGTCGAGCTCGATCTTGAGCTCAAGCATAGCAATTTGCTAAACGAGCCGAGTCAAGGTCACGAATACTTGGCTTGATTGCGCCGCTATTTACCAGGCCTATTTGTTTTCCGCAGTCCCTCTATTCTGGCGATTAAACCAATAGCACGCCATATAGAAAGTCACGTTATCTTGTATCCTCTCACCAAATTAGTTACCATAAATATGAAACTACTTAGTATCGATAGGAGAACAGAATTAGTCGTTTACAATAAACCATAGAATCTTTAGTAAATATTACAAAAAATATCACCTTCGTTCCCCTTACTTTTTCTGTAACATACAAAAGAAATTTTGAATGAATGCAAGACTTGGAGGAGAAGTTTTACAGGCTTGAACTTATTAATTTGCTTCATTTATTTCTCTGATTCTTTGTCTCTCCTTACTCCTCATCTCATGAGCGTATGGAATGCATTCCCCTGCAGCCAGTTTGGTTGTGTGGTCTGTGGAGCGAATCCTGATGATGCTGCAGCGTTTGTTATCAGTGATAATGAAGAATTAGCCCAGCTGGTCTTGTTGCTAGCCTGCTGCTTCCACCACCATGTTTGACTTTCTTTGTCGTCCAAAGGCGTCGCCAAGGAGAGCCCTTCGATCATTTGTGATTTCATGCTTGGAGACTCAGTCTGGAAGTTGGATGAAATGGTTAAGAGAATTCCAGTTTCAAAAAACTCAATTAGGAATAGAATGAAAATGAAGAGGAGAGTCTTCAAACTCACATGATATGATCCGGGGAGAGGGGGATGCTGGTGAACTATGCTGGTCATTGACAGAGGGAATTGAGGAGAGAATTGCGAGAGGCTGTGCAGATGATACAGAGAAGGAAGAAGATTCCCACGCTCAACTCGAGAGTGCTCTGTAAATTTTGGTGCTTCCTCCATCTGATCGATACAAGTGCTTAAACAGACAGAAAATGAGTAGAAACTGACAATTAAGCAAGAAAAAGTATGATTTGTGTGTACTTTTAACTTAACATGCGCATCTATTCTCCGATCAGTCTGAGATGGCATTGCTGTCGAATCAATCCGGTGATGTCGATGGACATCCGCTGATCCAAATTCCTCTCTTTTCGAATTTGAATTACCCAAACACAAATCCAGGTTTTGTTCGCAAAAATCACCACCTACATAGGAGAATCACATGAATCCCTTCAACAAGATAATTAATCGCTTGGAAATTAAACTTCAGATTTTAATTCTTCTACTCCTTACTTGTAGAAGTAAGGTCATTCTCATAAATACTTGCATCAAAGTTAGTCACAGCATCCTTTCCATTACACTTGATCACCGCTCTGTCATAGGCCCTGCACATTCATTTACGCGACAACTTTATTAACTTAAACATGCTTGCACTTCAAATTTGAAAATCTCAAACTCACTGTAGTGTTATTGGATCGTTCATAACGGCATACCTTGCTGCTTCTATCTCAGTATCAAATAGGCCCAAGTATACATATCTATTTCATTAATAAACAACCAAAAAGAAATTAGAACAGAATACAGGCAATAGTAGCAATAATATATGAAGGACAAAAAAGTAAATTTTTAATTAAAAAAAAAAACTGCAACTTCATACTTCTTCCCCAAGAACTGGCCCATCCTGGCCTCCCATCTACCGCATTTATGCAATGTAACCCCTCTATATTTGGAGCTCCCTCTAGGGAAACCGGCACTTTGTCGTCGAAGGGCGTGAACAAATTCTTCTTTAGTGAGATTCGCCATCTGCAACCAGCATCCAAACCAATCACAAAACGAAACCACCAAAGCATGAAAAGAAGTTATTTGTTTCCTGAATTCACCTGTTTCAAGTCATCCTCATAATCTTCCAAACAGAAATTGATATCAGCATCAACCCCTCTAAACTTGATTGCAGCTCGATCATACGCCCTGATGATTTTAAAGAATAGAAGAAACATAACGAAATGGTATCGATGGTTTCCTTGGAAATTCATGAGAATCAAACAAAAGCAAGGAAAATGGGAGTACCTGGCGGCTGCGTGAGCCGTGTCAAATCCACCTGCAATAGAAGTTTCATAAGGAAATCAGTTTGGCGACATGCAATTCAGATCTCTCTCTCTCTCTCTCTCTCTCTCTCTCTCTCTCTCTCTCTCTCTCTCTCTCTCTGTGTGTGTGTGTGTGTGTGTGTGTGTGTGTGTGTGTGTGTGAAGACATACCAAGATATACTTGTTTTCCGCAGTCCCTGCATCACCAAACACCACAGGAGAAGCCCGATCAAAATCCATTACTTCGATACACACGCGCACACACAGAGAGGGAGAGAGAGGAATACCATATGTGGGACTCCCACCGGCCGGTCCGACGGTAGAAGGTGACGCCGCGATACTGCGAACTGCGGGACCTGGGACCTCGTCGGCTCTTCTTCACGGGTTTCGTCGGCGCATCAGGCTGCTTCGAAGAGCTTAGCTGGTCCGGTTGGCTGCATAGGTTCACACCCACACACTCAGCCGCTCTCGGCGACACGACGGTGGGAACCTCGCCGTCGTCGACGTCCTTCTCGATCGGGAAAAACTGCCTCGTAATGACACCCTCGCTCTCCGACGAACAATTCTCTTCCTCCGGCGTCCATGACACCGGAAACCCGAAAACCCTGCCGTTCGCACTGTTCTTTCTCTTCCTTCCTTCCTCTCCCTCCACCACCTCCGACGACCCCGAATTCTCGTTCGAGTAACTGTTGCTTTCCCTCAAACTCTTCACTCCCTTATCTTCTCCTTCGCCACCACTGCAAATTTCCTCCTCCCTCCTCTCCTCCGGCGAGTCGTTCAGATCCCACATCTCCCTGTCCAAGAAAAAAGCGAACACCCACCAAACAAAACAAAGATCTTTTCGTTCTACGCTAGAATATCTGGTCGTCCGATCACAAAATCCGACTCCCCACAAACCAAAAGGATAGCAGTCCTCAGAGGGAAAACCAACAAAAGGGTGTCTCGGCAGATGTTTGCAGAAAAAGGTAAAACCGCTTATACAATCATGTACATATATAGATAGTGAAAGACAGAAAAATTATTATTTGTTTTACAAGATGCTCTCTTTCACTTTCGTCAATTTTTGCCTATTTAAGTATGTCGGCCACCGGGCACGGCCGGAGAAAGGACGGTATTTTTTACATTAAGCATTTGCACGGTTAATATAAATCAAAGCTTTTTTTTAATAAGAAGAGGCCAAAGCCTAGCACACACTCGTACATGCACCCTCTCAAAGTCAAACTCCCACCAACACCAATCGTACTAAAACATCCTTCATTGAGGCATGTTAATATATGTAACTATCATACATGCACCCTCTCAAAGTCGAACTCCCCACCAACACCAATCGTATCGTACTAAAACATCCTGTTCATTGAGCTAACGCTCTGCATGTTAATATATGTAACTATTGGCCAGCGCCGTGACGGGGCTTGTAATTTTTTTTTAGAACGATTCAATATGGTATCACAAACTCATTACAACCTAAGAATGAACTCAAGAGTCGTCGTAACAGAGCTCAAATTGTCGTGTTTACTTAATAGTGTGAGGTTTAACAGAAATATGGAGTTGACTTAAGGAATCAGAATCCATTTGCACTCAGATCCAGGTTCAGGTTCATGTCAAATTTACAAGTCAAAAAAATTGAGGCTTCAAAGTATTTGCACATTAAACCTCAAAGAATAAGATTGCGCATAGTTGATAATGTCTGAAGTAAGTGTGGTTCAGTTCTGAAACTAATTCCCTTCGTCAGATTCTTCCATTTATCTTTGAATCACTCCCGATCCAAACTTGAACTGGATTACGCATGATTCAATTAACCCGGATTTAGTAATGCAAAGATCCGCATTGATTAGATCCCATTAGATGCCCAATGTAGGGGCCGAACGGTCATTTGAAAATAAAGACTGACTTTACAAGTATTATATTATAATAAATAAATGGTTATGGTGGGGGAGGGTTTAGGAGAGCTTCTCCACGAAAATGGAATCCAAGGTGCGAGGGGGAAATTTCTGAAAGGAGTTGCGTGAACCAATAGGATACGGGGAACAAAGGTTTAGTGGGATCCACACTGACAGTGAGAACCTATTTTCCCTTTTTTTTAATTATTTTTCTAGGCAAAACGCCACGCGTCCGATACTAGAGCGATGGACGGTCGTCGATAAAGGACAAACCTCTCCGAATTAGTATCCTTGATCCTCGTTAAAATGTGCTCCATTCGAGGGTTCTCGATGCTTGAACAAATGACCTGACGAGAAAATATTTTAGGATGAGGTGAATAGCCCACGGTTGTGTAATTTAAGATGAAGGAAAAGATAGTGTAATAACTCATGGCTTAAAGTGATGGAATTTACTTTTTTTTTTTCTTGCCAAAGCCTAACACATGCGTCCTCTGAGAGTCGAACTCCCCACCAACAACAATGGTGTTAGAGTGCCCTGCGGCTGAGTTACCGCTTGGTGCTGAAGTTAGCTTCTTTGAAAATATGACAAGCCGAACAGGTACTTATAATGTAGCACATGAAGCTCATAAATGTTCTTGTACTATAAGGAAAGGTGAAGTTAATACTAGACGTTATTGTATTAATGACATCTCTTACAAGTCAAAACCTTTTTCTTTTGTGAAATACAAGTTGAGACATTAAACATGACGAAAGAAATACTATCTATTGACAATAACATTAATATTTCTATTTAAACATGCTAATTTGAAACCAACTTGTATATTGGATGGGTTACTATTAAAGAAGGAAAAGAATGGTGCAATTCTTAAGATGCATTTCTCAAATGTTGTACTATGAATTTAAAGCTAGATAATCTATCAATTTGGTGTAGTTCTTATTTTACCTGTTCATGACGAGGTATGAAATCTTATCCTCATATAAAGAGAGGAGTGGTTGAGGTGATAAAGTAAGAAACATTTAATAAATATGCACTAAATGCATGAGTACAACTGCTCATCCCATTCAAATCTATATTATTGACATTAAATTTAAGCACATATAGAATTTGAGCATTTACTACTCTCTCTCTCTCTCTCTCTCTCTCTCTCTCTATATATATATATATATATATATATATATATATATATATGTGTGTGTGTGTGTGTGTGTGTGTGTGTGTGTGTATTAACATCCCTATTTCATTTGGGACGATGTATGTGCAGACGTACCCTAAGTAAGTGGAGGGCGAATACGAGGATGGCTTGTACTGGACCAGTCCCTTTCAAGTACTTGAAAGCCAAATTAGGCATATCTTTTATGCTAAAAGTTTTCGGTGTGTATCTTTAAAATCATCCATAATATTTTGAGAATGAAAATGATACTTGTGGCATACGGTGATATCATACGGCCAATGTATTTTGTTAATAACAGTTAATATAAATGGCAATTAAAAATCACTTTCATTAGGTCATCCTTGTTTGGTTTGCATGCTCATCTAACCAAAAGGCCAACCACATTTGGCCAAAACTGTCTTCTTTTTCTCTTTTTTTTTAGTCGAGCTGGGTTAGGCAGATCCCTACGAGATCTGCACGCCCAGTATTGAACTCGTGACCTTTTAAGTCAAAGATTCTTTCGCGCATGGCTCTTTGTGCTATTCCACGCACTTATAATAACTTCTTTTAATGGTTAATGACAAAAATATTCTCTGTGCGTATTACGTGCTAATCAATGAGTCTGGATGATTAGACCAACTATATAATACAAATTAATACTGCCCATTAGCACAGTGAGAATGATCTTTGGCTACTGGATTGGAAATCTGAGGTTTCTATGGGTAGTGCATCTACATTGAGCCGAGGTTGAAAGGGAATAAATTAAAATGTTTATTTGAAAATTTTAAATTACAATTCTTCTTAATATCTTATGTACTTTTTGTCGGCGTTGTTTTATTTTAAAATTGAAGCATTCATCACATAACTACCATATTAGTTGATTTTATTTAGAAAACCTTATATATAAAGAGAAATCAATCCATTCACATATTGATTCATGCTTTAATCTTCTTAAAGCGTGTTGAGAAATCTTATCCATTCACATTTTATTTTAATCTTCTTAAAAATCTCAATCATTGACTCTCTAAAATCAACAGTTGAAATCTTTAAAGTAAAATATATTATATAGAGAGAGTCTGAAAATTATAATGGGTCGAACTTCCTAGAATGCCGAATTGTGAACTAAGAAAAGGAATTGATGCAAGCAAGGAAAAGCGTGTTTCAAGAGGCGACAAATCATCTCACATCATATATATACTGTATAAAAGTGGAGGGATTATGAGAGCAGTGAGTTCTTTGAGTTTGATCAAGACAAGGCCATCCTTGGATCCACACGAGTCATTTTCGTCGTCACCTACAAAACACACACACTCTCTCTCTAGATTGGACCTTCCATTAGGCATCTCTCGTGGGGCATAAGCCCTACGCGCCACTGGGACCCACAACCCTCGCTAGGGCGCCACTACCGTGGCGCTGCCTTCTTCTAACACTGTTTCATCTTCAACCTCCAGCTATTTACTTTTCATCATATTACCATCTATACTCCAAATTAAGCATGGAGAATAGGTCTTCACATTAAATTCTAATATGTCCTTCAACTATCACTTCCTCTCAGGAAAGGTCATGATGAAGTCATGAGACACGCGTTTTGCTAATCTTATTTCTTCTTATATAATCATGTTTCTCCTTTATTAAACTATCTCAATGATTCAGGCCAAGTTAGCCACTATACTTTTCTCTATTTTAATATTTCTTTTGATTGTGACAACAACATCAACAACAACAATTAAGCCTTTCCCCATACTAGATGGGATCGGTTACATGGATTCTTGGATTCTTTGTTTCCATAGAGCTATCATGTGTCATGTTAACCGTTAACTCAAAATAAGCTGGATCATTCTTTATTGTTTCTTTTCAACACTTTTGTAGTCGTCCTCGACCTCTTTTAATACTTTCCAAAATTAGTTTTTCATAACTTTTTATAGGTTCTTTCTTTTAATTCTTTGATTGTGACATGTTAAAAATATATATATCTTAAATGCATAAAGTCTTTCGTTATATAATCTTACATAAACATTTGTATTAGAGATTTGAATTATCGTACATAAGTATAAAAATATAACGGTACTCTAATTTAAGTCTATAATATTAATTTTAAAGATCAAACAACGAAGGTGTTTCCGCAAAAACTTAGTACTACAAAAATCATTATGCATTTATAATGCTATTAATATAAAAGAGGGAGAAAACCGTTCATGCAATTAAACCTAGGGTAGGACTAACTTAACCCTAGCAATAGGCATGTTTAATTCATGGGATCCACATTATTAATATATTGCAGTGGCTGTTTCATTTAAGAAGGCCGGAGTGGTGTCACTGTCTGGCTCTGTGTCCTCCAAAGGCCATCCTTCTCTAGTTGACCACTTTGGGGCAAGCAGATACATACAATATATAGTGATGGTGGGCCCTAACAAATGAATGAGAGAAAAAGAGGGCCCTTCCTTAACCCTCCTGACCTATCCATAAAAGCCAGCTCAACAATCATGTGTGCTTGTGATGCCCAACCTTTTGTGCTTTGAATTATATGACAACCAACGTTTAGTGCCTATTCATAGAGGGATGTATATATTTTTTATCTTATCATGGTTTGTATATATACATGCAAGCATATTTTATCATCTACCTATATATACCAGGACTTTGACCCACTTGTTTGAACTGGGTTCCTGTTTCCAAAAGTAAATCCATGCACCAAACCTCGGAAACCATTCTCTATCTTCTTCTTATAGCATCTTCTTTATACACATGCACACGCGCGCGCACATGCACACACCATTGCCATTGTTGCTCATTTCTTTTTAGTAAAATTATTTACAACTTGTGAGTTGTTTTCGTTTTTGATGAAGCATGTCAATAATCAATTCCTTACTCTTGCGAAACATAAGGATTTTGAAAGGACTATAAAGGAGTGCTTGATTACATGTCTTGGGATTCATGTCACAATCAAATCTTAACTTGACGTGCAGTAAAAAGACATATTATTCTTTTGCTTTTTACTCCATTATGAGGTTCAAAACTAGAGTTCCAGTTTCATAATCCAGACCTTGCAATAAAATGCCTCTTAAAGAGTTGCATACATAAAAGCCAATCTTTTTAGCTACAATTTTGAAAGGAGGTCATAGGTTCGATTTACATACGGGGAAATGAATGGGCGTGAAAAGGCTCGGTAGGTTAATCGAGTCGTAGGTTCGAATCCTACTTGAGAGATCAATGAAGGGGTCAGCTTGGGCTGTGACTGAGTGTGACCGACTCCTTGCCTGTATAAGCAAAGCAAACAAACAGTGGCAGATTTACATGATAAGAACAACTGAGGAAAGGACTTCATAAGGGTAAAAAACAAAGGGAACACTAAATTCTCTGGTTGTTCACATGGCAAGTACAAGCATGGGATAACTCTAGCAGTGTGTCCTATCCAATTTTGGCTTATATCATCTCTCTGGCATCTTGGAATTTAGCTCATGTAGTTACTTTGATTTGTTGTTATTCCGGATACAAGGTAAAGGGCGCACTTTAACCTCCTACCATATGGAAGTGTAATCCTCTGCGGACCTTCAAAAGTTGGGCAAAGTTCAGGTGATGTACACTAGGGGTGTTCGAGAACCGACAAAACCGAACCAAACCGACGATTTGGTTTAATATTAGATGTAGACTACTGCAGTTCAGTAGTTCTAATAGGGAAAAAAAAGACATGATTCAGTTTGGTTCGGTTCTTGTATCAAGCTCATGTATACATATATATATATATATAGAGAGAGAGAGAGAGAGGGAGAGAAAAACTGAGATATACTGAATGCATATCATACTTAATAGTTATAAGATGTGTAAAGTGGTGGGCTCCTTTGCATTTATTGTTGTGGAACCATCATTTTGACACTACGAGAATTTATTCAGTATCAAACTCATTGAATATAAGTGTCCTTATATATATATATATGTCAAAATGATGGTTCCACAACAATAAATGCAAAGGGCTCCACCGTTTTACACATCTTATAACTATTAAGTATGATATGCATTCAGTATATCTCAGTTTCTCTCTCTCTCTCTCTCTCTCTCTCTCTCTCTCTCTCTCTCTCTCTCTCTCTCTCTCTCTCTCTCTCTCTCTCTCTCTCTCTATCTATCTATCTATCTATCTATCTATATATGATGGCATAATATTTTGTAAGTGAAACTCAAAAATAAGTAAAATTATCATTCAAAACCGAATAAAACCAGAACCATCGGTTCAATGTGGTTCAGTTTTCACCACGACAAAAAATTAAGAACTAAAAATAGTGATTTGGTTCGAGTTTGAGTCTAGAACCAAGCTATAAATACTCCCTAACACACACACACACACACACAC
The DNA here is from genome assembly GCA_036023115.1 of Brasenia schreberi. Classification (NCBI taxonomy): domain Eukaryota; kingdom Viridiplantae; phylum Streptophyta; class Magnoliopsida; order Nymphaeales; family Cabombaceae; genus Brasenia; species Brasenia schreberi. Next base: position 40,201,565 of record JAYKKT010000090.1, read on the forward strand.
ACACACACACACACACACACACACACATATATATATATATATATATATATATTACTTTTACTGAATTTATCGTGATGCAGCCAGCTCAACTTGCCATGAGGTGTAGCGGTTTCACTTGAGGTTACTCAACGATGATTCATCATGAAAAATTAATGAGACAAAGAAGTGGGAAGTCATCTTAAGGAGCGGAAATTTTTGGATGGTGCTCTCTAGATTGGATAGCTTTGAAAGATAGAAAGTAACACATTAATTTGTAAGCAAGCAGCAGTTGGGTATTTAGTGTGGCCAATACAATAGCCCCACATCTTAAATTAATGCCAAGAAAATACTCTTCTGCAAATTATGCAATACTTCACATTAATCACTGAGATGGTGTGGAGGCATGTCCTAAAGGGATTTCCTTTTCTGCCATGGCCCATACAGCAATAATTCCACGCATAGCCGAGAATATCTTATTGTAGTCACTGAGATGGAAGATGCTCTTTACCTCCTTTCTGCAATAAAAACACACACACAGACTCATATATAGTGAAACGATTGATGGGCATACCTTTACTTCGTGGGGGCATCACATGCACCTCCTTTTCTAGTCTAAAAGGAGTCCTTCATTATAGGGAAGTCACCTTTTAATTTATTCCAAGTGTTCTCTGTCTTATGTTGTGGGAACACTGTGGGTGTGTTTGAATGCAAGGAATCACACAACTGGATCTCAAAAGCACCTCAAAAGGAAACCTATGAGTTAGAATTCAAGGCTTATGTAAATGTTGAACTGTTAGACTTTTGCATGTGGAACTATGAAACCCCGCTAACCTTTTGCATGAGCAATTGAGCTCTTCGATATGGTAGTGATTGTTCTTCTCTTTCGCATTTTCTTAACAAAGTTTTCTCCTTTCGAGACAACTTAAAGAAGGGTACTTATCATCTACAAAAAAAAAAAAAAGTGTATTTTTGAAGATTTGTCAAAGGGGCAAGTTACAATTTTTTTCTCTAAGAAGCTAAATTTATGCTTAATGTTAAATTTACTTCAAAATTCCCTTGATATTAAAATTTTAGTTGTGATTATAACCTAAGTGTTATGAAACTCAATTATTCTAACCTTTTTAAAGCTCCAGTTTTCATTGGAGATTCTAGTGTTTGAGTTATTTGTTATTATGTGTTGTCGTCAGAAGTCATGCCGCAATTCTAATAGCACTTGACCAAACCTACAAGCGGATCTAGACATAACATGGGCATGCTAAAGAACGTTGAGCCTCATTTCCAAAAGAAAAATCAAATAAAAGAAGCAAAAAAAAGATGACATATTACAAATTGGATTATGTGAAGAAGACTAGTGAAACTTTGGAAGCTTATAAGAAAGCAAAAAAAAGAAGCAAAAAAGCCGTAAGTGAAGTAAAAGCCAAAATTTGAGAGGATTATATAAAAAAAAAAACTTAACTTAAAAGAAGGTGAAAGAGATATTTATAGGATAGGTAAGGCTAGAGATAAGAAAACTAAGGATCTTACTTTTGTTAGATGCATCAAAGATGAGGATGGGAAGATTCTAATGGTGAATGATGATATCAAAAATAGATGGAAAATTTATTTTTATAAGTTTTTTAATGAAAATACATATGATAGTATTAGTTTAGGAGAGTTAGCCAAATAAAAATATATATAAACCACAATTTCTATCAGCGTATTCAAAAGAATGAAGTCAAAAAGGCTATTAAATACATGAAGGTTGGTAAATCTATATGACCAGACAATATTCTTGTAATAGTATGGAAAATCTTATGAGAGATTGGGTTCACATGGCTCACAAAACTATTTAATGAAATATGGAGAACCGAAAAAAGTGCCCAAGGAGTAGAGAGTGAGTACACTTATACCCATATATAAGAACAAGAGAGACATTAAAAATTATATGAATTATTGAGGTATCAAGTTAATGAGTCATACTATGAAAATATGAGAAAGAATTATCAAACATATGTTAAGACAAGTATTGAGTACAACTGAGAACCAATTTGGATTCATGCCCAATGGATCTACTATTGAAGTGATTCATCTATTGAGACGTGTTATGAAACATTTTATATCAAAAAAGAAAAACCTTCACATGATGTTTATTGATTTCAAAAAGCTTATGATAGGGTACCAAGAGATGTTCTTTGGAGAAACTTGGAAAAGAAAGATTTTTCATTGACATAAATAAATCTTATAAGAGACATGTATGATGATGCAAAAACTTGTGTGAGGACTCATGAAGGAATGAAAGACTCATTTAAAGTTAATATTGGGTTACATCAAGCATCAACTTTAAGTTCATATTTATATATATTGACCATTAATGAGTTAACAAAACATATTCAAGGTGAAGTTCCTTGGTATATGTTATTTGCATATGGGATTGTGTTAGTGGATGAGTTTTAAAAAAAAGTTAGTAGGAAATTGAAACTATGGGAAAAAATGTTTGAAAGTAAAGGCTTGTAGAGCAAAGACAAAATATATGGAATGTAAGTTTGATCATTTGCGTACTTCAAAGGACATAGAAGTTAAGATTGACATACATTTCATCCCTCACAAGGAAAGATTTAAATACCTGGGTCAACTTTTCAAAGTGATGAAAAAATTGATGGAGATATTTTACATAGAATTAATGTTGGTTGGTTAAAATGGAGAGGGGCATTAGGTATTCTATGCGATAAGAAGATATCATTAAAGTTGAAAGGTAAATATTATAAAGCAACAATTAGACATGCTATGTTTTATGGTTCTGAGTGTTGTTCAGCTAATCGTCAACATATGCAAAAGATATCTCTAGTAAAAATGAAGATGTTGATATAGATGAGCGGTCACATAAGGAAAGGCCATATAGATAATGAGGTTATTAGAAGCAAATTGGGAGTAGGACTAATTGAAGATAAAATGAGAGAAAATTGTTTAAGATGGTTTAGACATATAGAAAGATGACCCAAGGATGCTCTCATAAGAATATATGAAAAACTAGATTGTAAAAATGTTAAAAGAAAGAGAGGAAGATCACAAAAGTACGCAAGACTTTTCCACTTTTCTTTTCTTTTTCTTCATCTAACAAGATCGCAATTTCTGTTCCCAGTTAAATAATATTTCACTGGGAATATTATGAGTACAATTCTTCTCGCATAAACAATATTTTCTTCTTTTATGGACTCGATCCACAGAAAGTTGTTAGCTCCATGGTCGTGTCCTTTAATCCTTTCCAAGGAGAATGCCAAGATGCGAATATCTTGGTCCCTTTTCTGAACAACGAAGATCTTCGAATCTCTGAATCAACAAGCACCAATCTTTATGTAATTTTAAATGGAAATACATGCAAGGCTTTGTTGCATAATCACCCTTGAAGCCTTTAAGAGGGCAACGTCGACCTGAATAACAAGTAGTGCCAACTTTTTCTTGCCCCATATGGAGAACTATGCACTATACACTTGGATCACACTAAGTCTTTATGATGTACAAGAGCATATCCTTTGATCACGCATTTGCATGTGTTTCTATCTACTTACCTATCTAGAGAGAGAGAGTGTTGCTATCTAAGTATATGGAGAGAGAAGAGAGATTGTATGTTGCATGTCTCTAACACACACTCATATGTCCACCTAAGGGCATGAGCGTCTTTAAAAAGTTATAAGAGTGTAAAAATATAAAAGATAATTTTATAATGCTTGTACCCAAAAAAAGGGAATGCATGATCTAATTTTCATATATATATATATATATATATATATATAGATAGATAGACTGAGAAAGAGAGTGATTGAATCTTGCCCACCATTAACGCAATTCACTCATGTTTGACGATTACTTTTATAGATAAATGTAATAACATCATCTTTCATTTTTTTATAAACGCTTCAAAAATTAAATTTTGAAGCGGCACAAAAGTGTAACCAATAGAGGTTATTAGAAACAAATTAGGAGTGACACCAATAGAGGATAAAATGAGAGAATATCGTTTAAGATGGTTTGGACATATAGAAAGAATATCAAAAAAAGAAGAACCTCTAAGAAGGTATGAAAAACTAAATTTTGAAAGTAATAAAAGAGGTAGAGGACGACCACAAAAGTGTTAGAAAGAAACAATAAAGAATGATCTAGCTTATTGTGAGTTAACTGCTAACATGGCACAGGATAGAGCTATGTGGAAACAAAGAATCCATGTAGGGGACCCCATCTAGTATGGGAAAAGGCTTAGTTATTGTTGTTTGTTGCTTTAAAATTAAATTATAGTCATGCTACTAAAAAAACAACTGAGCAGCACCTTAGGAGTGGGGTTGATCCTAAGTTTTCCTATATATATATATATATATATATATATATATATATATATATATATATATATATATATATATATATATATATGTGTGTGTGTGTGTAGAGAGTGAATACATTGTCCATTGCCTTCACAAAATCAACCATAAGGCTCGATAGACGACTAAAGAAAAAATTGAGCAACAAAAGTTGTCGAAAGGATGGATAAGGATTAGTGTCAGGTAAGGGAGAAGAAAAGGATGATATTATCTGACAAAATAGCAAGAAATGTGATTGAAACTTGGTATATAATTAATGACCATTCATAAAGGACTGATTTTCTTAGTCAGTGTTTGTGAGAGTCTTAATCGATCATGTGCATATCCATTAATTTCTATGCATATATCAATGACAATTGATAATCAATATGAGATTTTATACTTAACCCAGAAGACTTCTTTTGATGATGATCAACCACCCATGAGAATCTAATGAAACAAACAGCAAAATAGAATGATCAAACGCAGAAACATTCATACAAATTACAAGAAACTAGATTCGCACAGTTTGGAGGTATAATCAATCTCAATTACAAGATGGAAGCCTCTTTATATATCTATTGTATCCCAACTGACAAATATGGATATGTGATGAAAGAGTGAATACGGCTCTGCATCAAACTCCAAGGAAACTCCACAGCAACAGTCACGGTGTCTAACCCTAATTCACAATGTCGTATCTCTTCATGAAGCAATGTGAGATCAAATTGATGACTAAATCCGAATCCACTTCCAAGATCAGACACTTATATGATCTAAATTAATCATTATATATAAACTAATTAACATGTTCTTTTTTACTCTGATCAATTCCTAGACAAAATTTCGACATCTCGACGTGTCCAAACGCCTTTCGCAATATTATGTGCAAATTGCAGACTATCTTATTGGGTGTTTATTTTTAAAAGGGAATAGGATTGATCCTTAACTGAAATTTCCATCAGATCCTGTTATTAGCTGTCATAGCAATGCAAGTTGCCATCACCTTCACCGTATACATCGATTTTTCTGCTTATTTCAAAATTAACAAGTTGGTCCGTAAGATCATTCAGGAACCTTTAATCTGTCTGCATTTTTAATGAAGTTAATAAACATCTTGAAAGTTGGGTAATTATGCGTCAGTTGATAAACACATTCAACGTGAAGGCATCATTTTATTACGAAGTCCCTTCTGCTTATTACAGTAACGTCAAGTTGGCCTGTAAGAACATTAAGAAATTGTTACCTCTCCGTGCCAACAATGAAGTATACGAGCTTTAAGTTAATACTAAGGCGACTAATTATTCATTATCGGTAGGTACCTAAACAATTCAACGTCAAACTTCCACTTCCAAATTCGCCTCTGTTTATTTCAAAAATCACAAGTTGTTCTGTCAGATCCCTTAGAAATTTTAACGTGTCTGTACTAGCTGAGATGTATGATTATTAATGACATAAACTTCTGAATTTAATGAAAAATACACCTTTATGTACACGCATACACATCTAAGCATGGAATATGTACACATGCACACTCAGTGCACACCGGTACCCTTCGCCACTCAAACCGCCCTCTGCCAACCTCTTCCACCTTCCTCTGCAATCTAATCCCCTGGTGGTGGTCGTGGTGTCAATATCGCCATAGATGTCGGAGAGAAGCTGAGGAAATACAGGTGTATGGCTGAGTGCGGAGGAGGGAGGTTCAAGTGGCGGTATGCAAGCACATGAAAGGAAGTGTGCATATTCTACTTAATGCACACCCAACTACTCGCACACAAGCCCGCATACTCATATATATATATATATATATATATATATATATATATATATATATATATATATATATATATATATATATATATATATATATATATATAGAGAGAGAGAGAGAGAGAGAGAGAGAATTCAACGTGAAAGTGAGGAGAAGAGAGAGAGAGAGAGAGAATTCAACGTGAAAGTGAGGAGAATTGGCCAACTTGGCCTGTCCTGAACATTCCATCTTGAAGCCTTTCACTGCACATGGGTAACTCCTACTTTTAATATATGAGGCAACGCTATGGGATCGGTGCCCCCACTTGCAATCCAGTGCATTCGAACTTCCTTCTTAAGACATTATTGTTAAACTTAAGATTGTCTAATTTGGTTGTACGTAAGAATATTTTTCAATCTTTTTACTTTGTTTCATTAATGGTCTGCTTCTCTCCACGTTATACCTTCATATTCGAAGTTGTCACCTTCTTGGAGTTATATTAATATAAAATAACATATAAATATTAAATAATAAAGGTGAGGGTCACCCACCATAAAGTTGTTCTTCTTTGTCTGTTTCCAATGGCCTCACCGGGCATCCATTTGTGATACTCTCCCCTTTTATATTGCATCAACAGTGTTTTATGTTGATTGAAACCTAGTCACTGATATCTCAATTATTTAATGATTTTCTAGACAAAGGATCTTCGTGGAGCATTCAAGTCCACAAGAATGTTAGAGGCTCATTCGTACCTTGCTTTTTTTGTCATGTTAGCACATAGATTAAGTCATAGAAACTGCCATGTATGTAGGTCGAAAGGAGATATTAATTTGAAATTACATTTTCCCTAAACTATGGAGACTTGACGGATGAACGTCTAAGGTACTAAATATTCAAATAGTCGCATTTTTCTTGAGGTATTTCACTATTACTGCTTAATTAAGATTTAGTTTCTTTTCTCCCTTCAAAACATAGGGTATTCTCCAAGTAGACCATTGTACGAAATTCTATTCAATAGTTTTAAGTTTAGATTATTGAATGAATTTGGTACCATGGTTTAGATAAAACAACCAAAGGTTTGTGGTTATAATTGCATGAATGCATTTAATGAGAACTCTTCTTAATGCTTACCATTTGATGCATGTAAAAACTTGGATGTAGATAGGCACTCAAGGATTTAGCTCACAAGATGGAAGTTGTGAGTTTGATTCTGGGGTGTGCATACATGGCTTCTGTATGTCTGTTTTATCCAAAAGAAAAAAGAAAAAGAAAGAAAAACTTAGTTGTAGCTAGGAATTTTGTATGTTATGTTTGAACTATATAATATAATCTTTACACTAGAATTAATTTACCCCACACAAAGAGCAATAGCCCTCCTGGCTAAGTTGTCGACCCACAAGTTCAAATTCATGAGTTTGATACCTAGGGGTGTGCATCTTGCATTGGCCTCCCCGTTGTACCAAAATTAGAATTATATTTTCCCCATAACTTATGAAAACTTCCTAAATGCACCTGATATGCTGAATCTTTTACGTCTTACACCTACCTTTTCCTGGTATTGCACAACTACTGACCTCAGTTGCTTTGGATTTTCCTTTTCCCCTCTCTAAAATGGTATATATTCCCTTCTACCGTAGTAAATGCAAAATGTATAAATATGTTATCGGGACACTTGACTTGCTTTGTGTCTTGTTCGAGTAACAACTTAGCCTTTTCCCATACAAGATGGGTCGACAACCTGCATTCTTTGTTTTCATAGAGTTTCATAATGAATTTAATTATTAATTGCTTTCTTCCAACTAAATTTATTGATTATCTTACATCAAATCGGAAAGGTCCAATTAACTTTTATTCAAATCCCAATGCATTTGATTGGATGGTTGTGATCAATGTAAAATGACTGGCTTCTCGTCTCAAAGGATTGCGGGGTCTAAGGACAAAAATCGATATAATTTATTGTACATTGGCATGCACAGGCCAGCTAATGTACGAAGACCTACGTGCATGAATCCTGACTTCACATTGAAATAACATAAAAAGAAAATGGTGCACCAAGGCTCTGTACTTATTTTATTATTCATGAAGACTGAAACTCGACCAGGCCTTTGAGTAATTGGCAGTACGATGAGGCAGCCTAAGCCGTCCATCTCAGAGATGGATGGTGTTAAACAAACTGTTCTTCATTGTGTCTGTGTATAATGTCTAAGAAAAGCAAGGTATGGGGATCAGGACCCACTGAAGTGCATTGGTCTCAATCCTTATGAGCTTAACCTAAGTATCTAGGCTTGAATTGATCTTCTCTCATACGGGCATTTATACCTTTCTAAGGCGAGATATTTCTATAACATCACTTATCACCTTACTTATAAATTATTATATTATATGTAATATCAATTCATTACGTTGTCACATCAACATCACCAATCATATCAAATGTAATGCTGATCTCATACTAATGTGGCTGTGAAACAACAAGTTCATCACTCTAGCAACGTAAAACAGGTTTTTATATCATCTTCAAGCCACACCATTAACGGTTTTGAACTAACATGATAAACCTATGAAACATTTCATATTCAAAGCAAATTTTAAATCAGGGAAACTAAATTGATAAATTCACAAACTAAAGGGTAGTTACATATGTGAAGTTTTTCTAGAATAAAATAATGTTTTCGGCCATAGTAAGGAAGAACAAGGTTGTTTTACAGCTAGACCAAGTCAGATTATGGGCTATTGCTCTTAGTGCCAGTGACACCATTATTTCATGGTGGGCCTGAACCAAAGTTTTGAACTTGGCTTTGCCAGCCGCCTACAATAAACTCAGACGAGCTCAGTCCGCTTAAGTCCTGACCGGCCAGGCGGCCCGGAAATAAGATAAGGGAAAGGAAAACCAAGCTCTTAGTCTTCTAGCACAAATAGCTGGGATATATACGAGTTTGAAGGATTTAACCCTTGTTATCATGGCATGCAACTGTTTCAGCCTCTTTGTCGTCTGTAACTAAGCTTCTTGTTGAGCATTTTTCATGGTTCGAACTTGTGACATCCCCATGTTTGTCAAATTTCAGATGAAAAGAGCCCATTAGTGATCTTATATGGATCCTTGATTAAGATGCTTTGTCTTTGAGATCCAAATCCAATTTCGAGTCTTGTTTTATCTTTAAGATAGTACAGAATTAAGATTCGACTTTTAATGGGTCTTTGCCCACTCTTGAAACAGTTCCTTTTCAAGGAATTATACATATAAATCGATTTTGGATCCATCAAAAGATGTGGGCTTCCACCAAAAGTCCCTGTTTGTAGGACACGACAAAACGATGTTTTGTTTTGTTTTTGCCTGTTTACTCCAAAAAACAACCAGCTGGGTAAAGTTCATGACCGGTTCTAAATCTACTCGGCTGTTCGAACCGGAAATGCACCGCTTGCACAACCGTCGGTAACCGGAACCGAAATCGGAATCAAAGGCGGTAGTTTCAAACTGCCACTAACTACTTTTTTCAAAACCCTTACCATAACACATCGGTAGCTCAATGATGAGGTGCTTCTTACTGTTACATTTGGTGGGGAGTTCAACACCCAAGAAGTTATTTTTTTTTTAAAAAATGTTTTAAAACTGGAACCAGCCCCTAAACAGTTCAGTTCAAACTCCAGGTTCCAGGCCCAGCTGGAATCAACAGTTTGTAACCAGTAAATTCTGGACATGTCTACAGTTGAGTATTCCTACTCAAGCAAATTAACAGAAGTTGTTTAGCAATAACTCACCTGGCTAGGGGGTCAGGTGATAAGTTAATACCATGAGATCGATACCAGGGGTGGGCGTTGGTATCAGCCTCCCCATTTTACTCAAAAAAAAAGTTCCTTAACGATCAATGATGATGGCAGCCGAGGATGTTCATATGTTAAAAGTGAACCTCCATCCACTTTAGAAGGGCACTCACTCGGGTTGCGACCCTTCCTTACCCGAGCCGATGCTACGTGGTCACTTCTGGCGTGGACGTGATTGTGAGTAGTAGCAAAATACAAAATTTAATTCTAACTCAATGAAATATCTAGCTTAAATAAATACTCATACTAAAGTTCTAAACAATGTGGTGATGGGCCCACTAGACATAACCCAAAATAACAAGATTTTCTAAATCATTTAATACTTATCGTACCATTTAAATTAAAAATGATAGCTCTAGCTCTGTGTGCCTTGAAAGAGCTTCAGAACAAATTGTAAAATAATAGAGTGAGCTCCTACAAATAGCTCAATATGGAGGTTAAATATCTTTAAACAAAATTCATACTAAAAGCATGAATAGTTTCACAATCATTTCATAACAAATCAATTAAATCATGATATCAAATTTATACTCACACATTCACGCATGCATACACATATCATTAGTTACAATAATTATAACCCATACTTTGTTTATCTCAAATGTCGTAGGAGTTGTCCGGACCTTTCTAACGTGACCTTGGTAACCCGTCCAAGATGGTAATCACGCTGACTCTCACAACATTGTGTCTGAGAACATACCTTGCATTCGCCCCAAGCTGGATCACCCGAGGGACCTGTAAGTCTCTACACAACCTACTTAAGTATGACTCATATATTCACACATCATTATATTTCTAAAACCAATTATAGTTCATTACATTCACAAATCATATTCAGATCCACAAATATTCAAATCTAAATTCATACAATATTTAAAATATCATGTTCATACAACACATACATATCAAAACATGCTCTTTATCAACCATCATAAACAAGTTCTACTTAAAAGTATATCTAATAACTCATAATTGTTAACATAATTTCATAAACATCAACAAAATATTTATCAATCATGCACATTTAAATCCATCTAAAATAAGAATATCACTTGTACCATGGTTCTATAAAAGAATGCATAACCCTTACCTAAAGGAGTGTTAAGATCCAATCTCCAAACTGCTAGGATACTCTTATCACCGTCAAATCTTTCAATTTTAATCCTTAAATAATTAAAATATTAAAATTTATTTAACTACAAATCTAACACAACAAATTGTGTCTAAATCGAATCTCAAATGATCTTAAAATCACCCAAAACCCAATCTAAATCCATTTAAGTTATCTTAGATCTGAATTGATACTTGGATCTATATCCGATCCAAACTAAGCAACACGGTCGATAGCCTATGCCATTGTGTCGACACATAACCTTCAACTACTGATACGGGTCATATTTCTAACCAAAAACTTATTTTAAGACCCGACCTAAACTTGACCCATTTTCGACACATAACCTGTTTTTGACCAATTTTGACACAAAATTGGTCATTCACATATGACACGAGGACACGACACGAATCAATATCATTTAAAGGCATTTTGTATACGACATGACACAGAAACTGGGACATGCCGAAAAGGGATCGATTCCCTTGGTTTTCCAACATTGATTTCGTCGGTTTTCGGATGTTGTATGTTAAGATGCGGTTGTGTAAATATATACTTTAGGCTCTAATGGTCAGTGAATGTTTGGAACTTAATATCGTACAGATAATGACTCTAAATTTTAAGTGTAAATATGACTGCTATAAGTTCTAAATCATTCACTAGATAATTTATTTCATGTTTTTTCAATTGTTGTACATAAGTTATAACTTTCTCTTTTTATATCAAAACACAACCAATACCTTTATTTGATGCATCACAATAAACTTTGAAGTCTTTGTTACTAGCTAATAATGTTAACATTGGTGTGGAAGTCAATTTTACCATTAATTCTATTAAACTCTATTCACACTCACTTATCCACTAAAATCGAGTATCCTTCTTCATTAATCAAGTGAGAGGAGCTGCAATACTAGAAAAACCTTCAGTAAATCTCTAATAATATCCTACAAGCCCAAGAAAACTATGTATCTTAGAGACGCTTTTTGATCTTTCCTTAATGATTACAGTCATGACCTTAGTTGGATCTATATAGATATTATCCTTAGATATAATATGATTAAGAAAGCTAATTTGCTCTAACCAGAAATCATACTTAGAGAACTTAGCATACAATTGCTTTTCCAATAATAAACCAAGTATGATACGTAGGTGCTCAATATGCTCCTCATCACTCTTAGAATATATCAAAATATTATAAATAAATATCACGGCGAATTTATCCAAATAATCTCGAAATACCCAATTCATTAAGTCCATGAATGTTGTTAGGGCGTTGATTAACCGAAAAGTCATCACTAAGAATTTATAATGCCTATAACGAATCCTAAAAGTCATCTAAGTATATTAGCTTATCGTATCCTCAATTGATAATATCGAGACCGAAGATCAATCTTTGAAAACACGTGAGCTTCCTACAATTGGTCGAATGAGTCATCAATCCTGAGTAGTACATACTTGTTCTTTATAGTCACTCAATTAAGTTGTGAATAATCGATACGAAGTTGAAGAGAGTCATCATTCTTTTTCACAAATAAAACTGGTGCTCCCATGATAAGGTATTTGGTCAAACAAAGTATTTCTCTAATAATTTTTGCAATTAAGTATACAACTCTATAGGAGTCATACGATAGGGTGAATAAATATAGGATTAACACCTGTCTACAAATCAATAACAAATTCTACCACTTGTTCCAGAGGTAATCGAAATAAGTCATCACGAAAAATATTAGGAAGTTCATTAACTACAGTGATATCATTCAATAACTTCTCTTGAGTCTCACACTGCATAACAAATGTTAAGTATTATTCGTATCCATTTTGTGTATAACTGTATGCCTAAAGAGCAGATATCGGGTTCTCCTATCGCTGAACTTGAAAAACAAAACTAGACTCTCGAGGCATAGAGAAAGTGATCTCTCGCTTCTTGCAATCAATCATAGCACGATTCCTAGATAACTAATTCATGCTCAAAACTATATCATAGTTCAAAATTCTCAACAAAATCAAGTCGGCTCTCAACTCATGACTACCAACCATCATAGAACAATATCGCAAAATCCGATGTAATGTAATAACATCCTTATTAGAGAAACATATAGAGAATCCAAAAGTAGGTGACATAAAATAATATGTTACACTTGAGTCAAACAAAACACGCGCAAGCATACTACAAACATATAAGGTATTGATAATCAAATGAGAGGTACTTGACTTCTGACCCTATACAACATAAACAAGTCCCTGATTGGCTACTTAAGGTTGAGGTAATCGAGGTGGTTCTTGGTGACAAATAGGTATCGGATGGCAAGGCGGCCCCATGGTGCTTTCACAAGTTAAGGAAGGAGGATAATATGCAGCTTGTAGATAATTAGCATTACGATGCTTGAACTCCTTCCATATGAAACAACGGCCCCTCATGTCTTTATTTTGTACAGTGTTGAATATCTGAGTTTCTCCTTTCTTAAAGTTTTTCTCTTATCGACAGTCTTTAGCTCTATATCTCATACCTCTACAGTTATAATAAGTGATCTCACGATTTTGTTGACTGCCTGAGACCGACTGCCTCTATTAGTCCATTGTTGAGTTTAGAATGGTTTACTCTTCTTAGCTCTTTCATATGGGTTACCAAAATTTTGTTCCGTTGACCTCTTCTTATCCTTGGACTTGGTGCTTATTTGGTTTCTAATTAAATATCACTCATCCTATCAATTAAGATTGCTTACAATGTTTCCCTTGTTTGTATTATGTAGCAGTGGCGCCCAAACTTTTGGAAGTTTGAAGGATTTGAAATAAAATAATAATAGAAATGGAAAAGGCATTGCACTTATCATTTTCAAGAGCCCTGCTTGAGCAATTGAATGTCTAAAAGATGGCACAATCTTTCAAAAATGACACCATTATGGCATCTCTAGAGCTTTCTCTCAAATGCTAGGAAAGAAAAGTGTCACATTCTCTTGTTCACTTGGGTTGCCTCTTGAGGATTGGAGAGGACGACTAGCATCAAACTAACCATATCCTAGTGCAGCTCAGCTTTCTTTGTTTCAACACTACTACTGTTTAAGATTTCGTATTTGTTAAAACGGCCTCGTTTTCTACATCGACGCCAAAAAAAATATATGTCAAAAAGTAGAGTGATTATATCCTCTCCACTTATGACACTAAATATTCACCTTTATTTTTTATTGACATGAGTATTATATGGTTGTCTTTTATATTTTTTTAAACACTTTTATTACTTTTGATATACACTGATACTATAAAAAACAAAGAGAATGCACGAGTATGCATCGATGTTTGCAGGATCGAGTTTTCCTCAATCTAATTGACTCCCGAGGTCTAATTAATTGTATCCCATTTTTAGGAACGTATCTTCCCGTTCAGTTGCGATTCCTACTTGGCTAGTGAAGCCCGATCACATGAGAAAAATCGACAAAAACCAACTCACTCGACAAACACAGTATCAAACAGAAAGAAACATCGTTCGTAGAATTAAGTTAAGGTGATAATGCAGCCCCGGGTATCAAACTCATGATGGAAGCTTGTGTTGTCGATGAGGTTCCTCAAAATCATATGCTAGCTAAGTTGTTGTATCGCCTTGAAAAGTAGTTTCTTCAATTGAATCCTGTAAGAATTTGTTCAATGAAGCTATTTTTAAGATTTAGTGGAACCCTTGGCAACATAAGATCCTCCAACTACACCAATAGGAAATCAAACGGTCCTCTCTTCACTGATGCAATATGTAATTCCTTTCCTTGGAAATCCACCTGATATATATATAGCAGGGAAGAGAGTGATCCATGCTTAAACATGTTCATCTGTAAATTAACTCAAAGATCTCCATTGTTCGATAAGTACAATCAATGCTATTGATCGGAGATTTGAATTTTAAAAGTAAAACATACATTATACACTTAATGTGAAGTAGTAAAAGTACAATAATACATTTTACTTTTTTTAATTTAAATCTCCGTAGATTTGAGCATGAATGGATTTAAGTATATATCACTTCTGTCTATATGTGTGTTGAGAAACAGAGGTGTTTCCGAACCAAAATTGTTACTGTGTTATGATGTATGATCTGGACTGCGCTCAAGAACTGTTCTTTTCATCCATTCTATCATGAACAAGCTGGGAGTAGGCAGAACTTCACTAAATATGCAACCCCCGGAGTATCAAACTCATGACCTTTTAACTTAAGGTTCTTCTGAGTGAGTAGCCAGGAAGGTCATGGCTTTTCTGCTCCTACCATAAGGTTTCTCAGAAATCTGCATATCCCGATTAGTCTCTTGAATTAGTACCTAAAAACCAGGAGGGTTCAAAATATCTAGTTTCATTGCTCATATCTTTGCAGGCATCAATTTCTGTCGATGACATGAAGGAAATTTTGAATCAGCTTCTATACCTGCCACGGTCTGGGCTTTCAGTGTTGGAAGGATAAAGATGCAGTTTCCAGAGAAAGTATAAGAATATTGAAACAACAAATGAACCTTATAAAAACGTAGCCTGTAGAGTCTTGAGAAGACTTCCTACTCTGAGCAGTTACGAATTCAGGTGACTTGCAGTGAATATGGCAGTGCTCCAAAAGAGCTGTACTATTTCCAAAGATGAAATCAACACTTCCTTCAATATAGCAGTCTCTTAAGTATTATTTGCCATGATGTAGATACAACGTATCCTAAGGGAGTGTGACAATGAGACTAGTTCTTAGTGCATTTTCGCCAGAATGAAACAGAATGCATGATAATCGTAAGTATTGAAATAAGTAATTACAACATACAACGATTTCTGCTGAACAAGATAACCATGACACTAACCTGCCAGCCGAGAAACCGGCAATTATAGAATGCACAACAATCAGACGTTACCCTCACTGCAACAGCTTGGCCAGAACCCTGCCAAGTTTCTATTCCCAAATAAGTGAACTACATAATTAACTTGTAACATGAGAGTCTAGTTCAGAAATGCAACCGAGATACACAAGATATACAAAAATTAAAAGGACTTGAAATTTCAACAGATTTGCTAGTCATACAATGCAGCATTAAACGTGTATATGCTCATCGATAGATGCATCTGTAATCAAACATAAACACATAGGGTAAGACAATTTCAATCTTTATTATTATATATCCATTATACTCATGGACGTTCAAAATATGCGTAGATATACTGTGGTCTTCTTAAGGAGCTAAATTGTTTAGTTTTATATTCAATTTCCGTTTCCTTAATGCATCATTTGCTATAACGAAAGGGGAAGCATGATAATGAAAATCTAACTGACAAGCCAGAATTCTTGAATTCAATTATCCATAGCATACTATGAAATGCTACCAAATATTTTCTTTATTACTTTCATTAAGATAAAGTAAAACGGAAAGCATCTGAGACCATCTTCAAGACAACTATGGCAAGCTCAAAGGAATTATGGTCTCTCTAGCCATCTAAGAAATATCTCACACCATCTTTCTAAATCATTTCAGTCACCTGCATATTATTTCTCATCTTCGGGACTGCATCTAGGGTTCTAAAAGACAGCTCCCGCATTGGAAAGTCAAACATCCGTCCACGAACATAAGCAACTTGGATATTCCCAAGGTAGAATTGTGCAGCAACCATGTCAAAACAGCCAAGAGAAAGATGTTGGCACAATAAGCCGCTCTTATTTCACATATATACCAAATGCAAAGACAGCACAAGAAAGAAATGATTTATCCCACAAGGAAGTACCAATGCCTGCTGCGGACTGAACCAACGCTTTTAAGTTTTCTTATAATAGAAGACCGATAACATATGTTGCTTACTTGAGGTGCTGCATTTTCAAATGTAATATTTTCTGCAATGAAGTCCCCTCCTTCAACAATGAAAGTACCGCAAGCAAATGTCCCAATGCCAATGATATGAGACAACAACAACAACTAAGCCTTTTCCCATACTAGATGGGGTCGGCTACATGGATTCTTTGTTTACACAGATCCCTATCGTGTGCCATGTACAAAAGATGTCTGTGCCAAAAATGAAGATGTTGAGATGGATGAGTGGTCATACAAGAAAAGACCGTATACATAATGAGATTATTAGAAACAAATTAGGAGTGGCACCAATAGAGGATAAGACAAAGCCAATGACATGAGAATCCTACGAAATTCAAATAAGGTTTGAAATTTGCACAAAGCCAACTATGCAAGACTGCAAGTGGATCAAAAAAAAATGGCAGTTAACTTTCTTGAAATAACATTATAAAGTAAAGCAAAATGTATATACTATATATCATTTATCTCCACAAATAAGGCAATGTATTGCTGTTTTAATACATTGTTTGGGAAACTTACTGCCATAAAATTAAGGATCTTGCCATGCTACATACAATGTGTCATCCATAGACACTATAGGTTCTGATCATAATGCTACAAGAAAGAAGAGAGATTGAGGCTTCTAAGGGACTTATTGCAAAGAGAATATCTGCTAAGTAGTATGGCAATAATGCATTTATACTTTTCTTCAATCTGCTCCATCACATTTAGCCGACCCCGTCTAGTATGGGAAAAGGCTTAGTTAGTTGTTGCTCCATCACATTGATCAAAATGCATGATCTACAAAGCTGTTATCAATGAGATGTTAAGCTCACGAAATGGTAGTAGACAGAGAAACTTTAACAAGTTTAGATTATTTAGAACCAAGAAGAAATAGCTCCTGTAGCTGATGGATATTAAATCACCACTCAGTATATATACAAGGATCAGCATCCATTCAAGGAGATGTCCTTTATGTGTATGTTTAAGAGAGCTGTTAAATGATCCTCTTTGGAGGAAACAGATTCAGTCGGATGGATACCTTTTCTTTTAACAAAAAATTCTATCACATAAATCCAGGTCGCATAAATTAGGCCATTGAAACTTGAAAGTGATACGGCTACTGATGCCTGATTCCGGTTCATGTAAATTGATCTAAAATGAACCATCTTGCCAGTACCAACAACCAGTATCGGTGAACTGTAGTAGGCAGAAGAGAGAAAATCCATTCAGAAAAAACTATGGTTTCCATTTATGCAAATCATAGGTAATGGTTTTAATTCAGTATGAAAAGCAACCCACATTGGAAGAATTTTTCTCTCAGTTTCTGAGTTTTAGAGTTCTTCTCTCAATTGCTTCATAAATTACAAGTGATACCCTTGGCCATATCCCAAATTCAAATTCAACGCACATGGTGTCAAAATCCGATGCTTCGAATGGGACAGAGAAGGAAAAAAACTATAAGGATCAATCATGGAGATGACTTAGCTACTTTGCTTCTCCCGGAAAACAGTGAGAAGAACTCCACCTATGATGATGCTTTGCCTTTCCGCAGCCGTTTACATGTGCTTTAGGTAATCAACGGGAAGCATAAAACTTGATTGAATCTTTTACCGTAGAATCTAGCACTTATACGTCTCATTGAGGGGCCCTACTAGTGACATGCTGCATTGCCCGAGAGGAGGTAACAAGAGCATATATCTGACTGCCAGCATAAAATCTTTTACAATAAATTCTATTACTTATGCTAATACTGTTGGGGCATCTCCTGCAAGTAAGAAATTATCTAACTCTTTTGGAGTTAAATTAGGGTTGTGACACAGTATACACCAAATAACAACTAAGAATCCATGCAGCCTACCCCTACTTAGGAGTACAAAAAGGAAAACACTTTGCATTTGGCTTTGGAAGCAGTGAGGGCCTGGAATCAAGTACCTGATGGTGGTTGATGGTTGTGGCTGTGTTGTTCCAGCTGATGATGGTCTCTTCAGGGCAGAAACCCCTTAGTGTGATGAAGTTCTTGGTCTTGACCACGTACACTGGCTCCTTCCGGGGCACACCTCAATGATCGTTCTCACCGTGTTTCGAAGAGTAAGACGATGATGGATTTCAGAACTTGTTCGGATTTGTCCCTGTATCGTTAGATTCACTCTTTCTTTTTCTGATAAGCGAATCAGACTGTCACACTTATTTCACTCGTTACCATCTTTTCGGTCAATGTTTCCTTGAAAAACGTAGCCCTAAGCGTTAAATCAAAAGCACTGAACGTCAACAGATTGAACCCAAGCTGCCCAACTCCAGCTTATCAATCGAGAAAAATATATAATTCTTCTTCTTTCACTGTTTGATCTTTTGGGTTATGGTTTTCATGAAGATCTCGTCGTAAACATATACTATCTGATGTGTGAATTGCATGGTTATAATGAGGTTAACGATCAAAAGGATTTTGGATGCTCATCTTTTAAAACCATGACAATACATAGACATGATCCCTCTGAAACGTATAATTACAAGAGGGCAGGGCAAGAGAAGAACGGCCAACATTGACAACTTTCCTGACAATCTTCGTGTGGAACTGATTAAAAAATCAACTTGAAGATAAGCCTGTAGCTATAGTTCACAAGTTCAACGCTCCCATATCCCATATAGCTAATAGCGATGTCAGCAAAAGATGTGAAACTAATTTCAATCTCAAGATGAAAACTCGCAGAACGGTTCAGTAGGTTCTGAGAAAGTAGATCCTTTTTAGAACTTGCCCATCTAATAATATCTGAAAAAGAAGATAAGTCTCAACATTGCCATCTCAAGAATCCTTTTCCAGAAAGGAACTCTTCTACATACAGGCTGCTAATCTACACCCCAGTTTCAACCATGTACCTCTACTCTTTTTGGTTACAATTGGAGGCCAAATCCGGGTGTGCATGCCCGGAGAGTCAAAACTTGTGCCCCATACGACGCAGCCTGAAGGCCCTAAACCCCAGGTAAATTGAAGTCAGCGCGCACAAGAAAATAATCGACTCCCGCATCAAATGGGGTAAGGTCAATTGCCCATGAGCAGTTAATTCCTTCAACTATAACAAACCTTCCGCTGTAAAAGATTATTCTCTACGCATTAAGCAAATAACCGACATAACTCCTGAAAATTCCTACGTAAAGCATCCATGCCTCGTGTTGCTGATACGACCAAAACCAATCGAGTGCCCCGAAAACCTAAACCCACGAAAGATTGAAGAGAGAATAGAACAGCAAAAGGTCGGAGAACATCAATCCCTAAGAGAAAAAAAAGTAAGAAATCCGAATTCAAACCAGCAGATCCCTAGGCAACTTCAAGCCATCAAGTATGTCATCATAGCACATTGCCATGCATGAGCATCCAGGCCACGAAAATGATCAAGAAACAAGAGAATTATTCAAAGGACAGTCCCGCCAACTGATCTGTTGGAATGTTTCCTTGCTGCTGCTGTTGCTGAGCGACAGTCCGCAGGACGTCCATTGCCTCGGCAACTTTAGATCTCAATTCCTCTGGAGACTCCAGCAGGTGCAGCACCTCTGTCTGGTCCATCTCAAGTAGCATTCCGGTTACCTTGGCAGCATGATCACGTTCTAGCTGCTCCACTAGCGGGTAGAGGTTTTCTCCCAACATCTGAAAATTCAACGAGTTGAATGAAATAGTCCATGAAGAACAATATACAGTTTCTTCCACCTCTCGTTGTCAAGTAAACGTGCACTAAAACATATCATCCCCATCACAATTTGGGCCCAATGTATCAAATACTTGCATGCATTAATAACAATAGATCATAAAACATGGTTCTTATCCAACAATCAAGTAAGAAATGTACCACCCTCTGTTGATCAGGAGTAGCATTTGCAAGGGCAGAAGCCAAGGCACTGATGGGAATAGGCTGCGGAATTTGAACAGATAGCATGCCCCCGCCCATGGGAACTTCCTGCATGTTCCGTCCTGGGGGATAGCGGTACATCCTTCCTCTTGGAAGCACCTAAAGAGAACATCTTTAGGTTGTCAACAATGAAGCAAAAGAAATAGCACAAACACTAACTACTGCATGTGCTATAAGAAAGGGAAGACCTTAATCATCTAGAACTCAAACCAGCATGTTCACATCATTAAGTATGCAAAATTCAATAGTCACAAACAACAAAAATAGTGCACCGGTTGCTGTATCAGCGACAAAGGCTGCTGTGTCTGTTGCACCGGAGCTGCTCCACCCCGTCTTCCACCTGGCCGTGGCCCTTGTTGTACCATAGGAACAAAGAAGTTAGGCATGGGTGCTGTAGCAGGCCTCATACCACCAGGAATCTGCTGGTAACCAAACCCAGGCTGCAAAAGAACAGAAGTGTCACGCCATTCAAGCTTTCAGGGTAACAGATAGACATGCTTATCAGCAAAAAACTCTATACAGGTGATCGTGGCAAACTCCTCAGCAATATCAGGCATCGCAACAAGCACACGGAACATATAAGCGTACACCAGAATAGCAATCATGAAGTTCAGGAATTTAGAAGTTAAAAAAAGCACGCTAATACTAGATTAGATATCTCAGTGAACAAATGTTTTTTTATGAACTATTTTCCATTTTCAAATAGTTCTCTCACGTTACTTATTAGATTTAGTAACCGGTGATTGTTCTGAAGCACATGAAGAAAATAGGAAGGTTCAAGATGTAGAGCAAGATATTAGCAAACACTGGTATGAGATCAACAGCAACGCTGGACCAACCTATGAACCAGGTGCTACACCATCCACCACAAAGAAATCAATTTGATTTCCAGGACTTGTTGAAATAACGTATTACCACTTGGTATTGCCCTATCCTCAACCGAGCTATCCAAACAGGCCAATCTACATACAAGTCTAAAGAACATTATGAGTATGCATGAGCCAACACGCACCCATCAATAAAGAACAAACTAAAAGGTTGAATCCTCTCCAAATTCTGCTCGGTATGGTTGAAACACCTCTACTTCCGCTCAAAACCCCACTTTATGATAATTCTTTTGGTTCAATTAGCTCTAGATCAAGTTCATATACTCAGGTATTTGGTTTAGATGCAACAGTCACATCTTATTATCCGTGAAATTTTTCCCTGAAACCAATGAATCTCAGATTCGACCTTCACAAAAGGAAAGGATGGATTGAATCTATCAAAACTGCCGAGTTCAGGTTAATAACTACGTCAATAATGCAAAACCAATAGGGCTTTGAGCTAAGAAAGGCATTCCAATCCAGATCCAATTTCTGCCTTTGTGATAACCCAAAATTCCACAAGACACCAATTTTTGTCTAATTGTGTCCCTTAAATGCGCTTCTTAGATGGAAATTAGTCAAGAACGGTGTATTCTAGAGGTGGCAGATATGACAATCAGAAAACTATGAGTGTCTGGAAAGACAATCCAGCACCCCGTTCATCTAAGCACTGGACATTAATTTCACTATCAAGTATTGGATTCGGTCACGATATGCATGTTCTCACCAAGCAATATAAGACTGGAAGTTCGGGGAATCGCATCTATCTCTCCCATTTAGAATAAAATTCGACTTACCTGTACAGGTAGGACATCTACCGTTCAAAATATCTAGCATGACAATCATGAGAACAATACATGTCAGGTTAAACAAGGCCAGCCACATGGGAAATGCCAATGACTGACCAACGGGTTGAAATGGGGCCAAAAAATTTGCTAAGACATAATACAGGGAGACCAATGGGTCATGGCGTCATGCACCTCATTTATCCTTGCACTCTGTTGTTTAATTACATGACTGCACAAGAACCTCAACCATATGGAAATAAGATTTCTGAAATGTCCTAACATACTTCAATAACCATGCCAGCAAGCCTCAAAAAAGATTATAATTCTTTAACCTAACAGAAATAATGCACATGCTGACATCAAATTCTCCACCCTAGCCTTTACAAACTTTCCAGTTCAAAAAAGAACAGTTGCGAAAGACAGATCATTAAACTGTTCTTAATTTGAGGAACACTTGTTTGATTCTAGAATGCTAAATACATCACAGATTACATCAGTAAAAAGGGTATGACAGAAAGTTCGGCAAAGTTTCCACTTGAACCCACATGCACATACACAAGTAGAAGAAGGAACCAAGAGAGCCAGGAAAGAGATGGTGCAGAAACAACAAAGTTGAAAACATCCAATTCTTTACAATTACACATACATAAGCTCCAAACGAGCCTAGCTCACCGCCTAGGTGGTTGCACTCTGACAAAAGGTCAGGACTTGAATTCCCAGGTGCAGATCAGGTAGGTGTCTGCCTAACCACATCTTGCATATCAGGAGAAAAAACTACACATACTCAGAATCACAAGAGATATCGACAGCAGCTCAATGACATCCATCAATGTGCCATTTAAGAATCCTGGATCCCAAATGGCACAGACAATTGGCAAGTAAATCAGCTGCACAAACTATAAATCACATACAATGCTTCTAATTCTATGCAAAAAGTAGTGAAGACAGCACTAGTTACAGCTTATCTCTTACAAATAATTAAGCAGTACATTTTCAAATTAAAAGAAAAGGATGAGATGGTTAAAATCAAAGACATTCGAGTCTCCAATAGCATATACAACTGTCATTATGCAGTTAAATTTATACTTTAATTGTGGTGAATAGCATATCAGATGTTTTCATATATGTAACCTTGTAATGTATCGGGAATAAAAAAATGGCAGTCTTTTGTAGAGAAAAATAGTGTAAGTACCTGTGGAGGAATAAGGGCTGGAGGTCCTTGACCATAAAATATTTGTTGCCCAAGAGTTGGACGACCAGGTGGATATATTGGCACACGAGGAGTCATTGATGATGCCAAAGGTACAGGCCGCATTTGTGAAAATTGTTCCTAAGCAAGGAAACCGTAATTTAGCAAAAAAGTGGGAAAATTACAAATCATCAAAACTAATACATGCTTGGAGTAAAATAGTAGTAATACAGTAGTAATACATTACAAGGAATGGTAATTAGCACTATAAAATGTGAGTAGCTAATGAAAATAGCATTCACATAAGCAGTAATGAATGAGATTCTGAGACAGCACCCTGAGTTTGTGCACATATCCAGTTTGCAAAGACAATAACAGAATAATTTTGCTGAAGTGATATTGTTGAGAAAATCTACAAAGTTGAGGTAGGTGGAGGTTCAATGACAACAGAATTGGACTATAGTTATCACAACAGCATCCTATTACACCATGCCAAGAACGGGAAGATCAAAAAGGACAATATCCAAAATGAGATCATGCAACCACTAATATTCAGAATTTAAGAAAATTCAACACTTTGCATGTAACTTCTGATTCCTACATAGTCAAACAAGGATAACAACAACTAAGCCTTTTCCCATATTAGATGGAATAAAACAAAGGATAGTTAGACAAGGATAAAACAGTAAAATTGACTTCACAAGTGAACTCACCAGATAAAAGTGTATTTCTGTAAATGAATTAAACATACTCTAAAAAACATAACGGAAACAAGGGATATGGGGAAAAGAGACACCAATTTATCTACCTCTACTGTGTGTCCATTGACAAAGGCACAAAGTTTTGCGATGTGTATGATGTAATAAAATGGTGTATGCAACAGTGACCAAAAGAGGGTCACTAAAAAGAAAGGGAAAGAAAATATTCCAGGGAGCATAAAACAAGCATATCCTAACTTAACAGAAGCTTAAAAGTGAACATGGGCAAAAAACACCCAAACTTTGACCAAAACAAAATTAAACCCGACTTCCATGTATAATTCAGCTGAAAGCCTGAAGATGTTTTGACTTTTGACAGTCTTCAAATCCACTAAGTGACATTTTTACAACCAGAAAAAAGGCACTCGTCAAAAATCAGAGAGATGTTTAATAGAAGGGAGAAAATCACTAGTGTACGCAGCCTCAGTGGCCTTCTTTTCCGTTTTTCTCTCACTCGGTGGCTTTGAAACTGTAATGACTCCATTAAGGAAAAACAGTGAAATGTAATAATCAACACATCAGCTGAACTTATTCAAATAGGTGGCAAGTGGACAGACTCTTGCATTTCATTGAAAAATCAGCTTCAGCCAGTTATTTTCTGGTGGACTGCACCACCACATTATGGTGAGGTATAGGAATAATTACCTGCAATCTTGCTCTTCTATCTTCCTTACGCTGTGCAGGAGCAACATAAAGTGGCTTGGTAACAATAATTTTCCCATTCATCTCCCCAAGCTGAAAATAAATATATGAAATGCATGGTAGTAAGAGGATGGAGACATCTTTGAACACATACAACAACAAAATAAACTTACGGCTCGAGATGCTTCCTCAGGAGTTGAAAATGACACAAACCCTGAACCCTTGCTGATTCCGTTTGGGTCCCTCATAATCTGATTTAGGAATGCAAAAAGTACATAAAGAATACAACAAGTCCCCCAAATATTCTCCCCCATGAAAGAAAGTGACAGATCAAGAAAAACAAACCCCCAAGACTAAGTCATTCCAGAGAGAGCATTTCACAGTGAACATACCTTACATGAAGTAATTGTACCAAACTCAGAGAACAACTCCCGAAGTTTCTCGTCATCTATGCTATCATCAAGATTCTTCAAGTATAAATTTACACCTTGATATTTATCAGCTATATCCTTCAAATTTTGCTCAAACCTACTTTTCAACTCTACCTCTCTTTCAGCTTTTTTTTGTGCTTTTCCAACATACCATTCTTTCTCACCAAACTTCTTCCCATTAAGCGCCTCAACAGCTTTGGCAGCATCATCAGCGTTCTCGAAATTTACAAATCCGAAACATTTTGATTTTCCATCTGCATCCCTCATCACAAGAACACTGGTAATAACTCCATATTCACCAAAAATTTTCTTCAAGTCATCTTCATTAGTTTCATCTGAGAGATTTTTCACGTATACATTATTAAACTTTTCTCTGTTACTTGTGTTTTCCCTCTCCTGCTTACGGACAAAGGGACCAACAAAGACCTGTTTGTCATTTAACAACATCCCATTCAGCTTGTCTATAGCAGTTTGAGCTGCTTCTTCAGAATCAAACTGAACAAAACCGTATCCTTTTGATTGCCCAGATGCATCTGTCGCAACCTTGCAAGAAAGAATATTTCCAAATGCAGAGAAGGTATCGTGCAATGCCTTGTGATCAATTGCCTTATCCAGATTCTGCACAAATTTGAAGCTTAAAATCATTTTACTGTCACAGATATTGAAAACAATATTTGAAAACAGAAAAACCCACCAAAAGAACCCAATTGAAAGTACCTTTATAAATATGTTTGCAGACCCACTTTTACGGATAGTGGGATCCCTGTGGGAGTACATAATACGGATAATTTTCCCATTCAGAGGGGTAAAGTTCAACACCTCCAATGCCCTAGCCGCTGTTGTTCGATCAGGAAAGCAGAAAAGCAAAGGGTAAGTCTTGAAATAAAATAAGCATTTTGGAAAACTGCGACATATTTATGTAGTAAAGCATACTTGCAGAATATTTGATCATAGAATGCCTTAGAAAATTTCATGAGAATTAACCAATGAATGAGTACAGAACCAAATTGCATAATAATCAGCTTTAGGGAGGAATAAAGCATTCCAGATAATGTAATTGGTAAGTAACGCGTTCAAGAGCATTAAAGAATCATTCTCCAAGCAGTATCAATGAATAAAAAATAACGTAGTTCACTTCTAGGGCCAGAAATCCACCATTTTGACCTTCTTACGACAAACTATACGCCTGTAAGTGGGTTTCATGCATACCATGTTACAGAAGTGCGCTGCAAATAATCTTGTCGGGTGGTCATGAACCCAAAGGTCCTGAGAGTGGACTTAAGACAATAACAGAAACTCGCCAACGCTTGAAAATTATATGTAGTGACTCGAACTTGCACTTGTGATAGTTTAAAGTTAAACCTCCAGTTAAGCGTCAGTTTCCAATGACTAGTATAAATTTGCATCAGAAATGCTTTCTGACAATTAATTAGAAATCAGTATAAAAGCCTAATGCCAAAATGCGAGCCAGAAAAAGGTACAAAGCTTATGATATGCCAAAGCTCCTACGAGGAAGCATTAAGGCTCACACGCAAGAAGACAAGCAGCACGGAAAACAAGATGCCCTAAAGAGACAAAACACCGATTCACCACTGCCAAGTTATATGCAGCATAGCTTGTACTGTACGTGATATAACTAGGTCGAATGTATGCCGGGGATTTGAAACAATGAAATTTTGAACCACAATTTTATATAGTTTGATATATACCAACAAAAACTGTGCGGTCGATACTTAAAATTGGACCTAAACAACGACCTCGTTTAAAACATATTCAAGTCAAATAGCCATAATGGTCGCACCAGCAAGCATAACCAATTCCACCCGGGTATGAATTACATAACAACGAGACACTTGCGACACCCTGATCAACATCACAAGCCACACGAAAATAGGGGAAACCAACTCACCCTCTTGGGTATTGTTGTAATTGACGTAGGCGTAGCCGAGAGACCGGCGGGTGCTGAGATCGCGGCAGACGCGCACAGACACAACCTGACCCAACTGGCTGAAGAGCTCATAGAGCTGCGAGTCCGTCACGTTCGTCTCCAGATCGCCAACGTACAGAGCCGTCGACACGAACGAGCTTGCTCCATTTCCAGCCGTCCCTGCTCCGACAGCGGCAGCTGTCTGAACGTCCGAGATTGGTGGTTGTGGTTGCACCTGAAACTGCGCCATCACGATCAAGCTACTATTTTCCTTTTTTTCCTTTTTCTTTCTACTCTTCTTCCGAACCCCTAAACCACCAAACACGACGCAAAACAAGTACGAACAGAGACTCCTTTTTCACTTTTTTCCTTTTGATTTTCCTTTGATTCCGGGGGGCGAGGGAATTGCACACCAAATTAGGGCTTCTCTTTTGGGAGTTTTCTGGCAGAGACGAACAGAGAGATTATGAATATGAGAGAGAGAGGGAGAGAGAGAGAGAGAGGATCTTCGTGAAAATGGAACTTTTGGGGGGCGAGAGCAGCCCGGACTGCACCCGCAACGTTTGCAGGCGATGAGGTGAGCCTTTTATACCCCGATGTTGTCCGCCTCAGGTTGACGAAAACCCTAAAATCTTTGCGCGCCAGATCAAACACCCCTTGAGCCAAGTGGACCCGGCGTGGGCGCGGTCAGTGCGATGGCAGCAGCATTTCATGGGTTTTTATTTATATACAAAAGGAGGCCGCAGCCTAACACACACACTCCATCCACCCTCCCGGGAGTCGAACTCCCCACCAACAACATAGCCTAGTAGGCATTACTCACTTCATATCAACAAAGCCACACTGTTCAATTGTAAAACTGCAATATGGGGGCACAGATGTTGAGCAAACATATGCAATCCAAGCTTGTGGTGATTTTGGACCTGAGCCAGGCCTGATCTCAAAAGTCTATGGCAAAGTTAGGATTTATGCACCTCTTGTCAGGTCTGAGTTGGACCCACAAAATTAGAAACATACCCAATAAATACATGCATTACAAAATACATATTTACTACATATACAGATGGAAATACATTATATATTGTTATTCGTATCGCACCATATATGTATCATATCATGGAACACTACGACATGATACACAATGCCAAACTTATTGTTCTATATCGTGCGATAGAGCATATATTGCACGTCCTAAGCCTGTGCTTTAGTAAAAATTCCAAAATTATTTATGAGAAAATATATATAGCGACTTTTAGAAGGTATCTAAATTTTGAAATAAAAAAATAAAACTGAAAATATATCTTAAAAGGTCAATATAAGTTTATTAAACCTCAAAACAATATTGTAACAAAACACCAAGAATTGAATACTTCCTCAGAATTCTTCTTGCCGTAAAAATTTGCAGTTATTCCTATTGTAAATACCCATTTTCTCAACACAATGCTACTATGTTCCCTTGATACCGTTAAAAACAAGTATTTGTTAAGCAATGATCCTATTTTATAACATATCATAATATGTTGTGATGTGTCATGTATGTACTGTCATTAAAACAAAGAGACAACATTGCCACTTTCATGCTATTTTGAAGTTAGTGAAAGACATACATAATTTGCTTCAAACACCCAAGGGTAAATTTGAGCAAGAGCACATGCTATTTATCAAATAAGTAGATACTTCAAAATAGCATTCGCTTCCCTTCTTTACCAAAGTCTTATTTCATTTTCACATTTTCTTTTTCATCAAGACCTAGTCATATAAAGATCCCATCTAAAATTTGGGAAACATGAAACTACAATCTTGAGATATTCTAAGTAGCACTCTAGCATATTATTGGAAAAGTATATTTATAACAAAAAGGTGAATGTAAGATGAGTGGAGGCACATATCATGTTGACATCTATTTTGGCTACTGAGTTTAAAGTCACAATTTTAAGATTTATTAATTATTAATTTTGCTAAGGATACACTGCTTAAATATTTTATACATTGAAAATTGAATGGTGATTGATGAATATTTACTCAATTTATGAATTATGTAGAATTATCATGATTTTTCTCAGTTTTTATGATTTTTTCAAATTTTTAATTTTTTGACATTAAAAAATGAAACAGTGTGATACGATACATTAGCATTAGCATGGACCAAAACCATACACGATATGATACAAACAACATTGATATATATATATATGACATGTTCATATGCTTGCCACCTT
This sequence comes from Brasenia schreberi, assembly GCA_036023115.1. Taxonomy (NCBI): domain Eukaryota; kingdom Viridiplantae; phylum Streptophyta; class Magnoliopsida; order Nymphaeales; family Cabombaceae; genus Brasenia; species Brasenia schreberi. Next base: position 40,231,066 of record JAYKKT010000090.1, read on the forward strand.
ATATGTTTATTCATTATTGAAAATCTCAATCTTTCATCTTAAACCATGGATGTTTAAGTTCAAAAAGTGAAAGGTATAATATAAATCAGCTTTTAAATAAAGATAACAATTTCTATTTACAAAGAAAGACATGAAACCATTTATCCTAGTTGTACCGGGCGTCGAACGAAAAAGAAACATACATAAACAAAGTCAAAGAAGAGAGAATACGACCCTCTTCTTCTTTACAGCTTTTCCTTGAACAACCTCGTTATGATGCCATGTCAGGCGACCCAAAGGCGTATGCTCCCGCTGCAAAAGAAAACAAGAGGAGAATCTTTATGGGATTAAACCTATCATCACTGTTGACAAGTGTAAGATTTCGCACATAAACATAGCTCTTGAATTTCAAGCGATTAATGAATCCTATTTTTTAGTTATGTTGATGAAGAAGAGATTGGTAGTTCTCATAACTTACAAGGGAAAACCAGTTTCCATATACCGGAAATGTACTGTTAGGAGTCACATTCGACGTTAGTTGGGTAAATTAAAAGTCTCAATCCGAAGCTTTAAATCCAAACTGCTGATTCGTGTTTACCTCAGAAGGCGTTTCGTTTGTAAAAATTAGTGTCAGGCTTGTCACTGCATGGAATTTTTTGATGAACAATCAAGTGTCGCGTGTGCCTTTACTCATTCATTCTGCATTAGAAAGGGAGACCATCTGCCAGTATTTAGTGCAATACTTATCTCTGTTTGATGCTAAACTCGATCTTTAGAGTCAATGCATTGTTTTCACCCTCAGAGCAGAAGAGGGAGAGCCATGAACAGAAGTCTGTAATGCAGACAGGCTTCTTTTGCCGGATCCTTCTTTTCAGTCTTATTTTCTTAAACCTCTTATAAAGGGAATAGAATTTCTCTTATGCATTTGTACTGCAATGGAGTTCAACTTCTGATATTATGAATCAGGTGTATTTAATAGTACATTTTTATCTTACTGTATACCTTAAGTAATTAGCTTTATTATCGTTCAGGCTGGGATGATTACTAAGAGAAATGTGGTTAGATCTGGATTGGGAATAAAACGTTCAAGTGATCAGAATGATCACTGAACCCAAGGATGGTTAGAATAACAATCCCATAAATGAGCCATTTCCATTAATGGTGAACCTATTTTAGGGCGAGGTGAGGTATGCGCTCTCTCTAAAATCTGAAAAATTCTTGGATTCATCGTTGTATATAAGAAATACCAAGTGTTTTTTAGACATAAATACAAGTACTCCTTACATAAAAGAATTCTTAAATTCATCAGTGACTTCATGTTACAGAGCACACAAAACCAGGCAATTAGCAGGACACATGTTTGTGATTTTCCTCGGCTTGTATCTAAGTTGATCCTGCTAACTCCATTCTTTTGTATTATATCGTTGTGTAGAATTCTTTAGTTATTCTAACTGGAAAGTTTATTTCTTTTGGATTCATCGAATCATGAATTCAGTCATGAATGGGGTAATTCATTAAACCCACCTGAAAATTAGAAGATATATATATATATATATATATATATATATATATAATATATATATATATATATATATATAATCAGGAAATTACTAGACATCCTCTTATGCCACACTCTACTAAACGAGTTGCCTGTCAATATCGACACAATGATCAATATATAAATATGGGTACATTGAATGTAGTGCGGGATAGGTTCTTTGATCATCATGGATGGTGATGATTTGCCTAGTATGGGATGGTGTCTAGCGGGTCCCCCTCTCTCTCTCTCTCTATATATATATATATATGTGTGTGTGTGTATATACATGTATATATATATGTGTGACTTTTAAACGGTGCATCTATTTCTTCAAGCTTGTTACTTTACGCTTCCAATTATTTTCAGACGTCTTTGTAATATCCTCTCTATTTCCTGATCGTATCTGGTTTGTAGTTTGTTCTTGAGATGCAATCCGACTCACTTCAGTAGCGAAGTAGTTCCGTGTACTTGTTTTCCGCTTTCATGTTTCTAACCAAACACGGCTAACTTGACGCCCCATTAGTTGGATTTGGTAAAATTTGGTGAAACTATACCCGAATCCCAATCCGAACCATTGGCTGGAAAACCCCGGATGGGTGTCACGTCGGAACTCCCTTTCAGCGAAACATCCTCATCCTCCTTCCTTAGGAAAGATGCACGTCACAAACGAGAGAAAGGCAAAGAGAAAAAAATGCCCACCGTGAATGGCGAATGTCGTCTTGCCACTCAACTTCAGTAGCAATCTAGTAATTAACTTAAGCAGACTCTCCGCCCTGAGATCACCTAAGTTGGACGTCAACATCCCATCCTCAATAGAAAAGACTCCTCTTGTGATAAGTCAAGAGCGCTTATCAGGCAGAGGCAGAGGGACAGAGAGTAATCCAACGGTGACTCCCTGGTGGTTGCCGCTTGAGGTGGCCGGAGATCAGGGATGCAAACATTATTTTGCTCTCCGACCCCCGTCTTTGAACTAATATGTGGTTACAAGCACCACCGTGAGCGTTAGCTCAACCGGCCGGGCGCTCCAACTCCGTCGCTGCAGGAGGGGAGTTCGAGCCTGAAAATGGACCTTTGTTAATTATGAGGTTGGCCAACCATAGCTTTTAAACGATTATTACCACCAACGATTGATGTCAATCGGTCACTAAATTTGCATAAACAGAAATAGCTTAACTGGCTAAGGGGTTCACTCACAGGGAAAGTCACGAGTTCGATACTCAGGGCGTGCATCTGGCTTCGGCCTCCTCATTGTACCAAAAGAGAAAAGGTTCCTGAATTTCAATGGGAGGTCGCAACACGAAACAAGAAACAGATAAGGGAGGCCCAACAACTCAAAAGAGTCAGCAGCTAAATGCTAAGCCATTTAGGTGGATTCACAATGCATTAGTTTCCACCAAAACACAACAAAAAAGGGCTATGCTCGGGTTGATTTGCCGCAAAAGCAACTGGAAAAAGAAAACGCTGGTATTATATCACGCAACACTAACACGACCTGAAACAGGAACTTGCTGGTAGTTTGACACCCAACACGAAAACCTGACTAGAAGACATTCCCTGACATGGCCAAATATTGCAAGCCCTATACAAAAACCATAACCAAGCACGACTCAATTGTCGTTAACCCAAATCCATTTGAAGTTGGATCTGGATCATCTACCGTCCAACTTGGGTATAGATCTGGATCGGGACCCCACACTGTGATAGACTCAACTTGGATCCTTCTCGGTCAACTTGAAGAAAGGTGACTGCTTTTGCTTTTGTGAGAAGAGAGCACCGAAAGGCATCTTTCCTGTTGTGTAATACGGGGCGCATATGCCTTTTGGTGATCCTTTTAACGAGTCTTTGGCCTTTGTGACTTTGTTAACGATGACCGATATTTGTCCACTAATCAGAATGTCATTTGTTGTCAACGGCCTACTTGAAGGAAGACTAAATCATATAAAACAATATAATAATATTATTATATTAAAAATAAAGTTAATGTGACATCAATAAAATAATATAATAAAAAAGATACGATTAGAGTCATTCAAGTTTTAGACATTTTCCAAAGGTCGGCAATAACGGACTCAATAATTCTTTTAGAGTGAGGTGCACTTGTATTTTGAGTAAGACACCATTCTACTTTACACTAATAAATAAATAAATAAATAAATATATATATATATATAGAGTGACAAACTCAAAAATTTGTGAGCATTGGGGTGAAACACATGTCTCACCTCACCCTAGAGTGGGCGCTGTTCCTTGAGAAGAAAGCCAAGGAGGACCTTAAAAATGTTGAAAGGGAAGCACAAACAACATTATCATAAATTTGAAGGGCAGAATCATAAAAATCGAGTACAACAACAGTAATAATTCGCGGTATTGATTTTAGATGACGGGGATTTCTTATGTAATAGCTTCTTGTTGTATCCGATCCAAATACATCGGATTCGGTACCTGTTTAGGTGCACGAGTCCAAGGACCACCAACCGTGTTGACATTCTTTTAATTTTCTTTTTCCTTCTCTACTCCTTACTCTCCTTGATGTTTGAAACTCTGCTAAAGGGTTCAAGTCATTGACTAAAGCATCGTTGGCACTTCACACCCACTAACTCTATCAATTATCAAATATAAACCAAATCCTGGTTTTGATCCATTGAAACGGAACTAGTCGATTCAAACCAAATCAATGCATCGCAACCGTTGGCGAAGGAACTGACAGATCTAATTTATTTTCGGACCAGTCTGAATCGTTCCAATTCAGGTCTCCACCAAACTAATACTGTAGTTCTTACTCCGACATGCAATTTATTTGCACAAAGAGCACTAGCTCACCTGGCTTGGTGGTCGACTCACAAGTTCAAGGTAGTGAGTTCAGTACTCACGGCGTGCATGTGGATTCGGTCTCAAAGTTAAAAAAAAAGGTTAACAATTTATTTTTATACAAATAATTTAAGGCTGTAAATAGCTGATTCAAAGTGGTCGGATCACATGTCGAAGGTCACGAGTCCGATACTCAGGGTGCGCATCTGGCTAAGGTTTCAGTCTCTTCATTATACCTAGAAAAAGAAAATTCTAACAATTTATTATTATACGAATAATTTTGAATAGTAAATGGCCGATTCAAAGCCAGCCGGTTCTCTGATAATCCGTTCAAAAGTGATTCGACTCAAAACCCGACTCTGACACATTGTTTCTTAGAATGTACTGTACAGATTCTAGTTTATATGTACGCATGCGTGCCGTATTTAATGTTGCATTTTAATTTATTCACAAGCAGTCCCACTGTCAGCTGCCCATAAAGCTTGCTGTCAGATAGGAGGTCAGGAGTTCGATAGTCTACTATACGTAGACATGGCCTGTTGTTCGTAGACGAGAACCACCGGTTCTAGTTTTTCTGGAATCTGGAATCGAAACTGAACTAGGGCCAGGTTGGTTCTGGTTCCAAAACTTCACCAAAGAAAATCTAAAAAGAATTATAAAAAAGGTCCTGGGCATGTAAAATGGAAGACATTTCATTTAAGTTAGACCATGAGAAAATGACTTCGAGATTTTCTTGTTGCTTTTAGTAAAATTAAAAGTTTCTTTTGTAAATGATTTGGCTTAATGAAAAATGGTATATCGCGAAATCAAGAAAGAGAACCCTTCTTTCCTTGCATGGTATCATGCCGAAAGTGACCACTTGCTAACATGCATCAAACCCCAGTAAATTGGTTTATCAAATTCCGTTCCTCAACATCTCAACTTGCCGGTTCATTCTCTCAATGAGTGGAGCGGGTTGGTGGGTTTATTGGGCTTATTTACAAGCTCTTATTCAGTTCCGGGTTATAAGGTATTTGATTGACCATATAAGTCATTCACATCCCTATTGACACGGACGGGATGGTCATGAATAGGGGTCACCATTTCTTGCTTGGAGTTGTGATTGTGTCGTGTAATTTCATTTTCACGTTATAAACATGTTAACATGAACAGAACCTGTTTTTTTGTGTGTCAGTTTGGGTGGACAATGACAAGATCTCATCTTGTCATGTTTGTACCGATATTATTGACTTTGTATAGACAGCTCTTGTTTTTCTCGGCTGTGACTGTATGTGTGGCTTGAATATGCTTGGTGTATTGTGAGCAACTTTATGTTTCTGGTTGTTTATCTCATACCCCCTTCGTGTCAAAACAGGTCAACTCGAACACGACTGGATTTTTATCATGTCCACTTGCCATTTTCTGAAATTGTTAGCTCAACGTTAGCACACCTTGGCGCTGATGTTGTTGGTGGGGAGTTCGACTCCTACGGGGTGCATGCGCATGTGTTAGGTTTCGGCCTCCTCTTGTAACACAAAGAAAGCACCTGAAGTTTTTTGGATTACCCAATAGCCATGCCGTGAAGATTCGGAGTCTTCAAATGGGTCAAAATTCAAATACTGATTCAAGTGGTTATTGTCCGTTCAGGAACAACTCGGACCTTGACCGGTTTAAAGGCTCATATCCAGATCCATACTGCGAAATTTGGAAAGTTTTTCAATGGGTCGGGTCAAATCCGGACCCACTAATGGGAAGATCATCAAATGTTAATTATTACAAGTACCGGGCCCATGCTACTAGATCTGTATCCACGTGCTTCCTGTCAGATGGATTCGATTGCTCCCGCGACCATAAATCAAGACCCGACCCAGTCAACTCAATCCAATCCCACACGTGAAGTATCTCGGGTCGGGCTACCGACCGGTTACCCAACACGAAATTAAGCCGGGTGAACATGTAAAAGCCCAACTTCTAGGCTGGGTGCTTGAATATCACGCATGAAGTTATCGCACGAATTTCGATCTGTAAAAACTCTAACCATTTAAAACTCAACGAATCTTAGTTCTTCCCTAGTTTATTCGATAAAATGAATCTTTCTCGCACGAATTCCTTTCACGAGCAGACTAAACGCCCCAGAGAAAAATCCAAAATAACTTCAAATTCTCCCAAGGGTCTCTATCATGCTGATAACTTAGTTCTTCTCTAGTTGATTAGCACAAATTCCTTTCGTGAGCACACTAGACGCCCCAGAGAAAAATTCAAAATAACGTGATATTGGCTCAAGGGCCTCCCGTGCTGCTAACTTCCTTACGACCTGCACCACGACCCGATTGGTTCCGATGCGAACCCACAAGAGTTACCGAACCGGTTCTTTAACAAGCACCAATCAAATAGTCTCCGTGCAGTGGCACTGTTTCGTTTCTCAACCAGAGGAGTCGATCGGGAGGCACAGAATCACTAACCCTCGCCTTTGACCTAAAAGGAGAGCCCATTTACGTCATAATAAAAATCCCCAGCTAGCCTACCTCCACTTCACTTTATGTGTGCTTAAAACCACATTTTCAGCAAACCACGCCCCGGTGGCTCGAAGTCGTGGACGGAAAACGACCCAAAAAAGTTAAAAGGACCATAGTACCCCTGTATCGCAAAATGCGCCAAAATATGACTTGCGTGTGGTTGACCGTCCAGACTCGGACCCACGCCGAGCCCACGGCTAGGGTTCGGGACGTCAGCCCTAGAAAATGTTTCTTAGAACGTGTCAACGTGGTTAGCGATCACGTCCCGTCGTTCCTTTTTTACTTTTCCCGCCCTCCGTTTGGGCCCACAAGAGAAAAGAGACAGAGAGCCCGAAGCGGAACGGAAGATGCCACTCGATTCCGAAATCACCCAGTTTCTTCACATTAATTACTTCCGCACGTATCTGTAGTTGCCCTATTGGATGTAATAATTGAAACGGAGAAGAGCTAGGGAAGGAACCACGAGAACCAATGGAGGGTGTTATAGTCATTATGGTACAACAACTACCACACCCTATCGCGTTGATGCTTTATAAGCGACTAACGTATCACAAGACAATACGAACTGATAAGCGGATTCGCTTATCACTCTTCCTCTCTGTTCTGCAGCCCTCTCGCTTTCGTTTGGTATTTGATTTTTGTTTGTTAGCTTGTCTTGTTTGATTGTTCTCTGATTTCTTGTTTTTTGGTGTGAAAGAGAAGCCAGACTTCTGTTCCTCTCTGTGTGAGGATCGATACGCAGATCGGCTAATCAACGTCTGTGCAAGAAGGAAGGCGGAGCCGCGTAATCATAATCTTCTTCTCCGTTTTGATCTTTCTGTATTTCGAATTTTATTTTTTGTTTCTTGGATTTGATCCTTTTCTTTTCTTCTATTTCCAGTTTTCTTAGGTATCTTCCTGGGAAAGACTTTGCTTTTTTTTTCCCTCTTGAAAATCTCTTTCTGCCCGTTTCGTTTTTGTTCTGATCGATCTTGCAGGCCGATCTGTGGAGGTTTGCCGTCGTTGTAAAGGAGTTAGTGTTTTCTGATCCCTGGAGATGTCGTCTCTTAGCAGAGAGCTTGTTTTTCTCATATTGCAGTTCTTAGATGAAGAGAAATTTAAGGGCACTGTTCACAAGTGAGTATCTTCTCGCCTTTGTCACTCTTTTCCGTTTTTTCTGGTTCTAATGTTGTGAAATGGTATGGTTAGATTGGAGCAAGAGTCAGGCTTCTTCTTTAACATGAAGTATTTCGAGGACGCCGTGCATAATGGAGAGTGGGAGGAAGCGGAAAAGTACCTCTCAGGCTTCACCAAGGTCGATGACAATCGGTACTCGATGAAGATCTTCTTCGAGATAAGAAAGCAGAAGTATCTCGAGGCATTGGATAGGTAAAACGTCTATCTCAGGGAAAAAGTTTCTGCTTTCGTTTTGGAATTTTCTTCGTTTTTGGATGGTTGTGTTTACTGCGTTTTTCCAACGGGCTTTGTTTTGAATTCTCTGATTATTGGCTTCTTAATTTTCAGGCATGACCGAGCGAAAGCCGTGGAGATACTTGTGAAGGATTTGAAGGTTTTCGCGTCCTTCAACGAAGAACTGTTCAAGGAGATAACTCATCTCTTGACTCTGGAGAATTTCAGGTTTCTCGCTGAGTTTCTCATTTTGCTTAGGCTGGAAATTATTTCCTTCTTCATATAATATTCTGGAGAATCTCGAGGTTTTTATGTCGCTCTTACGGGCTCAGGGAAAATGAGCAGCTTTCCAAGTATGGGGACACAAAATCAGCTAGGAGTATAATGCTTTCGGAGCTTAAGAAATTGATTGAAGCAAATCCCTTGTTTCGTGACAAGTTGCAGTTCCCTTCCCTCAAGACCTCGCGGTTGCGGACGCTCATCAACCAGAGGTCAGCTGCCTGCCTAAATGTGATGACATTGTACTTGATCTCCAATGGTGTTTGCTACTAAAACGTTCGTCATTCGAAAGCAGCTGTCTCTGTTATTTGCTGTGGTTTTCCCTGATGTGAAACTTTGTTGTTGAACATTTTATGCCGGGACGTTAAATGGAACCTGTGGTTTGTTAGTAAAATGCTACTAAACAAGAGGTGAACTCGCGCCATTGTTTCCTGTAATCTTGCTTTGGTGCGCACATTGGGTGGTATTCAATGTTTCTGGTGGAATTTTGAATTGAACTCATAATTTGTTAGTATAGCGCTTGACAACTATAGGTAGCCTCTCCCTTGGATGCATACTTTTGTATGCTATACTTACCTGTGTTGGTGAATTTAATTGATGGATTGTTATTAAGTACCACAACTTTTGCTTGTTCTATGACAGTCTTAACTGGCAGCATCAACTATGCAAGAACCCCAGACCTAATCCTGATATTAAGACACTTTTTGTGGATCACAGTTGCGGCCAACAAAATGGTGCACTTGCACCATCGCCTGCAACCAATCCACTGATGGGAGGTATTCCTAAACCGGGTGCATTCACAGCATTAGGTGCTCATCCAGTAAGGATGCTTCCTCTTGATGTTTTGTTTTGGAATTGCGAAAGTGTTTGGTATGGCTGATTTCTTATTGGATGCAAAAATGTATTGCTGCAGCCTTTCCAACCAGCTAATGCGCACCTTCCACCTTCACTGACTGGTTGGATGACCAATCCTCCCATTAATCATGTTGCAGCTTCAAGTGGACCAATTGGCTTAGGTGGTCCTGTGAATGCAGGTACTAACTGCTGGGTTTTATTTCCAAGTGCATCTTGTCAGCTCCCAACTAACGCTTCATTGAAATATTATACTTTATTGCCTTCAATGTGTAAACTCCGCCTATGTAAGGAATCACCCTTTCATGGCCGGTCCCAAGCCCGGAAAAAGGAGGAGGGTTGTGTTAGGCTTCCGACAGCCAGCGTAAAACTTTGTCGGACTTAACATGGATTCTACAAAAAAAGAAGAAAAGAATCCATGTAGCTGACCCCATCTAGTATGGGAAAAGACTTAGTTGTAGTTGTAGTAGTTGTAGTATTGCCTTCAATGTGTTGAGTAGTTTGTCTATTGAAGCTTCTCATTGGTGTTTTCTTGCTAGCTTCTTTGATGAAGCATCCAAGAACCCCGCCAACAAATAATCCATCTCTAGATTATCCACCAGCTGACTCTGAGAATGTGCTGAAAAGGGCTAAGGCAATGGGTATATCTGATGAGGTGCGTAATTTGCTTGGTTTGAGTTGCATATGTTGAATTCAATTATTGTAGGCACAAGGAAATAGTGGGTTTGATTATGTTCATTTTAATGCTTTGCAGGTCAATCTGCAAGTAAACATTTTGCCTGTGTATCCTAATCAGGCGCGTATTCAAAGCTTATATTCTTCAGATGACTTGCCCAAGACAGTTGCACGCAATCTGAGTCAGGGGTCTTGTGTCATGAGCATGGATTTCCATCCTATTCAGCAGACTGTGCTGCTTGGTTAGCCTCCATGATTGTAAAATTTTAATTCTGTTGTTCAAGTGGATTGCGTGCAATTCAACACGAGAAGTTCACTTAAATGGTGGCATAGGAGGGCATTAAAATGAATCCGAGGATGTGGATTGCCATATATAAGTCAATTTCCTGCCTGCTGAGTGAGCTTAGCACCAGTTTCAGGGAACTGAGCTCCAAGAATTCCCTTATGCTTAACATTTTCACGTGAAAATATGGCAGAAGAAATTTCTCCAGACAGTTTGTTGGCCAATTTCACACCCTAACCATGAATCTGCATTTCAAATTTCTTGACCATATCATTCCTGTTATACTCTCATGTAATTGATAACATTTGAGCTTCTTTTATGATCCTTTAGTTGGGACAAATGTTGGTGATGTGGCGGTATGGGAGGTAGGGTCAAGGGAAAGATTGGCACATAGGAATTTCAAACTTTGGGAGGTAGGAGCATGCTCCGTGCCTCTACAGGTAAACTTTTGTGTCCTTGCTTTCAATTTTAAGATAACTTGATGTTGGTTGCTTTTCTTCTTCAATATTGAATTATTGTCCCGGCCTTTAGAAAAAAAAATCACCCACCATTGGACAGCAGAACATGGGAGCCACTTGCATGTGGGATCAGGAGCCGTAGCATAACTCAAGCAAGTCTATTTGATTGCTGTGAGGAACTGAAGCCTATTTACTCAAAGAGTTACCTAGTATCCTCTACAGCTATGTCACACGGGTGCGGGTGCGGGTGCGGGATACGGCAAATTTCAAAAATTTTGGGTGCGGCGCATGGCTAGGGTATATAATATTATATATTATATATAATATTCAACCTAAATAAATCAATCATAATACAACTAGTATTTGCTAATTTTGGGTGCACATAGGTATCAATTTGCAAGTTCTCACATAATGATCTGAAACTTACAATCATTTTATGAGCTACAAAATATCGAAGTTATGGATTCAAAGAGTTTCGAGATCTTTAGTAGGATATAACATAGTATTTGTGCGAGGATCCACTAATGATGTCATACTCTTATGTTCTATTGATCAGGTAATGTTCTTGGTCTTTAAATGTGTTTGGTGACAAAGATTATTCTGTGCAAAGGCATACAGTATGGAGTCAAGAATCCAATCACATTGAGTAATAAGAAACCAATTGTTCGCACCCAAAATCATTGAAGCTACAACTACAAGTCTACAATAGCAAGTACACAACTTTATAAGTTTATATTAAAGCAAAACATATAAATAGTAAACAACTACTAATTTCATCATAATACACAAATCAATCTTCATTATCCGGAACCATTTAACCGCGAGTTACAAAAAAAAAAAAAATTTTTTTTGCAAATTTTTTTTTTGGCCATGCCGCACCCGACACGGTGTCGGTGTCGCACCAGTGTCGAGATTGACACTCCACCCCTTAGAAGTGTCTGTGTGACTTAGCTCTACAGAATATTGTACTTTGGATTAATCAACACATTAAACATGGATGTTTTAGTCTGTAGATGCTTGATTAGCTTGTTTGGCTTGAAACAAATGCTTCTTCTTTTATGTTGAAAACCTTTTCTCCTTGGTCCACCATCAAAGGGAATTCTTTCCCTTGATACTTTCCTCTCAATGCACTGGGATTTAGTGCATCAAAATGTTGGTCTAGGATCTCAGATGGATCATTTTTTCGTTATCCATTTAGGAAATAATGCAAAAAAACCTTGCCAACAAATTGAAGCTGTGTTTTGGTATGACTAATTGGCTCCAGCTCACTTGTCCTGTCCCTCTTATGGTTTTGGTTTGCTGGTTCTACGGGAAGTAATTTTTCACTTGATTGTCACATGCAGGCTGCACTTGTCAAGGATCCAGCTATATCTGTTACTCACGTGGTGTGGACTCCAGACGGCTCCCTTTTCGGTATGTTGGTGATGTTTCTCTTTCCTACTTAGGAACTTGCAAAGATTCATGCATAATGGTGTTGAGGAGCCAACTTTTCCGGGACTAACTGTTGTTTCCTTTGTTATTTTTGGTGCATTATTATATCCGGTCAACTCATTCTTCTAGGTGTTGCATACTCCAAGCACGTTGTACACATATATTCATACCATGGTGGAGAGGACATCCTTCGGAATCACTTGGAGGTTTGTTCCCTTTTCCTGGTTGAGTGCATGCTGCCAGATGGAAATAGTTTACTGCCTTCTAGGTGCCATTAGGGCCCATTGCAGTTTCTCTGCCTCCTTCCTCGATTTACTTTCAAAGAGGATGTGAAACTGCATAAAGGGCAAGTTTGTGTATATGAGTTTCATGGTATATTCTAATTTTCAGAGCTAAACCAACACAACAAGATGCTGCTTGTGTGTACATACTGTTTAGGCCTGACTTTGACTTTCCCTTTCCCTTTCATCCCCACCATGCCCTATGAATCTTCTGTGCTCCCTGAACCTATTTTGTTTTTGTCTTCACAGATTGATGCTCATGTTGGAAGTGTAAATGATATTGCCTTTTCTCACCCTAATAAGCAGTTGAGTATCATTACCTGTGGAGATGACAAGACTATCAAGGTCGGTTGAATATATATAGTTGGGAAATGTTTGATATCAAGAAAACTTACCTAACAGCAATTTTTTTGGGAAGGTATGGGATGCAGTTTCTGGTGCAAAACAGTATACATTTGAGGGTCATGAAGCTCCTGTTTATTCAGTTTGTCCACACCACAAAGATGGCGTGCAGGTTTGTCCACTTGATATTCTGGAAGATGTTTGGCATGTCCGGTATCAAACCCGCATTCAGTTGGAATGTTTATGCTTTGTTTGGTCCAGGCACGTCCCTAACAATTCCCAGAACGTATTTGGTCTAATATTCATTTTTGCTGGTGCCTAGTTTATATTTTCGACTGCACTTGATGGGAAGATCAAAGCATGGCTGTATGATAACATGGGATCTAGAATTGACTATGATGCACCTGGTCACTGGTGTACCACAATGGCCTACAGTGCCGATGGAACAAGGTTAAGAGTTTTGGGCTCATCCTTTTAAATGTCTTTTTGTTTTTCCTGCATAAAGTTACTCATGAGCTTCCCGTACAAGTGAGGTATCTAACCTTCATGGAAACAAGTTTTCAGATTGTTTTCATGTGGGACAAGTAAAGATGGAGATTCCTATATTGTGGAATGGAATGAGGCAGAAGGAGCAGTTAAAAGGACGTATTCAGGGTTCCGGAAACGATCTATGGGTGTTGTTCAATTTGATACTACCAAGAATCGGTTTCTTGCTGCTGGTGATGAGTTCTTGATTAAATTTTGGGAGATGGACAACGTGAACCTCCTAACAACAACTGATGCAGATGGAGGATTGCCAGTACGTATAGAACTAGTCGATCTGCCTGTAACTGCTTGCATGTTGATATAAGATTTTGGCTTCTCATCGAAATGAAATCAACATATGTTGGGCTATGCAGGCAAGTCCTCGAATACGCTTTAACAAAGAAGGGATACTTTTAGCTGTGTCTACTGCTGACAATGGTTTTAAAGTTTTAGCAAATGCGGATGGGCTCCGCCTGCTACATACTCTTGAGAGTCGTTCCTTTGATGCTTCTAGGGTTGCTTCTGAGGCTGCGAAGGTTGGTTAGACTTATTTCCTTTCACTTCGCTTTTCAACACACAGTTTCATTTCTCAAATTTGTTATTTATACTGCAGCCTCCTGCCATTACCTCACTGGGAGCTGTTAGTGCTGCTGGAGGAACAAGTGTCGGAATTGTAGAGCGTTCTACACCTGTCGTACCTGCTATTCCCAAGGTAAACCTACCATTTTCTTTGTTGTGTGCCTTACGCTGCAAATTCAGGTACGAGATCTGTTTCCAATACCAAATTTGTCATGGATGAAAACCAAATCTCAGAGACTCATGGCTTCATGCAGAACAGCATTTGTTACATTCTAAAAGCAAGTTCTGCCAAGTTAGCGACATCAATGCTATGTCAACAAGACATTAGTAGTTTTCTGTTTTCTTGTTCTAAATTTGATACATATCCAATACTTTTTTTCTTTTTCTACTACAAACAGCAATATGTGCTGATGCATTGTGGACGTCATCATGCTGGGATTGGAATATCAATTATCAAGTTTATTTTCCTACGTGGCGATGAACATTTTTCTTTATCAATACTGCACCCAAATTCAGCAATTGTTCTGAAGTTTGATCCAAACCCTTTTATTTCTCTTTCTTTGTAGAATGGAGAAAACCGAAGCACATGTGATGTTAAACCCAGGGTGACTGACGAGTCAGTAGACAAATCCAAAGCTTGGAAGCTTACTGAAATCTCTGAACCGCTACAATGTTACTCTCTGCGGCTACCTGATAACCTCTCTGCTGTGAAGGTGAGAATCTATTGATCCTCATATATACATTAGCAAGTGAATTCATGTAGCTGGTAGAAACTACCAATTTATACTGTGCCATGTATGTCCATACTTATATGAGAGTTTCGTCAAAATAGTACCATCGCTATTTTGCTTGCCTCAACTATGAAATCTAATATAGGGATGGAAGTGGTTCAATCGTGAGATGGCATGGCCTTTTCAAGTGATGCTGATAAGTCCGAGCTTGAGATATGCCAAGACAATCGAAGGATAAGGCTGAAATTGACATTGAGGAATGTGTGTGTGACAACTAGAGAGATCTTATATATTAGCAACATGAAATTCGTATTTTTTGTCCATATTTCAGTGGAAGATTTGGGGTAAGCTTGACTTTGTGGTAATCCAAACTGCTGTATTTACCGTATCCTTTACTAAAATGTCTAGTCATCGACTTGAAATCTCACAGGATAAAATATTCAAAGCCTCTGATACACATTCTATATAACAACAGGAGGCAATCACTTTTTGCTTGACATGATAGGACGTTTCAGTTTGATACCTTACTATTTTTTGGCAACCATCAAGTGGCATCCTGATGACTAATGACATTGCTGATAACAATCCTGAGGATGCTGTACCTTGCTTTGCTCTATCCAAAAATGATTCTTACGTAATGTCCGCATCAGGAGGGAAGATATCTCTGTTCAATATGATGACTTTTAAGGTGAACTATGACGCCTAGTCATTATACAAGACTATGTTTTGCATTTACGCCAATTAACCAATTTCAGTCTTCTTGGCTAAGTGCAGACAATGACAACTTTCATGCCTCCGCCACCTGCAGCAACCTTTCTTGCTTTCCATCCTCAGGATAATAATATTATTGCTATAGGCATGGATGATTCCTCTGTACAGATATATAATGTCCGTGTTGATGAGGATTCCCAGTGGTCGTGTTCCTTCACCTATTGCTGAAACGCGTGTGCAATTCCACCAAGATCAGAAACACTTTCTTGCTGTACATGAGACGCAGATAGCGATATATGAAGCCACTAATCTGGAGTGCGTCACACAGGTGCATTTTAAAAATCTTATTTATCCTTTCCTGGAAACCTGATTTATGAGAAGCAAAGATTAGGTGCTACAAGCGAAGTGTGCTTTGTCCTTGTACAATTAGTGAGAACTCGGTTGGTGGAGTCTTTGTTATAAAGAATTGTTGAACTACCCCCTCTGGTTCCAGCTGGTACAAAGCTTGGGAAATTATTTGGAGAACAACAACGAGGATTTGTTATTGGAGGCAGTCTTCTGCCCTCAACACTACCAGTGGTTCAAGTCCTTTCATTTGTGGACTTCCAGTTCTGAAACAACTGCCATATTTGGGTTTAGAAGTTAGATCTTTGACTGCAACTATAGTCTTGAGGTAGAACCGTAGAAGTATATGCAATTGTTGTGTGGGGAACCCCAATCTCTTTTACATTCCTCTGTTGACCCTGAATATTAACCTTGTCTATGATTTTAATTGCAGGCTTTTCCTTTTCTTTTCTATATTACTAACGCTTCTATTGTCTGCTTACAGTGGGTACCACGAGAGTCAGGCGCTCCGATCGCTCATGCAACATATTCATGTGATAGCCAATTGATCTACAGTAGCTTTGCTGATGGAAGCGTGGGTGTGTTTACTGCATCAATGCTGAGACTAAGATGTCGTATAAGTCCAACAGCGTACTTGCCTCCTAATATAAGGTAAATAGTAAATACTGACCATTTTCTTCGTAGATGCTGAGGCCACTTGTGAATGTCCATGAAAGATGAAATATATAAAGCATTAGGAACGTACTATGCAGCCCCCACCTTACCTCCATCTTTTCTACGCGTTCAAGTTTGTTCTGCATGCCTTCTACTCGAACTTGCCTATGTTAGAACTTAAACTCAAACTGTCATTGTTCTGCCATTACATAACAATCATTTTCTCCACATTGTGGCAGTTCAAGCGTGTATCCGTTAGTTATCGCAGCGCATCCATCAGAACCAAACCAGTTTGCCTTGGGATTAACAGACGGAAGTGTCCATGTTCTGGAGCCATTGGAGTTGGAAGGCAAGTGGGGTACTCCCCCACCTCCTGATAATGGCTCTGCATCTACAGCAACAGGGACCATTGCCGCAGGTTCTTCAATCTCTGACCAACCAGCAAGATGACAGAAAGTTATTCATAGTCTTGTGGATATGTTCAGATGCCGTGGTGCTCCTCTATTCGCGAGCATGCTGCGAACCTCAGTTATTTCAAATGATATTGACTACTTGCAGCTGTTTCGCGGCAGCCTGGTAATGCATTTCTTCAGTTGCTGAACACGTGCAGAACAGGGAAAGTACCTTGATGCTCTTAACTTGTGTTAGTTTTGAAAGGCTGACTATGCGCAGTTCCGTGTTCGAAGTCTTGGACTCATCGTCCACACCCGTCATGCAAAATTGGAAATAACCAGATTTTAATGTGTGGATCTGAATGTATTCAGTCTAACATTTTTTAAACTAATGTTAATACATTCGTCACATAAACATGTTTCGCTTCATTTCTTATGGACTTGACACAGGCTTAGGATTACTAATCTGATGCTTTCTTCTCATCCTGAATTTACAGCATTCATTTTATGTGATTGTTCAAGTTCGCCCTATTTCTCTCTCTTCTTTATCAAGTTCTTGTACATTGTGTTTCACCTCCTGTCTTGTAATGGCGTAGCGTGACCTCTACGACCTCATCCAATTCCGGCCAGTCTATCGGTCCATCAATATCCTTCTTGCACCTGGGCAGGTTATCACTTGGGGCAATGGCGGTAGTATCTGAGTGCTTTGAGCTCTCAAAGTTTGGTTTTTAGGGCCACAAGTTTACCAAGGTTTGACAAGCTAGAAGTCGGCCTCTAGACATGCAAATTCACATAATGGATGTTCCCGCGTGCGCTCACATGAACTCATTTTGATGATCCCTTTTGGGTTGCAGTACAAACGGAAACATGGATCTTGGCCCAAAAGTTTATATTTTCGATCAATGGGTGTGCTATCTAAGGCTGAGTAATGAACCAAGCTTCTCGTTCTTTGGCTTGGTCTCAGTGTGGCTGCTCTACCACCGAGCTGAGGTAAAAAAATTGAAACTGCAAAAACTATGTAGCCCACGGTTGAATTTATGAGCTATCTGCTGCCTCGTCCTAAACTGTTCCACCACGCTCTTCATCCCACCCGAAAAAAAAATCTAGATACATCACTGCTTGGTCCCCTCCAAATTTGTTGTGAAGATAAATCTTCACCCCACCCAAAAGAAAAAAAATTTAAATCCACAAACTCAACAAATTAACTGGCTTAGTATGCATGTGAAAATTATATATTCAACTGTCAAAATTATATGAGAGGGGCTGACCCGAGCAACTGTTCGTCTCATCAATATATAAAGAGGTAGCGCTGTGTGGTCAATTAAGCACGGTGCTTAATTGTTCTATTTTGTATGGTTTTACTAATTCAATTAGTAGTGGTTACCTTTCATCATCTTTCACTAACTCCGCTCATGTAAGGGATTACCCTTACGTCCCAAGCTCGGATAAAGGAGGAGGGTTGTACTAGGCTTTCGATAGGTAGTGTAAAATTTTATCGGATTTTATATCATGGATTACACAATTTATGAGCATTGCATTGAGGTGTCCCCTCTTAACAATGAGCTGCAGAGCCTGAATGCAGTGAAAAGTGAACAAAGGCCACTATATTTTCGCCCGAATATAGTGAATTAATTGCAGGGTTCTCACATAATGGACGAGTGTGGGTAAAGAAGTTAGTCCCGCTAAATTGCCACCCAAATGTAGTGAATAGATTACGGAGAGGATATCCACATTTTCAATATGGACTGATGCGGGGGTAAGGAAGCTAGGTGTATCTCCATAAAAAGAAGCTTTGGTGGTTGAGTGAATTTGTATTAGGTGAATCAAAAGGAGGTGTATCTCAATAAAAAGAAGCTTCGTGGTGGAGTGAAGCAATGCAAAATAAAATTAAGGCAAAGAGGGCATGTTACAAATTACATTATGCTAAGAAAACTAGTGAAACTTTAGAGGCTTATAAAAAAACAAAGAAAGAAGCGAAAAAGGCCGTCAACAAAGCAAAAACTAAAATTTGGAAGGATTTATATAAAAAAACTCAACTCAGGGTGAAAGAGATATTTTTATGATAGCTAGAGCTAGAGATAACAAAACAAATAATCTTAATTTTGTTAGATGCATCAAAGATGAGGATGAAAAAATTCTAGTGGCAAATGATGACATAAAAATAGATGAAAAACTATTTTTATAAGTTTTTTAATGAAAATAAATATGTTGGTATTAGCTTAGGAGAGCTAGCAAAATCATAAAAGTATATAAACTACAATTTCTATCGATGTATTCAAAAGAATGAAGTCAAAGAGGCTCTTAAACATATGAAGGGTTATAAATTAGTAGAATCAGACAATATTCTTATAGAAGTTTAGAAAATCCTAGGAGAAAGAGAAATCACTTGGCTCACAAGTCTATTTAATGAAATATGAAGAAACCAAAAGATGCCTGAGTAATGGAAAACGAGTACATTTATACACATATACAAGAACAATAGAGACATTTAGAATTGTGCGAATTATCAGAGTATTAAGTTAATGAGTCATACTATGAAAATATGGGAAAGAATTATCGAACGTAGGTTAAGACAAGTATCGAGTACAATAGATAACCAATTTGGATTTATGCTAGGTAGATCTATTGTTGAAGCGATTGACCTTTTGACACGTCTTATGAAACATTTTAGAGCAAAAAAGAAAGACCTTCATATGATATTTATTGATATAGAAAAAGCTTATGATAGGGTATCGAGGGAAGTTCTTTGGAGAACCTTTGAAAGAAGAGGTATCCCATTGACATATATAAACCTTATAAGAGATATGTACAATCATGCAAAAACATGTATGAAGACTCATGAAGGAATGCCAAACTTCTTTGAAGTTAATATTGGGTTACATCAAAAATTAACTTTAAGTCCATACTTATTTATAATGGTGATTGATGAGTTAACAAAACATATTCATGATGAAGTACCTTGGTGTATGTTATTTGCACATGACATTGTATTAGTGAAGTAGTGTAAGAAAAAAGTTAATAGAAAATTGGAACTATGGAGAGAAACATTAGAAAGTAAAGGCTTTCGACTTAGTAGAACAAAGACAAAATATATGGTACGTAAGTTTGATCGTTTGGTTACTTCAGAGGATATACAAATTAAAATTGTCACACATTGTATCCCTCAGAAGGAAAGTTTTAAATACCTAGGATCAAATTTTAAGAGTGATGGAAGAATTGATGGAGAAGTTAAATTTTAAGAGTGATAGAAGAATTGATGGAGATGTTACGTATAAAATTAATACTAGTTGGTTAAAATAGAGAAGAGCGTGAGATAGTCTTTATGATAAGAAGATACCACTAAAGCTAAATTGTAAATATTATAGAGCAGTAATTAGACTTATCATGTTTTATGGTTTTGAGTGTTGGGCAATTAATCATCAATAAGAAATAAATATATTAGGATGGATGAGTAGTCATACAAGAAAAGACCGTATACATAATGAGGTTATTAGAAACAAATTATGAAGGACACCAATAGAGGATAAAATGAGAGAATATCGTTTAAGATGGTTTGGACATATAAAAAGAAGATCAAAAGAAGAACTTGTAAAATGGTATGAAAAACTAGATTTTGAAAGTATTAAAAGAGGTGGATGGAAAGAATCAATAAAGAATGATCTAGCTTATTATGAGTTAAATGTTAACATAGCACATGATAGGGCTATTTGGAAACAAAGAATCTATACAGCCGACCTCGTCTAGTATGAGAAAAGGCTTAGTTGTTGTTGTACCTTTTATCATCTTTCAATACTCTATTTTTCAAAACTATGAAATTACGATTATCAAAACAATTTAAAAACCTAATTTTATGGTTTTTAGATAGTTCTCTTAATGGTGATGGTAATTTTGACTGGTAGAAGGCATCCATAGTTGAACCGGTAGAGCTATCCAAGAGGAGCGATTGAACACCGTATTCAATTGTGCATGGACTTCTCTCTCTCTCTCTCTCTCTCTCTCTCTCTCTCTCTCTATATATATATATATATATATATATATATATATATATATATATATATATATGAGATTCAAAAGGTAAGCTGAGGGTGACGATGAAGTCAGATGAACTAAACAACCAGCAGCTGAATCCTGATTACCACTGTCTTAATACGGCTGAGACCCAAATCATACACAGACATATTAGCAATGCATGAGCATGCTCGATCAGAAAAGTTTAGCCAAACAAATTGCACTAATTTTGTCTCGCAAATCCGTAAATGAAATATACACGGAAAATAGCAAGATGTTCGACAACAGGAACAGCACACACAACTGATATTAAGAAACAACGAAGACACAAGTAAACCTCCCACAAAGCTACACCCCTATCTCTTCCAGGGAGGATGACTCTTGCCCGACGCCCCCTTCTCTCTCTCTCTCTCTCTCTCTCTCTCTCTCTCTATATATATATATATATATATATATATATATATATATATATATATATATATATATATATATATATATATACCCCAAAATCTGACCTTTGATGGCTAATTGATGCATTACTTTTACGCCAAAATTAGTTACCACAGCCAGTCTAGGTCTGGAGAGGCCCATATCTGACTTGAGGTATTGTACTTTGGGTTCTGAGTCGTCGAAGAGCTTGCAGTTCCAGGTGCCTTGATTCCAGCAGAGTTCAACATAGAATCATGATCTTGTTCTTGTGTCCTGAGGGGAGTTTGCAGATGCACCTGGGAACGACATATTCAATAAGTAATCTAACTCTAATAACCAAACAGAAACAAGCCTTTTCCATCACTAAGTGCAATCGGCTACATGAATTCTTAGTAAATAGTGGTTTATTATCTGTCATATTACAATTTAGCTAAAAGACATGATAATGTTTTCTCAATTTCTTCCAATACTTTCGTGGCCCTCGATGCAAGTGCCACGGAGGATATGGAGACTTTGTTTTACAGAAATCGCCAAGGGCTTTGGGTTGATATAAGAAACTAAGCTGCTGCTGAGATACAGCATGCTTGCTCAACTCAGGTCCCCTTTGAACCATGCCAAGCTAATTATTTAGCTCGTTCCTTAACAAAAAAATCAGTGTTTAAACTAATATTAAAGTTCTTTCGCATAAAGATGTGTTAGAGAAAAAGTTGGTGTGATATTAATAAAAAAAAGATAAGACAAACTCTAATTTAAAGATATGAGAAAAAGGAGGATGTGACATTTAAGTCTAGAAAACCATGATGCTCTTTGGATTTAAAAGAGTCTAACACAAGTCATATTTAATAGCTTCTAAGGATATTTTTAGCCAAAAAAGGTGCATAAGATATGGTGTCAGTTCCAACTCAAGAAAGGATCTCTCAGCATCCTCAAGGCATTAGCCCATCTGGTAAGGCTCTCGACCATGTTCGGCCACGAGTTCGACCTCCAGTGGGTGCATACAAGCTTTGGCCTTCCGGTATAAAATAAAAAATGAAGATCTCGCAGCAGTGCATGACTCATGCAAGGTGTCGACCCCAAATGGGACACAAATGCTGAACTCATGGATGCGGCAGTACTCCAGTTTCCATCTTGAAACATCCCAGGCCTCCTATTTCCATGAGTTCCAGCTGGAACCGTGATGCAAACACACCCTTGTTGATCCCACTTGGTGTTCGAAAGGCGGGTTTTGATTTTTGTTGGTATATATCCTAGTCAATCTTAGCTCATCTATATGTTTTTGCCATTTTAATAATGAAGTCCCCATAAGGAATGCATGCTCCGTGGTTTAGATTGGAAATGAACCGGCCCAGAAACCAGCCGAGACTAGAACCATAACTGAACCATGACACTCCCCTTGGGTCATGGTTCCTCCTCCAATGGAACCGGAAACTGCTGATTCAAGTTCCATGCGATCAGTTTTTTCTTCCTAGAACCGTCCATCTTTGTTTTTTTTCTTTCGGGTTCAAACCAGAACCAGAACCTTAATCGACCGTTACGAAACATAACCGAGACCCGAGAGACTTTGGTTTTGGGTTTTTAATTACCAGTTCTGGTTCACCCGAAATAGCCCATGTCTAGAGGACATACCTGATCACCTTGAACTAGTGTCTGCATTTGCACTTGGCTTCCAGGTGCGACTGGGTTAAAAGAGCAGTTTCCCCTGAGATCATAAACTTGCCATTAAAAGTTCTGTGTTTTGTATATTCAGTATATTCTCACATAAACAGAATACAAAGATAACAGGGGAAGATGGCGCTCCTTACTGATTTGTGTAAGTTGGCATCATCATTGAGTAACTCTGCATTTGATTATGTGGTGCCGCTGGTTGCACAAAATTTTCCCTCCTGTTATCATAAATCATCATCACTCCACAGAATAGAAACTAGGGGTGTTCATGGTTCAGTTTGGATCGGTTCTGAACCACGGCTTTACTAATTTAAGAATTTTGCTCAATACAATGTATTGTATCTCGAGATTATTTGATCTACGGTCCACATTAGTCCACATTTTATATGTATATAAGGTTGTAAAACTCATATATAGAAACTTATTAACTTGTGAAGATTTAAATCCATATAAGTATATAAACTATATATATATATATATTCATTTTATACGCATATAAGGTTATGCAACTCATATATATAAAGATTATATATAAGTTTTATAACCTACATATGAAGTGTGAATATATATATATATATATGTCATGGTTCAATTTGGTCTAATGGTTCAGTTCCAACACTGAACCATGAACTGAACCGTCAGAATTTTTCCAACTAAAACCGAACCAAACCAAACCATGAGACATCTAGAATCGAACCACCAGCTCAGTTCTGGCGGTTTGGTTCGATTCTGGCGGTTCCATGAACACTCCTACTAGAAACCTCAAACCTTTAGATATAGAGGGATACCTTGAACGATCCTGAATATAGGTCGTTAAGGGCATAGGTTATAGCCTCGGAGTTTTATGGTAGGTTCTTCTGACTCCTTGAAAGGCGATTTCGCCGAATTATTGAAAAAAGAAAGAAAAGGTGAAAGACGTTGCTTACAAGTTGCTTCTGATATGCATAGAAGCTGGCTGGGATATGTCAAATATATATGGCATTTCCGAGCTGCATGAACCTGGGCATAGAACACAAACAGTAAGAGAACCCAATTCATTGCTGAGTTTAAGAAGATCAAAACCTTCCAAACATGATTTTATAAGTGTAGTTACAAAAGATATCTGTGACAGAAATGAAGATGTTGAGATGGATGAGTGGTCATATAAGAAAAGACCATATACATAATGAGGTTATTAGAAATAAATTATGTGTGGCACCAATAAAGGATAAAATGAGAAAATATCGTTTAAGGTGGTTTGAATATATAGAAATAAGAACAAAAGAAGAACCTATAAGAAGGTACAAAAAACTAGATTTTGAAAGTATTAAAAGAGGTAGAGGACGACCACAAAAGTGTTGGAAATAAACAATAAAGAATGATTTAGTTTATTGTGAGTTAACTGCTAACATAATACATGATAGGGCTATGTGGAAATAAAGAATCCATGTAGCCGACCCCGTCTAGTATGGGAAAAGGCTTAGTTGTTGTTGTTGTTGTAGTTGCACTCGAATATGGTGAATGATTTTGTTAAGCCAGTATTATAGTTTGGCATAGCTTGGTGGTAGCATATTGGGCGTACTCCGGGAGCTCCACCCGATGTGGTGGCGGACCTAGATTTTCTTTTATGTTGAGGCGAATAGACAACTGCTTTATGGTGGGCTTTATGTCGTAGCTTACCTCTAACTTTGCTTCCAACTTGATGGCACTTGATAACCTGGTTTTACGTTAGTATCCAAATGAAATAAAATAGTTGATGAAGGTAGACCAAATATTCTTTAAGAAGATATATATATATATATATATTATAAGGATTTATAGAGCAGAAGCTGCAGATCACACCATCTGTCCATTTTTTTATTTTCAATATAAGTTTCTTTCTCTCTCTCTCTCTCTCTCAATCTCTTTCGTTTAAATAAATTTTATTTTATTTCTGAAGGAGAAAATATAGTTGCATCCACGTCCATCGACTAGCCTGGCCGATGAATAATGTAATCAAATGACCAAACCTTCCAATTCTACAGGAAAATTCTATAAAATAATATTTCAACTAAATATCTGGTATGAAATTTTAGTTTTTACTGAAAATTTACATTTTTACTTACCTTGTGATCAGCTCGTCTAGGCTTCAAACAAGATTTTGAGGCTCTCTCTCTCTTTCTCTTGGAGGGTAATCTGGTAGTAGCAACTGAACAGATTGATCATGCACCATATAACTAAGTTGGGACAACTCTATTAGCGTTAGAATTAGTCAAGAATTCTATAAATTTCAATATCAATCCCAGTTAAGCCAATAAGGATCGGAAAAGGAAGGAAGGCTTTCAGAACGCCATTATTAACTGTCATCCCTAGAATATAAGGGATTCCTTATGTAGAGAAAGAAGAAGTTTAAGAAAAGAAGAGAAAAAATTTTGAACAAGGGGAGCCAAAAACATACCATAATAACAAGGATTTTCGCGAGCCTTTTTGATCTTGCTCTGTTGTATTCGATATTTCTGGGATTATTAGATGACAAAAATGAAGCAATCAGTTGTTACTGCAATTTGTGAGTCAGAAGGCAGAATAAAGTTTGCACACTATAGAGATGTCAATGGTTTGGATGTATCAAAGATCTAACTCAATCTGTCGAATATGGTACACTTAATATATATATACTATATATATATATAAATATATATACATATAAATATATATACATATACATATATATACATATACATATATATATAAATAAATATAAAAGAAACTGGATCCTATCCATCTTTGTATATCCAACCATTGCTTTTCTATGGAATGAGGAGAACTTTAAAATTTTAAAGGTTTTCAAAGTAAACAAAAGATAATGTTATTACATTTATGCTCCCAAAAAGGAATGATCGTATATGATTATATGTTCTATGAGCTGTGGCTAAAGTCAATTACCATAACAGCCAGGAGTGTAATGCCGGAGGGGATAGTGACTGGAGTGAAGTCTTAATGACAAATCGATATCGGTTTCTGGATTGGTTCCAAGCCTTCCTGACAATGAGAGCCTATACTAGGCTGATACTTGAACTAAGCATTCTTCAATTGAGAACTCTAGAAAAGAACTGGTTGTGAAAACATACCTGAAGATGACTTTTGACATGACGAATTGTAAGGCCATTGATGCCCATTTCTCTTAAAATGTTCTTTGGTGTTGCATCTGATTCAAATAGAATGATATAACTGTTAAGTTTGTACTACATATTTCTAATTAAATAAATTACTGTATATGACTTCAAAGCCAAACATGCCTACACAGCTAACAAGAAGATAGGAACTCATGAAATGAAAAGATATTTAGTTTCTAGACACATGATGTTAGATACCGAAATCAAACAAAGCGGACCTAATTTTCGCAAACCGTACGTAACCCGATATCATAGTTGTGTCCAGACGGCTTAACCAAGTTAACCAAACAACTAATGGAGCCACTCTTTTGTTAATTGTTACCAAATCCTGACTTACAGGTATTTTGGGTCAGGATTCAGACAGACCCAGCCATTGCATCCCTGGTCTGAGGTGCCACACAAGTAGGGATATGAATTGGTTGTGGGTCATGCATGCAAGACCTACTAATACATGGAATCAATTAAAGTTCTATGAGACTCATACCAAATCTGCTTCCAACCAAAATATTGCTTGAGATCCACAAAATTTTATAAATATATAATCAATGCCATTATTTTATCAGGAAAGATTTGTTTATAAGATCTATTATGGATTTGGGTCAGGACCTTGATCAAATAATAGCCTTCCAAACTGGAGACATACTTGGAATACCTCGAAATGAAGTAGGCCTGACCCTTTACTTCTCAAAGATTTTAGGTTAAGTCTTGGTCATTGGATCTAGGTCCAGTAATAAGCCAACTGAGCTTGGGCTACGTCAAAATTCATATTTTAATTACAGAGTAATTTTAGAAACAATTCCTAGCTTTTCAAGATTATTTCCCCAAAAAGGTCATGAAAATTTTCCAAAAATGATATTTTTCTTTTTACAAGAGGAGGCCAAAACCTAACTCGCTCACACATGCACCCTTTGGGAGTCAAACTCTCCACCAGCAGCAAAGGCACTAGAGCACCCCGTTGTTGAGCAAACAGTCTCGGTGGCTCATGGTTCGAGTCGTGTCATGCATTTCAACATGTGATATTCTCTCTCTCTCTCTCTCTCTCTCTCTCTCTCTCTCTCTCTCTCTCTCTCTCTCTCTCTCTCTCTCTCTCTCTCTCTTTGTGGGGACCCACTTTAGGGTGATATCTTACCCGAAATCTGAGTTTTCCTCATTCATTATTGTACATAAAATACAAGTGCTTTCTTGACCTTAAATATAAGTGCTTCTCACCGGGGAAAATTTTTTAGGTCGACCACGGGCTACTATCTGTCTCTTTCTCTCTCTCTCTCTCTCTGTGGAAAAACAGAGGAGTCAATATAAACTACCATCTCTCTACCATCCTTGTGAACTGTCAAACTAACTATCATGGCCAAATTTAAACACTCACATCTGCTATCTTTACAAAGGTACAGTAAATATCTTAAAATGAAACTCGCAAGGCTATCAGACCAAATTAAGGTTATCTTTAGGAAGTAAATTTTGAGGAAATAACAGGTGTATGTATTAGGGTTTCCATCGAACTTCCACACCTTTTGTGAGTGCCAAAGGCTTTATGCTGGGGTGGCGTTGGCATCGCAAATCCACCCAACACAACGCTGCAACCCTTCTTATACAACAAGGTAGATTTCCAACCACCTTCCCTGAAGAGGGTGTTCTGTTCACAGCTTGGTCATGAACATGGAAATCCTTCACCCGTCGTGACGTCTATCCGAAATGCATACATATTATGGTGTTTAAAGTCCACTATATAATCATCAATTTTCAAAACGTCGATGGTTTGCGGAGATTTGATTTCCTCATTGTGAGAATGTATTGCCGAAAAATGTCTCAAAAGTGTTGAAAGGAAATAATAAAATAAAATTGTTTTATTATAAAGCTTATAATTATACACAATTCTCAACAACTATCACGTAACCGTCTACATTTTCAGCATCAACACAAAGAATGCTTGGTTTTGATTTTGTTAATACAAACAATCTTGCCTTCGAAAACAGGAAAAGATAGTAGAAAATTTGGTATTATTATAAAGCTTGTTTTCTTCAGCAAGAATTTGCATCCAACTCGAATTTCAATTGGAAAGAACTCGTTATCAGGACCAAAAGCTTGAGTTAGATTGGCTCTAGATTCACATCCTGGGCATCAAACTAACTGTGATCAAGACTTCCAAATCCAACCCTAGCCAGGACAATAACATCTTAATCATTATCAACGTATGTAATGCATGCATGTGAGACGTAAGACTATCGAGAAATGACCAACTACATGATTTTGTGTGATATATATATAATAGAGAGAGAGAGAGAGAGGCTAACTGTCTGGTCCTCGAAGTCGATTGACAGCATCGATGAATTGCTCATGAAGTTTCGTGGTCCACCTTAGACGCGGTTTCATATCAAAAGGTAACTCTGTTCTTCCCTCATTTTGTTGGTTTTCTTCTTGATTGCTTCTCCTTTCACTTCCCTGCTGGTTTTCATGGCTGCCCTGGTCCATCCCGCTGATGATGCAGAAACTACTCCACTGTAGCACTTTATATAAGCTTCAGGGTGCGTCGACGCCTTAAATGAGTCCAGATATGCAATGTATGTGTCGATTTAATGTAGTAAAACAAGTTAGAGTAGGCCAGTGAGTATCTTTTTTTTGCCTAAAATAGAAACTACTTATTTGTTTCATTTAAATGCTCACTCACCAATCATGTATTGTAACTCTTAACATTATGTTAACTGCTTAATCCAATGATTCCAATCCACATTTCTAGGAGTCGGTCCACAACTATCATGTTTGGCGCAGAAGGGTATAAAAGTAATTTAACATTTAAGTTTTCTTGTTACAAAGGAAGGCCCAAGCCTGACAAATACACATGCACACACTGGGAGTCGAACTCCTCACCAGCAACAAGGGCAATAGAGCGCCTTGCCAACTGAGCTAACGCTCTGGGTGTTTTTTTCCCCCTTAATCTGGTTCACCAGATCTCTCACTCACGCAGATTTGAGTGTTGAACTGATGTCCTCCTCCATTTCGAAGGCTTTTGATCAGCACTTCAAGTTTTAACTCATCAACTCCTTTAACTCGAAGGTTTTCGGTTGACCCTCGAACTGGTGAGCAAGATATGCTTCTTCGGGTTTTCTTTTCTTCTTCTTCTTCTTCTGTATTTTCATTTTACCCATGGTAACTTTAACTTTTGGTATTTGGTCATCAAATTAATGACTTTATGTTAAAATAATGTGTATGAAAGCGCATCTGAACAGCATCTTTTCGAATCATTACGAAATGATATCTCGGGGTAGTACAGCACATATATCGTTATTGCTCTTGCTATTTATTTTTTGAACATACTTAAGATGGTTTGAACACGTAAAGAGTAACTAGACGTTACACTCTTTTAAAAGTATAAGAAATTAAATGATAAATACTTCAAAAGATGTATAAAAAGACTTTAAAAAAAGAAAATAATGAAACATGATCCTACTTCTTCTCATATAAAATAAGGTGAAGCACAATGAGAACTAAGTGTATTGTCCTTCCTTTGTTTCAAGTCTAAAGAGTCCACCGGTGGCAAATCTATGTACAGGTGTGGTGGGGCGGCCATCCCACCTGAAATTTGAAGTACCAATTGGAAAAACTATAACTAGCAGTTGAACCCATGATCATAACACAGTCTGCCCCACCTTAAACAGTTTCATGAGCTATTTGCCCACCTGACACGAACGTCTAGGTCCGCCGTTGCAGCACAATCCTAGTTGAGTTCTGTAGGACCTTTACTTACTGCCATCTTCTTCTTTCATATCCTGCGCTACACAAACCATGGGTTCTACATTGAGTCTCGAGCCCACTCTGGAAGCCCTACGATTAACGACCCTAAATGGTTCTTGATACTGTTCACTAGAAAACAATGCATCTAATGCCGATGTTTTGGTTTAGATCAGCTTTGCATTTTAAACTACACTGGTTTTAGAATTTGTTAATCATCTCAAGGCCAAGCCAATTGATCCCAAGGGGGTTGACCCAAGACAACATCTTCGTAGCTAAGGAAATCTTTTGTTCTATGCGAAGACAAAGAGGAATGAGGGCTTCATGGCTGTGAAAGTAGACCTGGAAAGGGCCATAACAGACTGAGTTGGCGATTTATCAAATAATGTTTGGTGGAATTGGGTCATCTAATGTTTGCATATAACCTGCTTCTATTTGCAGAGGCCAGAACACAACAAATTAGGTGCATTCTTCAATGCTTGGAGAAATTGTGCTCTATATCAGGTCAGCGAGTTAACCCGGGAAAAATTTAGTTTTTATTCTCTCTTGCAGTCCTAATCAAGTTAGTCCATTCGGTCATTTCCTCCATGCTGTATTTTCATATGCAAAGTGACTGCATTTCGAGATCAACACTTGATAAAATTGAGAGACTTCATGAACTCTGCTTTCCTCATGAAAATCGGATGGGGTCTACTGCATCATCCTTCTAGTTTATGGGCCCAGATCCCAATTAACAAATATGGGCAGTGAATGTCTTACATACAGAGGTTAAATGTAATACAAATAACTCAAGGAAAGAAAATAACTCGAAATATAATTGATATTATTGTAAATAAAGATTTAAAGGATAGTGTAATAGACATACAAAAGTAGGGTGACTGAATTAAGATGGTGAAATTAGTATTAGGAGTAAAGGCTTTAAATATCATTTGTGATTATGCATCTTAAGTAGAACAAGACATAGAATAAAGAAGGCATTTTAGGAGGAGATAGGTAATGCAATTTAAAAGATTCTATAAAAAGATGATTTGTTTAGGAAGAGATTTAAATAGACATATCAATAAAGAGACATTAGGATATCAAGGCATTTATGATAACTATGGATTTAAAGATTTAAATAAAAAAGATAAGAAAATTTTAAATTTTGCTATAACATATGGTCTCTTTTTAACTAATATGATTTTCAAAAAATGAGATGAACATTAATTACTTATAAGAGTAGCTTGTCACAAACACAAATTAATTATTTTACTAGTAGAAGAAAAGATAGATCGTGGTGTATGGATTCTAAGGTAATTTCAAGAGAAAACTTAACTACCCAACATCGACTTTTAGTTATAAATTTGCAAGTAAAATGTGGACAAAGAGGCAAATAGTACATAGAGTTTGGTGGAACCTAAAAAAATGAGAAGGAAGATATATTTAAACACAAAGTTCTTCAAGGAGATGCTTAAAATTATATAGTTATACCTTCTGATATGTGTAACAGTATGACTAAGCATATGAGCAAAATAGCAAAAGATATATTAGGTGAATTTAAGGAATGTGTATCACCACAAAAGGAAGCTTGGTGATTGAATGAAGCGATGCAAGATAAGATCAAGGTAAAGATATCATATTACAAATTACATTATGCTAATAAGACTAATGAAGCTTGAGAGACTTATAAGAAATCAAAGAAAGAAATGAATAAGTTCATTCGTGAAGCAAAAACTAAAATTTGATATGATTTATATAAAAAAACTTAACTCAAGATAAGTTCAAAGAGATATTTTTAGGATAACTAAGATAAGAGATAAGAAAACTATGTATCTTACTTTTGTTAGATGTATGAAAGATGAGGATGCGAAAATTTTAGTGGTAAGTGATGATATAAAAATAGATGAAAAAATTATTTTCATAAGCTTTTTAATAAAAATATAAGTGTTAATATCAACTTAGGAGAGCTAACCAAATTATAAGAGTATAAACCATAATTTCTATTGATATATTTAAAAGAATGATGTCAAAGACGTTCTTAAATTTATGAAGGCTAGTAAATCTGTATGACCACATAATATTCTTATAAAAGTATGAAAAATCATAGGATAGATGAGTATTATTTGGCTTACAAGATTATTTAATAAAATATGAAAAAACTAAAAAATAATTGAGGAACAGAAGAAGAGTACAATTATATACATATATAAGAACAAGAGAGACATTCAAAATTATGTAAATTATGAGGTATCAAGTTGATGAGTCGTACTATGAAATTATGGAAAAGAATTATTAAACATATGTTGAGATAAATATCGAGTACAATAGAGATCCAATTTGGACTCATGCTAGAAAGATCTACTATTGAGGCTATTCATCTATTGAGATATCTTATGAAAATATTTTACAGTAAAAAAGAACTTTCACATGATATTTATTGATTTAAAAAAAACTTATGATAGAGTGCTAAAAGATATTCTTTGGAGA
Source organism: Brasenia schreberi (assembly GCA_036023115.1). NCBI lineage: Eukaryota > Viridiplantae > Streptophyta > Magnoliopsida > Nymphaeales > Cabombaceae > Brasenia > Brasenia schreberi. The sequence continues at coordinate 40,263,240 of JAYKKT010000090.1, forward strand.
AATTTAAAAAAAAGAGATATCTCATGTACATATATTAATCTTATAAGAGACATGTATAATAATGCACAAATATATATTAGGATTCATGAAGGAATAATAGATTTCTTTGTGGTTAATATTGGATTACATCAAGTATTATATTCAAGTTCATATTTTCTACTTTCATTATTAACGAGCTAATAAAACATATTTAAGATGAAGTTCCTTAGTGTATGTTATTCATGAATGACATTGTATTAGTAAATGGGTGTAAGAAAAAAGTAAATAGAAATATTATGTGAAAGTTTTAAATTGTATCTCTTATAGGATAAAAGTTAATTGAAATTATCGAGAGAAATATTAGAAAGTAAAAGGTTTTGACTTAATAAAACAAAGATAAAATATATGAAATACAAGTTCAAATGACATAGAAATTAAGATTGACACATATTGTATCTCTTATAAGAAAAATTTTAAATACTTAGGGTCAGTTTTTTAAAGATAAAAATTGATAGAGATGTTATACATGAAATTAATGCATGTTAGTTAAAATGGAGAGGTGCATCAAGTATTTTATGTGATAAAAAAATATCATTAAAGTTGAAAGATAAATATTATAGAGTAGAAATTCAACCTGCTATATTTTATGGTTATGAGTGTTGGGCAGTTAATAATCAAGATGTATGAAATATGTCTATGACATAAATGAAGATGGTCAAATGAATGAGTGGTTAAAGATGATATACATTAGGTATTAGAAACAAATTGGGAGTAGTATTAATACATGACAAAATAAGAAAAAAATGTTTAAGATGGTTTGGAAACATAGAAAAGTGATAAAAGAAAGTTTCAATAAGAAAGTATAAGAAACTAAATTATGAAAGTTTTAAAAGAAGAGAAAGATGATGAAAGTGTTGAAAGGAAACAATAAAGTATGATTTAACTTATTCAGAATTCACTATTAGGATGACACATGTATGCAGTTGGCACAGTGGCCACTGTTCAAGATTCCTTTAAACAGGCTTCATCGTCATAAAAAGGAAAGTTTATTCGCGAAAGACTTGCTTAATGAGGATTGTTAGGACAAGCACCTGGTCAGGATCCTCACACAAACAATGCAAGCAACACCTGTCTTGGATTCCTTTGAAAAGCACGTCCTTTTGTTCTCACAGAAACAATACATCGCCTTTGGTTTAATGCAGATGAACTCCTTGATTCACATGCAAACAACACAACGTAGCTCTACTTCATGCGTCCAGCCTCTTCATTTCAATAACAGAAGTAGCTTCAATGGAACCCAAAACGCAGCAAAACAAAGAAGAGCAAGCTGTTTTCTTCCATTTCCTGTCATGTCATAAAGGCATCGACAGTGTCGTTAACATTATGAAGGAAGATCTGGTCATACTAAGGGACACCCCAACGCATATATTCCGTGCGGTACCCAAAGGACTCCGTCATCAGGTCCATTGAATATAAGTATGATGTATATGTCTCTTCGACGAATATTCCATCACATTCCATATACGGAAACCAGTCATTTTCCTTAAAACCACCTTTGTTAATCTCAATATTTTGATTGTTGGTCTTCTCGTTCTTGCCATTGCCATTGTTCTTGCTGTTTCTGGTGCTGCCATCTTCATCTTTTCTGTGATTGTTGTTATTCGATATGGGTTTAAGACCTGTTCATGATTGCTTCTACCTTGGCCTGTTTTAAATATGAGGTCCCATATGCTCTCGCTGCACTGCTTGTTGGAAATAACTGTAGTTATAATAAAATAATATGCAATAAATGTAGATATGCCCAAAGCATAGATCCAAAAAAAACTATAATAAAGATGTACAAAATAAAAAACAGAAGCAAAAATAAAAAATTTATCTATTTGAGTCACCCTCGTGGACTTGCCTTAGAGAAATCAATGTCCCGCTATGAGTACGTACAGGTACTGCACCTTCCTCCCAAGATAAAATGCACACACAACTCAAATAGCACGTACCTCGCTTTGAGTCGACCTTTACCAACGCCTCCGTTGCCTATAACTGGAGAATGAGGGTTCTTAAAAATCACGCACAGAGAAAACGTAGGGAACCCAAAGAGAAGAGATAGTGTAGAAAGTAAGTGTATGGGATTAGCAACCCTAATCTCCTATTTATAGTGCGCGTGATGGATCACGAATCATAGATCCGATCTAACCGTTACTATTAAGGTTCATAACCGTTCCCACTTCGTAATCGTTACTACGTGCACTCTTGACCATTAGATCAATATTGACTATTAGATCAAAAGAATTTCGTGCAAAAGATAGACCCAAGACAATTCCCAAACCAAAACCCAGTTTCGGTGGACGTGCACACGCGTGTGTGGTCTAACATGTCCTCCTTAAGCTCTTTGAACTAAGTTTCATGAGCTACCAACTATATAAAAAGACACATGAGTTTGTCACGTTATTCAATATGATACTAAACTTTGTCTTCTCTTGGTCATCACATGCAGAAGTTCCTCACATGTAACTTTTTACACTTAGGACTTACACATATATCAATGATGCATCAATTGATTATTTGTGATACCAACGTGAATTAAATGTCATTAATGCACATAAGTTTAACAAACCCAACTGTGATTAACATTAATCCAACACTATGTTTCTTGCCCTTGTTTTGGTGAGTTCGAGCAAGGGAACTTATGGGATTTGAAGAGGAGTCCCTTCTCCCTAACTTCTTTCTCAAATGGGTGTTCCAGTGGTTCTTCACATCATATTATTATTCAACAGTAGATTTGCTTGGCATGAATCCAAATTGGTTCTCTGTTGTACTTGATACTTGTCTTAACCTACGTTCGATAATTCTTTCCCACAATTTCATAGTATGGCTCATTAACTTGATACCTCGATAATTTGCACAATTTTGAATGTCTTCCTTGTTCTTATATATGAGTATAAGTGTACCTGCTTTCCATTCCTCGGGCATCTTTTGGTTTTTTCATATTTCATTAAATAGTCTTGTGAGCCAAGTGATTCCTATTTCTCCTAGTATTTTCCAAACTTCTATAGGAATATTATTTGATCCTACCGATTTACCACCCTTCATATGTTTAAGAGCCTCTTTTACTTCATTCTTTTGAACACATCGGTAGAAATTGTGGTTTATATACTTTTCTGATTTGGCTAACTCTCCTAAGCTAATACTAACATCTTTATTTTCATTAAAAAACTTATAAAAGTAGTTTTTTCATCTATTTCTTATTAGAGTTTTTCATCCTCGTCTTTGACGCATCTAACAAAACTAAAACTATTTGAATCTATTTTTGAGTGTTGTGGTTTTAAGTTTTATAAAATAAATCAAGTTTGTTAAAATGTGTTTAATTTTCAAAAAGTGCATCTCGAAAAATCCGAGAAAAAGGCCCTTCTTCTCCCGATTTTTCGAGTGCACGTTATCTAGGCCTCAAGGACCCACACGATAACTTACACCACCATACTTTAAATTGGGTCTCAGATGATTCATCCATCTTAATCTGCAACTTTTCCCTCCTCTCATGAGCCGTGTAGCATTGATATTTATTATTCCTACATGAACTTCACCTCCCACATCGACACCACATTGAATGCATGCCATAATACAATAATATTACTGCATAACAAATGACAAATTCATAGATAGTATGCGATTATATGATGCTAGTATGGTGAAAGCCAGCTTTCTGTTAGTGTACTCTATGCAGCTAGAGATGTTGTTTTCAAGGTAGTAATCTGACAGTGAGCCTGGGTCTCTGAGTCTGTCAATTTGTACTGTGTACCTAAACCGAAGATGTCGCGGTGAGAGTTGGCCTCACTAACAAACAGGCAATCAGGAGTTTGGCTCCGCCTGGTATTTCTATGCAAGCCAACACTAAGAAGAGATCCTAGGGTCCAACCAACACCACAACTAAGCTTCATTACATACTGAGTGGGATCCCTACATGGATTCTTAGTTGCAATATTGCTGATCGAGGAGGGTCCTCCTTTATATTCCGTCGGTTTCGCTCCGAGAGGATTTGCCGTTAAGTGTCACCTTCCCGGTGCGGCTAAAATCACTGAGGCTTTTGCGTATGATGCAGGAAGATCACCTGGTCTTTTGGAGACTGGATCCCATTTCCCTTCACTGTGAACTGCAACACTCTGTTAGGTCAGGTCCGCGGGATGTCCAGAGAAGACCTGGTTCCACCAAAACTTGAAACCGAAACCGAACTGCCCTCCCCCTCTCCCTTCAGGTCCAGTTAGGGTTCTGGTTCCAGTTCTTATTCAGTTCCAGTTCTGGTTTTCGCTTGGTTGTAGTGTTATTTGAAAAGATAAGGCGAGATTCTAAAACAAGAGCCAAAAACTACTTGGAACCGGCGATTCAAAACCACTTGTTCTGCATCTGGTTCTGGTTTAATTCTATGGAGGTCCCTGGTTCCGGATCCAGTTTCCTCCATTCCGGTTTTGGTTTGGGTCTAGTTCAACTTACGGGCCTGAGTCAAATAAGTTCACATATGTTGGCTGAGATGACTGTTTTTAAGCCACAAATGTGTGTTTCAATCAGGATCTACACTGAGATGAGGTCGGGCACCCACTGCACCCAAAATATGAAAAAACAGTTAAATCTGTGAGCAAACAATACTAGACCCATCCAGGCCCATGCTTTTCTTATTGCGTACTTGGTGTATTACATGGTTTTAACAGTAACTGAATCGGCTCAAGCCTGCTTTCAGTTTCGGTCTGGTTCTGGTTTGGGTCCTGAACCAGTAAATTTATAAGAAAAAATTGCTTTTTATAAGATTTAAAAAAAAAATACTTGAACTGCTGGTTCCGGGTCCAGTCGGTTCAATTTCGGTTGGAATCACCGGGCCAGTTAGGAACCAACCATATCTAGTTTTATCAATCTCAATACTGATCAATCGAGTCTGTTCGACTAGGCCGGTGTCGATGTAGCTAATGTACTTGGGTGTTGAAGTGGGAGTTGGACTCTTAGCTACATAATGTTCATCAGTTTCCTCAAGAGGCTAAGGATCAGATTTCAACCTGACCAAACCCACCGAGCACATGTGAACATTTCAGTCACTCGCAGAGCAGGTGCAGGGCCTTACGGGCCCATCTGGGGCCGGTGCCTATTTTGCATCTTTTACGTCAGAATAGGCCGGACTTTGTGCTGAATCCACCAAGTCGGTGCATAATATTTCACTTTGTCTTTTATTGGATGTCTTGATAGTTGATTCCATTAACCGTAAGGCCCACTCCACTTTTAGAGCTCGCAATTCAGTTCCAGGTCGCGTTTGTGTCAGAAAACAGGTCTGTCAGGTTGAACTGTTATGATATCCAACACAAACATGACCCAAGAAGTCCTTTGATTATATTCACCCTAAGTAACAAAAAAGAGGTCTGTCAGGTTGAACTGTTATGATATGGCACGTCAGGAAGGTAACTAAAATACTATATTGTCACAGTACGACACGACAAGTTTGTGTTCTCCCCTCTAGAATTCGACCTGTTTTGAGATCACTATGAAGTGACACGACATGACACGAACACATCGTGAAAATGAAATTGCCACCCTAAGCATGGTGTTTGAAGACATACTTCTACGTGGCATTTGAGGAAACTTTGGATCGGATTGGATTGGGTCAGATCCGATCAAGCGGTCTCGATACTAATTCGACCCGATTCTGACTCTGACTCTCCGAACGGGAGGACTGCGGTTTGCTACGCTTCTCTATTCGCGCGCCTAAATAAATATCGTCGAGATCTACCGTCTGCTACGGCAAGAACGAAGAGCGGGAGAGGGAAACGCGGAGCGCTTCCGATTAGCTTGCCGGAGACCGAATTGGGGATTCTCGATCGTCTTCGTGAACGTCATCGAAAATGTCTAGCAAGCAAGGTACGTCTCTCTTTCCTTCCCTTCGATCCCTAATCTCCTTATTTTTCGTCTTCCCTCATAATTTGGAGGATTTAACGATAGATTATTTTGGGGAAATTCGTTCTATGTTTCACTACTGATATGGCACAAGATCGCGGCCCACGGTGTTAAAGGATCCGTGTAGCCGACCACCTAGTGTGGGAAAAGGCTTGGTTGTTGTTGTCGTTCTATGTTTCACGTTTCTGGTCTTTTTGATTTTCTTTTCGGTAATTGATGCGAAGGCGGGAAGGCGAAGCCTCTCAAGCAACCCAAAGCCGAGAAGAAGGAATACGATGAGGTGATCTTTCCTTCCACCGTTTCTTTCCTGTTTGTTATTAGCTTTGCAAGCAATAGTTTCGCTTTGTGTTTTTCGGATAGATGGGTATCCCCCAGTTTGCATTACTCTAACTATCGTGCTGTTGATATGTTATTGCTATCGTCTATATATATTTATTTTGCTTTATATGGTATATAAGGCATATGGATTTTGCTTCTCTTTTTATCTTTCCGTTCTATCTTTCTTGTCTGGATCCTGCATATCATAAAATGGGTGAACTATGGATTATTCAAACTTGGGATTTGAACTTCTAGACTAATGATTTTGGTGTATTCCAGATGGCATGTATGATTTATTGAGTGGTTTAAGGGTTGTTTCCATGTTGAACTAGGGCGTTTCATAAGAAAGTGGTGAATTTGTGCTACGTTCATCTTGACGGAAGAAAATAGCGTATCGGTTTATGGTATTAGCGCTTAACTATTCTTCAAAGATGAGAAGTCGGAGACATCAGAAATTAATTTACTTCAATGTACTTGCTAAATAAAGCATGCGCCGTTAAATGTGTACCTATCTCTTGATATTCTAATGTTTTTGCAGTACAAGACATACAGTGCAGACCTGTTTGGATTTTGTTTCCATCACAAAGAACCAACTATATGTGATGTTAGGGTCTGGAGTCTGAAGAGAATCACAAACCCACAATATCTGCCTAGGAGAAGGAGCCCATGTTCACTAGTGACCATGTTTTTTTTATTTATATGCTTTTCTCAATAACTTGTCAAAGTCCTTGTTCCAACCATTACGGAGTTAAACGAGCTTCTATAATCTTCATTATTAAATTTGTTCATGAATGAGCCACATAGATTGTAAGTGACCTAGTTCTGTAGAAATTATTGGAGAACATGTATAGTGCCATATCATAGTAAATAAATGCTGAAATAAAAATTGACTTTGTTATTGAGGTGTCGTTGCTACTAATGATCATAGATTGTATTCATTCTACAGAGTGATTTTGTAAAGAAAAAGGTATCACCTACGTTATAAGGTCATTTTAATAGAGTAAGTATTCAACCTTGTGTGGCTATAATTTGTTAACAAAGAGGTGTAGAAAGATGAAAGGAGGAAAAGCATGATATACTATCCAAATGATAAGTTGGAATAATGAACAAGAATTTTTATTAGGACGATACTTGGGAATGCTGGAGATGTGGAAGATTATGGTTACTTGCATTAGAAGTTTGACCAAAGAGGTGTTAGTAGACATGACCAATTTCAAGTAAACTGTAAATGTCAGTTCCAAATCGACAATTCTGATTATGGTTACTTGCATTAGAAGTTTGACCAAAGAGGTGTTCTTAGACATGGTTAATTTTGAGTAAACTAGAAATGTTAGTTCTAAATTGATGGTTTTGTTTACCTCAAAATTTGGAATTGTAACTAAATCAGCCCGACTCCAGTTCCGGTTATGGTTATGGAACCACCAGCTTCAGGGTTGTTCTAGCTTCGGGATGGACTACGCCTTTCGGCCTAATCTTAGGCCCTGACTCACCCTCCGTGGACGAAACTTGGGAAGGAACCCTTAGGTTTTCGAGGCCTTGGATTCTCATCAATGTTTGTTACTCGAGCCGACATTCTCACTTCCGCTTCATCCACACCTGCTCGCGTGGGTGCTTCACTCTAAGGCAGAACGCTCCCCTACTGATGCATTTTTACATCTCATAGCTTCGGCATATCGCTTAGCCTTGTTCATCTTCGGGGCGAGAGCGCTCGATCAGTGAGCTATTACGCACTCTTTCAAGGGTGGCTGCTTCTAGGCAAACCTCCTGGCTGTCTCTGCACCCCTACCTCCTTTATCACTGAGCGGTCATTTAGGGGCCTTAGCTGGTGATCCGGGCTGTTTCCCTCTCGACGATGAAGCTTATCCCCCATCGTCTCATTGGCCGACCTTGACCCCTACTATTTTGGGTCATATCTAGTATTCAGAATTTGCTTCGATTTGGTACCGCTCTCGCGGCCTGCACCGAAACATTGCTTTACCCCTAGATGTTGACTTGTGTAGGTTTTGGGGCAATTTCGGTTCGACTTCCAAGGTCAGTTTCGGGCTTGAGGCCAAGGTAACCAAAGGAAGCTCTCATAATGTATGAAAATTATATGGTGAAAGTGTAAAGAGAAAGAAAAAACTACAAAAGTGTTTGAAGAAAATGATAAAGAATGATCTACTTGTTAACTATTAGCATGACACAAGATTCAATTCTATAGAAACACGGAATCGATGTAGCCAACTCCATCTAGTCCCGGAAAAGGTCTAGTAGTTTTTGTCGTTGCTCTAAGATGAAGTTTCAACAAGCACTAGAGAGCTATTGATTCGACTGAATTTGAGTTACACGTTGCTACATGAACTACCAATCTAACTTATAACTTGAGATATTTGATGCTCAAGCTTGTATTGATGATTGGATAGGAGAAGGCATCAAGCACATGAGCATGAAGATATACCAATTGATATATAGATGGAACATGCTATACTACTGAAGGAGGAACTACTACGAGTATCACTGGCATTGAACCAACGCAAGCATCAAACTATATTGGTGAGTAGATGAGAGTTCATACTTTAGTAAGGGGGTCCTCGTAGAAAGGTAAGTAAGAAATATCTGCGCTTTGGTTCCTCTCTGGCCAAGATGATGCGTAGGTGGCTTAATTTAGAGATTAAATTAAAAGGTGAAGCCCATGTGTGTGATTGTATTATACTTCTACGTTACATGTATATTTAAATTTTGAAGTCTTGATTTAAGTGAATAGATAGTATTTTATACAACAACAACAACTAAGCCTTTTCCCATACTAGACGGGGAATAGATAGTATTTTATATAATAATAAATTATTAAATAATATATTAATATCATGTCATTAAGAGTGTAGGTTGCAAAATGAATTGAAAGCCAAACACATCCAATAGACAAACAAAAAACTGTCAAAAAACCAGTCCTAGAACCGGCTCTGGAACTGCCTCCAAACCAAAACTGTCCCACAAGCACCATGGTAATCCGAACCAGAATCACACCCAAACCGGTGGATCCAGAATTGGAATTGGAATTGGCCATGGGCCGATTCGTGTTATGGGGTAACCAGTACTGGCCATGTGTTCTAAAGGTTGCTGATGTAACATTTGAAAAAACCATTTCTTAAAATTATATGCCCTGTATATATATGATATATAATCATATATCTGTAATATATTATTGAGAAAATTTCACAAAAGATCTCTCAACTTCCTAAATTTTATACTTTAAGACATCAATTTCTTAACATTTTAGGAGGGCTATTAGGTTTTCATTGTTAATGAATTAAAGTTTCAATTGTTAATGAAATAGAGACCGCATAGTTAATGACATTAGTTTTTGGTATGTCTTGTGAGAACCTAAGTCTCTATTTGATTAATAATTAAAACCTCATGCCCTTCCCAAAATGCTAAAAAGTAAGATCCTGAAATGTAATGTTTGGAAAACCATAGAGAAGTTCTATTAAAATTTTCTCTATATTATATAGCAAAAAGTTGCATTCCAGTTGGTGTGCAGCTGCAGCGACTGTATTGGTGCATGCTTTAGCTTCTACTAGACAATATTGTTTTTATTGGGATCAATCTTCCATGGCCGGTCCCAAGCCCGGATAAAGGAGGGTAGCGCTAGGCTTTCGACAACCAACGTAAAACTTTGTCAGACTTATCTACCATAGATTCTATAAATTATGACCATTGCGTTTAAGGGCGTTCTCTTTTACTAACACATTGTAAAACCCGAATGCAATGAAAAGTAAGCAAAAGCCTCTACATTTTCGCTCAGATATAGTGAATCAATTGCAAAGAGGATTATCATATCGTATACAGGTCTGGGTAAAGAAGTTAGTCTCGCTACTTGTCCGAATGTAGAAAACAAGTTACAGCTGCGAGGGCATTTGCATTTTAAGCAAAAACGAATGTGGGGCAAGGAAGTTAGTCATACATAATAAGATTCGTATTGGTACTGGAATATCGGAACATGGACCAACAAGTTAGGTGGTAGATACTATGATTCACAGAAATATTCACATTTTATGTTTACAAGAGACAAAGTTGGTTACATAAAAGGTAAAGGATGTTGAGAATACATGTTTTAAATTATGGTATTCAAGAAAGAAAAAGGCTCAAAATAGAGTTGGTATTATTATAAATAAAGATTTAAAGGATGGTTTAGTAGACATACAATGATATGGTGACCGAATGATGATAGTGAAATGAGTATTAGGAGTAGAGGTTTTAAATATAGTTTGTGCTAATGTACCCTAAGTAGGATTAGAAGATAATATAAAAATACTTTTTGGGAGTTGTTAGATAAGGTAATTCAAAGAATTCCACAAAGGAGGATGATTTGTTTAGGAGGAGAGTTAAATGGACCTGTCGGTAAAGATGTATTAGGATATCTAGGTATTCATGGAAACTATGGTTTTGGGGATATAAATGAGGAGAGTAGGAAGATTTTAAATTTTGCTATAGCTTTTGATCTTTTTATAGTCGATATAATTTTCAAAAAATAAGATGAACATTTAATTACTTATAAGAGTGGTTTATCACAAATACAAATTGATTATTTTTTTTATAAATAAATAGATTGAGTTATAAAGATTGCAATAATTCTAGAAGAAAGCTTAACTATTCAACATCGATTTTTAGTAATGGATTTGCAGGTAATAAAGTGGATAAAGAAGAATAGAGTGTATAATGCTATTTGGACCAGATGATGAAACCTCAAATGTAAGAAAGAAGATATATTTAAACACAAAGTTATTCAAGGACATGCTTGGAATTACCTATGTATACCTTATAATATATGAAACAATATGACTATACATATTAGAGAAGTAGCAAAATATATGTTAGGCGAATCTAAGAGAGGCATACCATTACAAAAAGAAGCTTAATGGTGGAGTGAAGTGATGCAAGATAAAATCAAGGCAAAGAAGACATGTTACAAATTGCATTATGCAAAGAAGACATGTTACATAATTTTTTCTGCTATACTATGACATCTTTCAGACTGTATGAAGGCAATCAGATATGGTTTGTTTGCTTTTTAAACACACTGAGATCTTTGAACACCAAAATTTGGCCACATTATAGAAGGCATTTTCATAGAGATGTATGAGTCTATTGATAGTCCTAGCGTATTGAATGGATCACCTCTTTTGAGTGCACGAAGGAAGTTTCTGCAGCAATATGGCTAGAAGCAAAAGTGAAGATTATCTGTAGAACATCGTTTGGAAGATCTCTTACAGTGAAGAAGGAGTTGTTTATGGGCTGGAGTTTTCCAGGATCTTGTCTATGAAGTTTGTGGCATTGACGTTTTGACCAAGTAGAGAGAACCAACTCAATATCTGGTACGAAAGCCCAATTCGACCTGGATCAAAGTTCATTAATATGGGATTTCCCGCTTTCTTGCTGGATATGGTTCGTAGTTTTTTCAGGATCCAAGTTTGTTATGACACCAACACCAGGATCCGCTGTCACTAATGTAATCTCCAACTGTATACGACCTCATTGGGATCAGTGTAAGTACACAATACCGTTCTGGTAAATTGAATGACCATTATACTCGTATGAAATCTCATATCCATGTTCAAACTATAATTTGGTGTTAGTCAAACAAATTTGGTGATTTGCAGTCAAAGCTTATGAGATGATCTGTATGTAAATGCTTGCAGATGTGGAAATTTTTTGGCTGCTATAAAAATGCTAGTCCTTTTGCTCGTGTAGTTCTGATTGCTTTGTTTTCGTGCTTCGATTGCTGATAGTTTTGTTTCCTTGAACACAATTATAGTAACGAGAGAAAAAGGGCCAACCGATATGTCAACTTTGTAATTTAGAAGTGATAGGGATGGACACACCTAGTACTTGGAAATGGAAATCAGAATCCATGATAGTTGAAGTTTAAAAGCCATCAGTGACTGCTGCAATTGATGATGACATGACTAGTAGTGCTATGACTGAAATGTTGGCCCGTGTGAGCCTGATGTCATTGGTTCGGTTCTTACTGAGCGTGTTTCGACTCTGTACTGAACGACATTAACGTGAATATGAAATTTGTTTATATTGGTTGTTGCAGAACGATCTGGCGAATCTACAGAAGAAAAGGGAAGAAGAAAAGGTAAATGATGCTTGATATTTCCTCTGCCTTGATGAACTTCTTGTTCGTTCATTTAGTATCTGAAGCTCGTTTTGGTGGCAGGCTCTCAAGGAATTGAAGGCCAAGGCTTCAGCGAAGGGTACGTTTGGTGGTTCAGGACTGAAGAAAAGTGGCAAAAAGTAACACGCCCTCTATCAAAGTATCGACGGTTCAATATGCCCATCCTTGAGGTAGATCACAAACATATGATGCTAAGCTTTTGAACTTCAGAGCGGCTCGGTGATTGTTAATGCTCTGTCAAGTGAAGACTTTGATTCGCAATGATGCGAAACGGAGAACTGAATTGTTCTTATAAAACGTGTGATTATGCCTCAGTATACCAGGTACTTCCAATGTCCACCCGTTTGATTTCATTTTTCTGCCAACCAACAGAGTATGCAGTTATCCTCAACAAGAAGCTATATCCTGGTGGATTGTTTTACCCAACCAATAAAGTAGTTTAAGAACATGGGATTTGGGTGACCCGCACGAATGCACTGAGGTGCCAAACTTATAACCTGTTGTCTGAGAGTGGACCGTTTTATCTAATAGTGTCTTGGCCCAATGAAATAGTTTCGTAGTCACGTTTCATGCCAAAAGCTTCCTATCGTGTAGGCTGGAGCTGAGCTCGTTGCGTGCAACAATAGTTTCAGTTTCAATGTACAAAGAATCCTGCCTCTGAAGATGAACATGTTTCAGTTAATAGTTACAGCGTATTTCCCCTTCTTCCTAACTATTGAAATGGGTGGATTTGATCCAAATCTGTAATAATTAACAAGGTTCAACATCCTCATCAAAATAGTTTGGACTGCCGCCCTTGGTCAAATTTGATCTCACGAGCTTTCACTATTGATCTGTAATGGTCAACGTTCGCATGATATTGAATAAAAAAGCATCTGTGGGATAAGTAACACAGTCTCTGCAAGCCGATAACACTAATATCAAGATTGCCTTTTACAACACTAAGTAGGATTCGCAGGAGTCTACAACCACAAGACCTCCTAATAGGTGAGTTTGCCCTATACTGTCCTCGCTCAAGTACACTTCAACTTCAGGATATGATCCCTTTTAAGCCTACTAATAATATGGTTAGTTTAAATTATAAGCCCCACGGCCACACCTTTCTAAAGCACAAATATGCAAGCCGTCGAGAGCAGCAATGAGAAATAATTCGCGTGCCAACTTTTACGCCGAGCCCAAGAAGAGGCCCTTCATCAACTTGCTGTTTCTGACAACAGAAGCACAATTCCGAAATGAAAAAAAACATGTTTATCGCAGATACGCATCCCATTGATCGATTAGAATCATGTTTTTGTCATCAACGTCTCGACCTGAAGCACATTCTAGACTCTTTTTCTGGTTTCTCAGGTTCTTCCTTCTCAGGATCCTCTTCTTCCTCTTTCTTTTCTTCCTCTTCCTCATCTTCTTCGGGAGGATCAGCTGGCAAGGGAGTGGGTAATGGCGTTTTCATGGGGCTGAACTGGGGGAATATATCTGGTCTCCTACCGGGCTTGGGCCTCTCCCACTCCTGCAAGCATGACAGCATTTACGTGAGCACAGAAAAAAACGCTAACAGTAAGACGCAAACCCAAAGGAGAGTGAATCAAACAACAGATAAGAAAAGAAAGAAAATCATACAACAGGCATTGGTGGTTCAAGTGACCAAGTCTATACATTCTGAGCAATGAAGAGCAAACACCACTTCATTTGTGCATGCAGGTCTTTAGTGAGTTAATCAGGAACTTGCTATGCAGGCCCTGGCGTTATATTATAAAAGAAACATGAGGATTGTGCAACACCAATCGAGTTGCTGCCTTCTGCATTTGCAGCGTCTATTCCTTCCACAAATACTAATACTAATATAGCGAGCTGTGATTCGTACTAATGTAACATTTGCGGAAAAGGCCAGAAAGTTTCTGAACTCTTCCAAAGAATCCATAACCTGCTGGCTAACTAGACCAAGCAATTCACAGCCCCCAATATCAACTACAACATCAATTTTGGGTAGTGCATCTACCATGCATAATCACGTTCATCCCAACACTGCTTCCCCAGCTCTTTACCACAACCAAAACCTCCCAACTGGCCACGATCTTAGCGCCATGATTCAGAAGATGCATAGACCTATAACTTTAGTCCCAGAAGGCTCAATAGTTATTGCTTGAATAGCCTCTAGAGTTCCAAGATCATTGGCCACCAGTTCCTCCATCTCTGCCTCAATTCTGTGCCCACCAGCAATCCAGCATTACACGATGCACCGGTAGCCAAATGTAGCAAAATTTTCTACAAAAAGGCCAGTGGCTGTGTGGTTGGTTTAAATGAATTAACCATATCCTGGGATCTTCACCATAGTACCATACAACAGACTTGTTACATAAAGTGACAGCATGGTTCACCATTTTATGCTTTCCCTCCTTACTAATTCAGTATCCATAGATGACTAATTTGCAATCCTTTAAAGCCATCAAATACTCATATACCACACATATATGATCCATGCACTAAACATGATGGCAACAGTTATCTTGCATACAACAGCTTATATATAAATAAATAGATAAGCAAAACACACACACACATTTATACATATATATATATATATATGTATATTCAAATCTTTAGAAACCCTTATTCTGTCAATGTCGTCTCTTTTGGGCACCTTATGAGTTTCTAATCTCCACATTCTGTTCTGTTAAGTCTATTCGACTATGTTCAAGGTGCATCCTCGTAAAAACTGCAGACTCATGCACCAGAAAGAAAGAAAAGATGAAGTAGCACACCAAATAATACAAATATACATCAGAACATGGAGCAAAAAAATATTGCTGCTTTCAAATTCATCAATCCGTGGAAACCAAATCATCTTTTGAACATCTATGATTTCCTCTACCACAGGAAAGAACTGAAAATAAAAGGCTCCAGGAGTAGAGAAAACCCTCCTTTCTTCCAACCAAACGAGTTGCGACATTAAAAACTCAGACTAGGGTCAGGTTGTCCTCCTCAGAGATTATTTTCCACAGAGACAGGTAGAGAGGGTTCAATTCAACTCAAATTAATATAAATCCTTTTCACATCTAAGTTCAACTCATTGCACGAATTTCTCCCAAGTAGAGGAAAAGTATATATTAGACGTAACATCACACATATGCGGATGTAAACCTTACTGCCAAATTCAACGACCACGAAGATTAAAAAATAAGAATTTGGGATAAAAAAATTCCACCATTTTAAGCAACCGAGTTTGGAATGAAATAATTTCCAGAATAGCGTATAAATTTCAAAAGTAAATACTGTTTCTCCTACATTGAATCGATAACTCAAAACAGATAGAGGCGGTGAAGAGACTTACGATGGGGAAATCAAGCGGAGACCGGCGCGTCATCTTCTCCTCCTCGGGAGACATACACACGATCGGCGCATTGCGGCCTCGGACGGCCGGAAGGACGAACCGACGTCCGGTGCTAAGGGAAAAGTGAGGGAGAAAGCTTGATGCGAAACACAGGACTCCAGAACGAGCGTCGACGGGGAGATAAGGGTCAGCTGTCGACGTCGAAGGCGTGCCGGAGATTGTCGCCGTCGCCATCGTCGCTGAGAGACACCACGCGACCATCTCTCTCTCTCTCTCTCTCTCTCTCGTGAGCCTCACCGTGCAGGGCGGCTATCCTCAGGAGGAACGGTGGGCTTATAAACGGGTCGGGTCGGGTATTATTATTCTGATCTAATTGATCCGCCGCTATAAAATGAATCAAGTTCCGGACGTTCTCAAGCACCAAGATAGGTCACCAATCGGTCTGAATCTGAACGGTCGCTGATTAAGGATCGGTGGATGGCTTCCACCATTTGACCTCCCTCTCTCTCTCTCTCACTGTGTTTGTGCATAACAAGCTCATCACCACCATGGTTTCCTCTCATCTTCACTCTCTTTTTGCTCTCTTCCTTCTCTTTGTAATTCATGGTAATCTCTCGCTCTCTTCTTAAACAATGCAAAACCATGCAGTTTTCTAAGATTGTTTCATACCGGTGTTGCAGGCATTGCTCTCTCTCTCTCTCTAAAAGCACAATATCTAAGGTGAATGCACTAAAAATACCAACAGGCATAATTCCACAAAATCCTCTTCTTATTTCTAAGAACGTTCTAATACATATTATAAGGTTTAGTCTTACTTCTAGTTAGCCGCTAGCAACCAATGAGTTTATGATTAGTATACAAATAAACGCTAACAAAGTCATAAAAGGCCAAAGATTGATACGTGAGTGAACGCGAAAGAGGCATTTGGGATTTTGTGCGAAGGCCATGGGTTGAGGTCTTGCGACCCACCTCTCTTCTTTTGATTTAAATTTGGTATGGAACCATGGTTCCATGCTAGTGCCGAGTTCTGCATATGATGGACAACAAAACTAAAAAAATGCGGGTCCAATTCCTCTGAAACCATGAATCAGATACACCCTTAGAAAGATCAAAAGATATACCAATCGATCAGAGATGATGGGATGGAGTATGAGAAATAGACGTACACTATATCCAACCTCCAGGGGATCCCAACGGCCACGTCGAGACTCCGGCCCGGAAGCCAACGGACCTGCACAACGGTGAGGGTATGCGAGAGACGCACCCTCCCCTGGTGTTGAAGTAGGTGCTGGAGAGGATGAAGAAGTGGAGCCGGCGTAAGAGAGGCCGGCTGCAAGTAGGCTTTGCCATTCAAGTTCCAACATGATACTTGAATCTCGTCTGCCAACAGTACAGAATGCATATTATGGAATGGGGAAGTACGCCTCTTAGTGCTCTCTTCTCAGAGAAACAATGACAAACGAAGGTGACCAAGAAAAACCGAAGGTGAATCTACCAATGTGTGGTTCTCGATCCAGATCCAGATCCAGATCCCGATCATTGAAGTTGATGTTCAAGGTCCAGGTCTGAAACCCCAAATGGATTCCTTTGCCATCCAGAGGGTGTTTCATTATGAGGCCAGGGATTACGAAACTAGAACCAAACACAAAAATGTTCATGTTCAGCTCATATTCTGTGCAGCCCACTCCTATCATCAGACATGGTTCGTTCAAAGTAAACCGGAATCGCCAGTACCAGTTTTCCCAGAACTTGGAATCAGAACCAAACTAGGACAGGTAGGTTTTGGTCTCAATTTGGAACCGCTGATTCTGGTTCTGGGTTGAGTCCTAAACCGTTTGAAATTGGCCACAATCATAAAAAGAATTTTGAAAAGGAAACTAGAAAAACAATATGGAACCAGCAATTTGGTTCAGCCAGTTCCAGTTACCGCCAGTTCCATGAATAGTTCGGTTCTGATTCAAACTGCCAGACCGGTTCCAAATCGGTCATGTCTGCTTGTAAGTCTGGCTAACAAACAAAGTTGGTGTGCTCAACAAAAAATCGTAGTGGCATCTGAACCGAGTTTCGGAAAAGATTATCACAAAAAAATTCAATACACAAACTTGGTTCAGCTCGTGAAAGCTTGTTACATGACATTAAGTTATTTTACCTAAACCATATCCCAAAGTAATTCTATTAGGATACTTTCAAAATCCTATTTCATGTTCACTTTGTTAGCTTGCTTTGAGCAAATCAAACACGCTAAAGTGAGATGACCTCGCCCTAATTGCTAATTAAAGTTAGATTTATTATATAAGTTTGTTAAAAATGTCTTAAGTCAAAATTCTAATTGAAGCATTTGATGGTTTAACTAGATGTATACCCACATCCAATTAGCTAATTGGGGTAACATCGCTTTTTAGCAAATGCACATGCAAGCTTATACAAGTATACATGTATTTCATTTTGAAACTTTTTTTTTTTTTGAGAATAATACTTGTAGCTAGGGATGACAATATTGACCCGACCCATGCAGCCCCGACTCAACCTGAGTCATATGGGTGAGGAATACCTGACCCAATCAGGTTCGCTTTCGGGTATGGCGATATTTCCCCATATCTAGCCCGTCACCGACTGCCCCATTACCATCCTATTCGTAGCTACGTCCTATTTTACTCATATTTAGTCTTCCACAATGAATTCACGCTAACCTCATTTCGTAGATTTGGACATTTATTTACTGTATGTAAATAAATATAGATCCTATCCACTTTTAAGATGCTAACTCATGCTTACTCATTGTTTTTAGTTTTTCGATGACATAAGTTTAATTTAAAAGAACATAATTGAAATGCACACCCTTTTTACTATTCATACACCCATTTTCTTATAATACCCAAAATACTCCTATCCATTTTTGGTAATTATAAAATTACTCTTAAAATTAGAATCTTCTCTCTCCTCCTACAAAAACCTCCACCTACCTTCTATTTCTATGTGCTTTTTCATTCATTCTTCACTATTTGACTGATTTCAATTACCTATTACTCGATCTATAACTATTTTCAGTAAAAAAATGTATCAAAATATATCTAAAAAGAAAGAAAATGATGAAGAAGAAAAAAAGAAGAAGAGAAAGAAGAAAAATAAAGAAAAGAGGTTGAAAAAAGCCGATTCATCGAATACAAAGAGACTGACAAGTTATAGTTAAAAATATACGAAACCGTTGTGCTGACTGGCTTGTTAAACGAAGCCTTGGGAACTCGGCTAGAAGAAAGTGCACCACCAATTCAATTATCTGTTTTATTACAGAAAGATGTAACTGGCTATTGCAGCCCAGTGAAGATGACTTTTGATGGATTTGGGTTTGTGCTTGGTACTTTACAATAAAAAAGGTTGATTTGAAGGAGAATTCGATGATTTAGTTTTAGTTTTCTTGTTTTTTAGTTGTTTTGATCGATTTCTTAATTGGAATCAAAACTCGAAAAAGTTTTCGACGAGCAATCGATTCAAAAAGACATGATCCACAAGTTGAACCTCCGTCCTATAATATTATGCTAATACGTAGCAGTATAGTTCACCTGAAACATTTTCCTCGATCGGCCACCATGTATACTTTAGGTCTCCATCTTCTATGAAAGACAGTTGATTGAATTTGAAATTTGATTTCGCTTTCGGCGTTGCCACCCATTAAAACATTCACCGGTGTTACAAGTCCGGAAACGACGGCGCAGATCTATCCTTTCGAACTGCACATTAAAACCTAAACTAATTTAAAACCGAGCCTTATGTCACCACTGTGCTCTATGTTGTGCCAAAGGAACTGCGCCATAAGACGCCTGGGGATGCCGTCCAGACCACAAATTCAACTTGTACACATAGAAACAAATAACACTCCATATTTTCAATTAATTTTTTTAATATATATAGTCAATTATGCTTTCTCGCTATCGATCGGTGTTTTCATGCCTTGAAAATATAGGAACCACTTTTGAAATTTTTGAAGTAATGTATTCACCAAAAGCCGATCTTCTCTCTCCCTCACTAGGGTGTGAGAGAGGATGAAGACAGGAGTGACCTTTTGAACCTTGAGAGGTCATTTGTCTTGATGTTGCTATTCTTCATTCAGTTTTTCCTTTCTCTCCTTCTATGGTAAAAGAGGGCGGAGAGCGAATAAATGATATGCGGAGCAATTTTAGGTTGTGAGGGAGCTCTCTTGATTGGTTTTATGATACTTGTCAAGGTTTTCAAAAATTTCTCGTGGTTAAAATATAGAAGGTGAAGCGGTCATCTACAACAATATCTTCCAAGGATGCATGCTCCTATGAGTGATGTACTTGTTTTGTCTTTGATAATATAACAACAATAAAATTTGAGTTTTTTTATATTAGATGAGGTCAGTTACATGGGTGTTTTTGTTTTCATATAAATTTACATGGATTCTTTATTTACTCAACATAAGATAGAGCACTGATATTTCTTTTTAATACTTTGATGTTCTTTCTCTTCTAATATTTTTGTAAGTTTTAATTGTCTTTCTACATATTCAAATAATTTTAAACAAAATTTTTATTTTATCTTATATAGATATCACTTACAATTTGTTTTTAATAACCTCATTATATATAGAGTGATTCCTTGTATAATATAAAGATTCTTTTTAACATGTAAACATCTTCATTTTTGTTACAGACATCTTCTATAATATAAAGATTCTTTTATATTTCATGTAAATGTAAAAAGTTGTTTTTTTGTTGGTTGCATGTCACACTATACCTTCTTTTTTTAAATGAAGTTCTATTTTTAATGAAAAAAATAGTTTTTTGATGTATCAAAAGAGAGAGAGAGAGAGAGAGAGAGAGAGAGAGAGAACAGTCGTTTCCCATCACGTTCAGTGCGTTGCTAGCTGTTATAATGATATAGATGCTCACGAAACGTACGCACCCAGCAATGCAATGGCAGTTAAATCTTATTTTAGTTTTGGAAGAACCGTTGGTGGGGTTTGCTGGGTCGCTAAGCTAAGAGCAGCCAAACTAAGGTGCCGCCGTGGACCCCCGCCCCACGGGTACGTGCATCCCACGCAAAAGTGAATCGAATCTGGACCTGACATAGATCCGGTCAGAACTGGACCCTAAAAAATAAAGCCTAGACTTAAGCACCATATACCATGCCATGCAAGATTATTTTAAATAATGTATTGGATTAAAATAATCCACAATTAAAGAGGAATATATGTTCGTCGAGCGTTCGAACATGAGACGGAATAAAGAAAGAGATAAAGACGAGGGACCAAAGGAAGAGGTGGTGGAGACAGCTTTTGTCTCTCAATGGAGGTAGTGACAACCAAGAAAGGAATTTGCATAATTGCATTGATGTTAATGCATGTGGAATTTGGACGTTGGGGACTCGTGAACGGGAAGAAGGCATTTAACTTGGAATATGTTGGTTTCATTTGATTTTTGGGTTGGGTCGGGTCCACAATTCCCAATGGATGTCCGAATGCATGTCTTGAACGTAGGGCTGGTAAACGAGCCGAGCTGCTTGTATTTGGCTTGGTTCAGCTCGCTCATGCATAAACCTTGTTAACCAACTAAATAGATGGTTACAATACAATGAAAAGATCAAGTAATTCAGTTCTACAAGAAATTTATATCGGAACACTTATTTAGCTATATTTCTAATATGAGACTTTAGTCGTTTTTTTTTTTACAAGAGAAGGCCAAAGCCTAATGCACACACCCTCTGGGAGTCGAACTCCTACGAAGAGGAATGGTGCTAGAGCACCCTGCCATTGAACCAACACTCTGAATACGATATGAGACTCTCAAATTTTTGCTGCTCAGGCTTCGTCTCCCACCTCTGCACTCCCACCAAATTAAATGAGGTTCTGAAAATTCCCGAGAACAGGATACCCATCAAATCAAATGGGGTTTTCTCGATTCTTAGTTAATATTATTCCTACTTTATGTCATACTACCACTCGAAGTCTCACTCTTATCACCATAAAACCCAATTACCGTGTCCATGTGATTGATCATCCAACCTGAACATATTCACTAGAAACTTATCACAATCAAAACCAAACCCAGGTAGACCTTTTCCCACACCAAATGGGGTCAACTACATCGTCTTAGCCGTCCTAGAGCTCGATCCACTTAAACGCCTCTAAACTATATATAGTGGTTAGTGCAGAAATGTTCGGTAGGTCACATACTTATCTATTGAAAGTAGTAATTATATCATGAACAAGAGAGACGTATGGATTCAGCATAAACTAAAATAATACAAAAATACGACATATGTTTTTGTCTTATCTTTTGTACGGTGTTGGTTCGTAACTTTGCGCGTGATTTTTCTTCACCGTATGTCTAAATCATTAAGTATTGTTTATAAAAAAAGAAAAAATTAATCATTAAGTACATGAGCTGATGCATCTCATCGCAGAGATGAGCGGCGCAGAAGCTCCCCCCACAGCAGTACCGTTAGGGCTGCCCTGACTGGATACGGTCTCGCTCCTTCTCGAAAGGAATAACGCAAACGTCAGTTGCCATCGTTATCATTAAAACGATCAGCTTAGCCATTGAGCCTTGCCCTTCATAGCAAGCGACCCACTCTTCCCGTTGCGTGTATATCACATCTAACCAATTGTCTATAATACCCTTAGATATTGACTTAAATATCTAAAGCATCCCTGGCACTGCACTGACTTGGGCCAAGAGGGGCCCCCAACAACACTATCGGGTCGGACCAAAATAAGACCCTGCATCAGAAACGCGGGTTTAATTACGCGGGGGGGAAAAATCGACTACCAAAATCACCAAAAGTCAAAAAGATCCAGACCTCTGATTTTTTGGTAGATCGCGGGACTTTTGGATCCAGAGATGGATCCGAAATTTTGGATAGGCATCCATCCTTTTGGTAGCAATAATCTCACACTCTCGAAGTACATACAAAAAATCAAAGATTTCTTATTATATTATGTATTTAGAGAAAATTTCTTATTTATAGAAAATATAATTTTTCATGTATGTTGGTGATTTTCATGCATGAAATTCTAAAAGATCAGTTGATCTGTTATTGCACAATTGAGTTCGGATCAAGATTATCAGATTTGACTAGGATCCGAACTTGAAGTTTGTTGGACCTACTTTAGAAGGTTAACCTAATGACTTTGTCTACTCTTTTTAGATCACGCATGGGTTCCATAAAAAGCAGGCTGGTCGATGGCCCACTATCCAGAACTTGGTTCCATCCCCAAACTACCCCTACACAAATATGAAATAGCGAGGAGGGTCAAGTGAACCCGGCACGCCATGCCATAACCTTTTGGTTCAGTGCGTTGGCTGAACCCAGATGGGTTATCTGCGTATCGAACTCATGACCTTTAACTTGAAAGGAGCTAATGTCCTTCGTACAATGCCATAACTTTTATAATCATACTTAAGCTTATGCGACATGATCGGAGGTCCTTAAAACGTACTCTTGAAGATGGTCTCTTTCCAATTACAACTTACAAAGTACACTCTTATAAGGAAAACCGGATAAATCTTAGGAAGATAGTATTATCACCAAGTTCCGGAGGCATTTAAAATTCGACAAAGATTAATATTGATTAATATCCAAGAAATTCACCTGCACCTTAAGCTAAACCATTGATTGGTCAATAGTCAATCAGCTCGATCGAGACAGAGTCAAAGAACGTGTGAGCCAGCTCGCATACATCCATCTAAGGCACCTAGGAACCACACCAAAACCCTGGGCACGGTCAAGTCCCAACCGGTGTGGACCGTCACCTGGTCATGGCCATGCACTAACCGGAGCTAACTCTAGACCCATCACCTAAGGGCAATTTGGTCAATAAGCATAAGTTTCACATCGAATCCGCAGCTACCTAAGGTTAGTAGACCTAAATTTACTGTTTCCCGTGACTTTTACCGCGCGGTGAAAGAGGTAAAAAGAGAAAAGGCAAGAGAAGATTCGTTTTGAAGAGAAAAGGAGGGAGAGGGGGGGATTGTTTTTCAAGTTAATGATTTGGGAAGGCGGAAAATAAACGGCTCCCGCCCTGCTGCGCCGTTCCACAAAGGGGCCTAAGGCTTTAGTGAAAAGGAGGGATTTCGATCGGCATCCGGCGTGACGGCCGGGATATTCCGCCGGCGAGCTAGGACGGACGGGAAGTCTCTTTCGGTGGATGAACGGTTTTCCCGACGATCAGCAGCTGCGCGGCAAGTGATAGATCCTTTTCTGACAAAGCTGCGCGGCACGGGAAGTCTCTTAGAGGGGAATTCTAGCGGCTGTTGGTGCCGGGAAAGTTTCAGATCTCGGTTCTGTTGCTTTCGTGTTTCGAACCGAATGCAGCTTCGGTTTTGAATGACTTTTTTCCATTAAAAACTGTTGTCTTTCCTTTGGCGAATTGGTTTTGAAGGAGTGTGAAGTATAGGGATCTAACTCGGGATCGGAGCGAAAATGTTGGACGATTTACTCGGACGGGGGTTGTCTTCGAAGTGGTGAGCATCTTCGCGGAAATTCTTTTGTTTCCTTCTCCCACTTTGTTCCTAATTAAGATTTGACTGTTTTGCAGTAAACCGTATATCAAACTAATCAGTTCGAGGTTAGAGTTGATAAAGAGGAAGAAAAACTCTACGCTTAGATTTTTGAGAAAGGATGTAGCCGATCTGCTGAGTGGCGGACAGGAAATGAAAGCATTTGATCGGGTAAGTTAGGTGGATCCTATATCTCGTCGTCTCCTTGCATCTTTTCTGTTCGAATGAGCCAGGATGTTTTGTTTTCCAGAGGCTTCTTTAAAATTTGAGGGGAAATTCATTTTCCTTTCTTCTTTGGGTGAAGCTTTGGTCAATTCGTGGCTTCATCTGTAAATTCTTCTCTGTTCTTGAACCTCCACTCTGTTTCTCTTTAGGATTTCTAGATAGTTAATTTGGTCTGGAATAAAAGGTGAAATTGCAGAAAGGCTGTGTAATAAGGAGTCACTGAAGTTGATCGTCTTTTTCCCTACCAACTTTTTTATGAAGGATTCTGATGGCAAAGAAATTTTCCAATTGTTTCTCAAGAAGAGATGGGAAACGTGTTCGAATATGTGTGTAATCTTTAGTTCCTTACCTAAAGGACAATTGATTCCTTCCGCATGCTTCGAACTAAATTTTGACGATGTATATGGTTGCTACACCCTGAGGGTAGTTTTTGCATATTGAATGCATCTGGATGGTTCGACTGTCATGTAGTCGCGTATATCTCTTCATATTTTTGGCTTTTGCCGTTTTCAGCAACGAGCTGAAAACAGCAAATAATGTTGAAAATAAACGAACTCCTGGTCGATTTGAACCCTCGACCCCCTGGCTAAAGTAATGGGGCTTTACAAATCACATTTAAATTGAACACGAATATGTTGGTCCCATGTGTTATTGATTTTTCCATGAAAGGTTTCATTTGATGATCTGTCGTCTTAGCTGACGGTAAATTCACGTTCTTTATGATATCTGACTGACCCTCCATTGTGGAAATTAAATATGGTCAATTGAATGATTATGATAGACATGCACCATTTAATGCATATTTTGACTTCTTACTAGCAGCAGGTACTTGAATATGACTTCATCATTATTTTGGATGCAACTGTAGTTCCAGCTGTGGGTGTGTGAGTGTGACGCGATTAAAAATTTACGATGTTCAAGACTACACCGACTTGGTTAAATTGCCCATAAATTTGCAATTCAAGAAACCTACTTTCTGGTTTTCTTGATGCAGGTGTCCTTATCATCCTTTTGACTAGCAATGGCAATGCTGATTTAGGTTTTCAAATGAAGCTCTGTATAACTCGACATATTCGATTAATTATGTGTATCTTTCCATGTATAATAGAAAGCCTCAGTGCTTTCCCATTCAGTCCTTTGTTGTATATTGAATTCTTCTACAATTAATCTCCAGAATATATTTAAACCTTTTTGAGTTGGATGCTGTTATCATGCAATATTTAATTGAATTGGTGCTCACTTGAACTGCGTCCTTCTTATTGGTATCCATTTATTTGTAGGTTGATGTACTGATAGCTGAGCAGAATATTTCTGCTGCATATGAAATGATTGAAGAATTCTGTGCGTCCATCTTGAGCAACCTCTCCGTCATTAAAAAACAGAGGTATTATGTGTAGTACTGAATGTTAGAAAAGGGCTTTCTCTTTCTTCTGGGAAGTTGTAAGAATATACTAATGTCAATTAGATCATTGCATAAAATCTTGTTAGCTATAATCTAGTCAAAATTTCCTTTTGTATCTTCCTTTTATAGGTTCACCTGAACGTGTCACTTTTTTTCCCCATTATCTCGTTCAGTGTTGTCCGTATCGTATCGTATTGTATCGTGGGCCACCACGATACGATACGGGGGCCCGTATATGCCCTGGGACCCTTGGTCCCGGCCCGAGAGAAACCCGCGATTTTTCGCGGGTTTCCTCTCTCCTTTTGGGTTCTTTAAGCTCCCTAAGAGTCGGTTTTCGCCTCCTTGGTGTTCAAAGCTCTAAAATCGTGCCCTACGGTGTCTGTCCAAGCCTCCAAACTCGGATTTAGGTATATTTTTAATGTTTTTTCCATTTTTTTCCTTTATATTTATTGTTTTTTGTGTTATTTCGTTTTTTTTTTTGAATGACCAAATATGAAGTTATTAAGTGTGTGTATATGATTTTTATTGCATTCATGAAGTGGGAGACACTCGATTTGAGTGTTATTTGAAGATTGGGGGATTTACGAAGTGCTTTTATTTTCAGGTTTTTGTTTGAATTAAAGTACTCCATTGAGATGGCAGGAAGAGGTGGTAGAGACTCTCATTGAAAGTCTGATGATCCGGCATGGCAGTGGGGTATACCAGTTGAGGGTTCAAGGTTAAAAATCAGATGTTTATTTTGTGAAAAGGTAGTTAATGGTGGAATTTCAATGTTGAAACACCACCTAGCAGGAACCAGAAAAGAAGTTGCTCCATGCACAGGCAGAGTTAGAAGTGTGCCAGAAGGTATTAAATGGCAATGCTTGCAGATGATTGAGAGCATACAGGAAAGGAGACAACAAAAGGATGATTTTCAGATGTGTGAAGAAGCTGATGATGCTACTGCCACTGGAGTTGGATTCACTGATAGTTTGCCTTCAGATGTTAGAACAGATATTGGTAGTAGCAGTTCGCGAGCACCTAGCAGAGGAAAGAGGGTTGCAGTTGATGACTTTGGAGGTGGCAGAAGAGGAAGTTCAGGAAGGAGTAGAGGAAGAGCTTTTTCTTCTAGTATACATTTGTTCTTTCCTCCTTCTACTACACCTGGTGCTCAGCCAGGAATTCATGCTGCTATGGCTTCAGAACAACTGCACGATCAAGCAGACCTTGCAGTGGGCAGATGGTTTTATGATGCATGTATTCCATTTAATGCAGCAAACAGTTTTCATTTTCAAGCAATGGCAGATGCAATTGCTAACATTGGTCCAGGATACAGGATGCCCTCTTATCAGAAGTTGAGAGGAAAGATATTAGATCAGACCGTGATTGAAGTGCAGCAATACTGTTCGACTTTGAGACAATCGTGGAAGGAAACAGGATGCACTATCATGACAGATGGATGGACCGATAGGCGAGAAAGAACATTGCTAAACTTTCTTGTATATTGTCCTAAAGGACACATGTTTTTGAGATCTCTAGATATGTCAGAGGAGAGGCACACTGCAGAGATCCTACGAGAGGAATTTGATAAGGTTATACAGGAGGTTGGGCTAGAAAATGTAGTCCAATTGATTACAAATAATACAACTAACTACAAAGCAGCTGGAAAAGAGTTAGCTGATATTTATGGGACTTTCTACTAGAAACCATGTGCAGCCCATTGTTTAGATCTCATCCTCGAGGACATTGGTGAGATGGATAGGCAGCAACTGAGTGTTGCCAAGATATTACAAAATTCATTTACAACCATGCATTTGTTTTGTGTATGATGAGGAGATACACAGAAGGTGTAGAGCTTCTTCGCACAGCTGCAACTCGGTTCGCAACAAATTTCTTATCTGTACAGAGTATTGTAAGACAGAAGCAAGCTTTAAAGAGAATGTTCTCCTCAGATGAGTGACAACAATTTGTAGAGTTGCCACAAAACAGAAGGAACAAAAAGTTAAATGAGATTGCAGAAACGGTTTTTAGAAGTTCATTTTGGAATGCATGCATCAGATTATTGAAAATTACTTGTCCTTTAGTGAAAGTTTTGAGATTGGCTGACAGCGAGGAGAAACCATCTATGGGCTACCTTTATGAAGCCATGGACAGGGCAAAAGAAGCGATCAGAAGTAACTTTAATGGAAAAAAAGAGATTATGTGCCCGTGTGGAAAATAATTGATAGTAGATGGAATAAACAATTGCATCAGCCTATTCATTCAGCAGCCTACTATCTAAACCCATCATTGAGGTACTCAGCAACCTTCAAAAGGGACGGTGAGGTTAATCGAGGAATCATTGAATGCATCGACAGATTAGTCCCTGATGAGAGCATAGTAGATGCGATACATCGAGAGATGGAGATATATGATAATGCTCTTCACTTGATGGGTTTGCCTGTTGTAATTCGCAACCGCTCTACGATGCATCCAGGTACATTGTTTATTTTCATATTTAAGTTGCATCTTACATTACTGTGGATTATTATATCTCTAATGTTTATATTTTTTTACAGATGTTTGGTAGAACAGGTTTGGAAGTGATTGTTCAAACCTTAGAGATTTTGCAGTTAGAGTCTTAAGCCAAACCTGTAGTGCAACAGGTTGTGAAAGAAATTAGAGTGTTTTTGAACACATCCATACAAAAAAGCGCAACAGGTTGGAACACAAAAGGCTTAATGATTTGGTTTATATTCGTTGTAACATGTGCTTTCGTGAAAGGTAATGTTGTATTACTTTCAAATTTTCAATTCGATATTATTTAACTTCAGTTTTCAATTGTTAATATTACTTACTAATTGTTTATCTTTGTTTGTGTCGTAGGCAATTAAAAAAAGTAAATAGAGAAGAAAGTCAATTCGATCCAATAAGTTTGGATAATTTTGAGATATTAGAAGATTGGGTTATGGAAGACACTGAAGAAAATGCCCTCCTAACAGAAGAAGACGTTGCTTGGATTAATTTGGAAGGAGCGCAACAACATTATGGAGATGAAGAATTTGATTTTGAAGAAGGTGTGGGTATGGCTGATGATGATGAGGATCTGCAACAAGGAGAAGATGAAGATTATTTAGTTGATGATCCTGATTACAATTTGTAAAATGTAATATTATATGTAACTGTAGTGTACTGTAAAGTGTAAATTATGTCTGTATTTTAATTTTTGGATTCAAAATATGTAAATTTGGATGCAATTGTTCAATGTTGAATGCTCAATCTGTACTAAACTTACATTAAATGAATTTAAAGCAATTATCAGATTTTTCTTGATTTTTTCCTGATTTTTTTTCGATTTTTTGCTATTTTTATTAATTTTTGTATTATTTTAATATTAAAGTACGATACGATACGCCCGTATCGTGGAGCCCAGCGATACACGATACGATACGCGTCAGACAACACTGATCTCGTTGGTGTCGCTATCGTAGCTGTATGTTCCCTGTGCAGGATATGTGTGAGAGTGGTTCACTTGAATGTGCCGCTTACCATTTCCCATCTATCAGATCTTCTATCTTTCTTTTAGAGGTTCACACTGATGTAGCTATCACAGCTGCATGTTCCCTGTGCAAGATACGGGTGAGCAATTGGGTGCATGCGTGCATGAAGGGGAAAATGATCTGTAACGCTAAAATTGATTCTTGAAGGTGATTATGTTAGCACCAATTTGAAGGGCGTTGGTCCCTTCATCCTTTTCCAACCTTGATGTAGTCTGAAACAAGCAGAAACATATGCACGTGGGTGTCTATCGCTAACAATGTGTTTTGCAGAAACTAACTTGAAAATCTCTTTTATAAGACAACGTGACTGAAATTTATCCTCAACATTTGACACAATATTTAGTAATAAAGTTAAACTTTCCCTTTTGGGCTGAAACGCCTATGGCCTGCCATTCATGGAACAATGGCTTTCTATATGTAATGATTACAATGCAGATATAGTAATGACCTCGTAGGTGTGGAACATGGAATCAACTCAAAGTTTATGTAGTGGCTCTCCATATGGTAATAAGTGCATTTCAGATATGTCTGTTGTATGAAATTTTTTCTCATTCTTTACTCATTTCTTGAATATTTCAATGACATACCCTTAATGATGGCAAGAAATGTCTTCTTATTTTACAGGGAGTGTCCTCCAGAGAGTAGGGAGGCTGTGGCAAGTCTTATGTTTGCAGCGGCTAGATTTGCTGATTTGCCAGAACTACGCAACCTGAGAAGCATATTCACGGAGCGATATGGTAACATACTGGCATATGGTGCTGGAGACTTGCAATCAGCTCCAGATTGTTTTGTTAATCAAGAGGTACCTATCCAGAGATTGAGCCTACACCGGTTTCATCCTTTAACATTCTTTCAACAAGTCATCTTAAATAATACAAATATTACACTGTTGCTAGTTTTCAGAGAAAATCTCGTCAAAACCTCCATCAACTGAAATGAAGTTAAAGTTAATGCGAGAAATATCAAAAGAATCATCTATCAAGTGGGACTCCAAGGATTTTGAGCAGAGGCTTGCAAATCCGCATGCATCACCAAATGTAAGTATTTCATACAAGCTGTGGAAAGAACAAATGACTCTAGTTCAAGCAAAGAATAAGGTCACCAGTGGAGGCCCTGTGTGCAAGAGTTCTAGCTTTCAAGGTTTAAACTGGTGGTCCGATTACTGACTGAAGGTGTACTAGGTTGAATTATAACAAAAAACCATAAGATAATCAGTTCAGAAAGCCAAACCCTTGTGGATGGAAAGCTTTCATGATGTCATAATGAATGCAGTTATTATATGATTCATCCAATGTTTCGAGCTAAGAGACGTCATTAGGAACCATAACATTACTTGAAAGTGTTTACGATGAATGAGTTGCCAATTTGCCACCTTGCCTTGCAATACCGATGTGATCTCCTATGTTTGTTTATTCTGTATTTGTAGCCTAGGAGCTATTGGAATGCTGCTATGCTTATGATTGTTGGTCTATGTCAGTTATAATCACCTATTCCTTGTATGGTCATTCTCGCTTCTCAGGATACTGGAAAGAAGCGTCTGACTGGTGGATGCACCAAAGGAGATTATGTTGCGGAGAAAACAGATAGTCAAGATACTTTAGCTCAGAGAAAGACTCCACGTCCTCCAGAACATAGAGTGGATCCGAATAATGCCAGGCCTGAGTTTCATGCAGAAACCCCCCAGAAGCCCGTGACCTGTGCGAAAATTGAACCCTCTGTGGCACATTCAGGAAAACCAGGAAGCATGGGAGGTGACACAATTGATGCCAAAAATGGCTGCAATAAGTTACCTAATAGAAGTGACAGAATAAGTGAAACCCTTCTAAATCAGTCAACTGAGCGTAAGGGTGTTTGGGATGGTCCGCCAAACAGGAAAGATGACCATAGAGGCTCTAGTACAGACAACGAAGTTCTGGGTGGACAAGGTAGAAAATGGGAAACTTCGGGGTTTGGCATGTGCGATGAAAGAGGATTTCGAGAAATAACATCTTACAGAAGGAGCAAAATCTCTTTGGGTCATGTAACACAAGAACTTGGCGATGATGCAGCTGATAATAGAGGGAAGAAAAATTATCCGTCTACCAAGGAGTCCACCTTGGACATTTCAAAGGAAACTGAGAAAAAATTGCATGTTGTGGCTTATGAAATTGACGATCAAGAAGAGCTGCCTTATAGAAGGAAGCCCTCTTATGGTTTCGAGAGGACAACAGAGAAGAGGGGTGAAGATTCTATATACGAAAGAAACCATCATGGAACTTCATCTCATAGAAGCAGTCAGCCACCACTTGGTGATGATCAGGACAATCTGCACCATAGAAACAAGCCATGTTGTGGTCACGATGAAACAAGCAAAGTTCATGAAGATACATGGTATGAAGGGGGTGATCATGACCTTCTGCCTGGAAGAAGTCAATCGCCACTTGATGATGACCTACAGAGGGTGCATATGCCTCACAGAAGCAGAAATCCTCGTGGTTATAGAGGGACTAGGAAAACACAGGAAGATATACGCTACGAAGGAAATGGTAATGACGATTTGTCTGATAGAATTCAAATGGCATCCTCTGATAATGAAGGAAAGGTGCCTCACAGGATGAAGCCGCCTCATGGTTATCAAGGAACAAAGCAAACACATCAAAATGAACGGTATGAAGGAAACGAGGACGAAATTTGTTCTAGTCGAGGTGAAATTCCACTTGTTGATGATCAAGAGAAGCCTCGGAGAAACAAGCCCAATTATCACAGTATAGCGGAGAGGATGCGTGGAGATACATTATACCAAGGTATTGATCATGAAACTTTGTCTCACAGACAAAGTCAGTCACGATTGGATGATGATCAAAATAAGCTGCTTACTGGAAGCAAGCCTCCTTCTGTTTATGACCGAAAGTGTGCGAAGATGCGGGAACATGCATATTACGATGATGATGGAACTTTGTCCCACAAAAGTCTATCACCACTGGAGGACGATCAAGAGAAGCTGCATCACAGAACTCATAATAGGAGTTCAAAAGAGATGCAAGAAGATATATTTTACAAAGGAAGCAGCCATGGGACCCTGTCTCATAGAAGTGAGTCCCCACTGGATCAAGAGATGCTGCCACGCAGGAGCAAGCCACCTTATAGCAGAAAGCAAGAGAAGACACATGAAGATGCAAACTATGAAGGGAATTGTCATGATGCTATGCCTCGCAAAAACCAATCACGACTTGATGAAGATGAAAATTTATCGACTCACAAAAGTAAGCCCCCTTACAGCAGAAAGAAAGAAAAGGCACATGAAGATGCATATAGTGAAGGGATTGTTCAGGACACCTTGCCTCATAAGAACCAATCACCATGGGGGGATGACCGAAACAGATTGACTCACAGAAGCAAGCCTCCTAACGGTTATAATAGATCAGCGGATAACATGCACGAAGATGCACATTGCCAAGGAAATGGTCATCAACCTTATTCGTGCAGAAGTCCTTTGCTCTTGGATGATGAGGAAGAGGAGTTGTCTTGCAGAAATAAACCCCGTGGTGGTCATAAAAGAGAGACAGCCAAGATACATGAAGATGCAAACTATCAAGCAGATGACTGTCAAACCTGGTCCCGTAAAAGCCAATTACCATTGGGTGATGATCAAAAGAGACTGTCTCACCGGAAAAGGCCTCCTTATGGTGATGAAAGAGCAGTAGAGATGATGAATGAAGAAGCACGATATGAAAGAGACGAGTATAGACATTCATTGGGTGATGATCGGAAGAGGCTGCCTCACCAAAATTCCCATTATGGTCGGCAAGGAATATCAGAGAAGATGAATGAGGACCCGCACTACGAAAGGATTGATTATGAACCTTTGTCTCATCAAAGGCCTTTCCCGTTAAATGAGAACCAAGAAAAGCTGACTCGCAGGAGGAAGCCCCCCTCCAGTTGTGATAGATCACCAGAAAAGATGCATGAAGATACGGATTACAGGGGAAACGATGATGAAGCCCCGTCTTACAGAAGCCAATCTCCATCACTATATGCAAGAGCAAAGGACAGAAGTGGAGATGAGGTAGCCTACAGGAAAAGCAAGCATAATTCGTCTCACAGGCGTGAATCCTCTGTGGACTATTTTACACAATTTGAAGAGGTAGATGATAGGGATATGCCACTAGCTGGCAAAGATCGTAAACTCTCCCAGGACACAGAAAGAAGAAAAGTATCTGATAGCATGAATCCCAGTTACATGAAGAACGTGAAACCTCCAACTTACATCATAGCAAAAGATCACAGATCTACAAATAATTTTGAGGATGAAAATGGAGGTCCCATCTTTGATGAAGATGGCGACTATCCACGCATTATGAACACAAAAGGGAGGGATGCAGCCAAGAGTGTGAAGCCTGATTTCAGTAGGATTGCATCGCCTCCTTATGTCATATCTAAAAGCAAGTCCAGAAATGACGCGGAGGCAAAATGCGAAGAAGGTTCGAATAGAGAGCAAGATGAGTTTATTGAAGATGGTATCTCTAACTACAGGATGCAGAGAACGAGAGTCGACCGGCTTGCTGATCTTGAGAAACAAGGAGACCAACCAAGGAGATTTGAACAGCATAGATATGCTGCTCCCGAGCATGATGCCATACTCACTAACAAGCCTACTAAGCCAAAGTCTGTTAGACAGAAGTACCCGCAACCAACTTATGTTGATACTGAATTCAGTGATCCTCTTTCTCAGAATGGCAAGGAAGATGCATATGGCCTTTCGAGGATGCCATCGGA
Source organism: Brasenia schreberi (assembly GCA_036023115.1). Classification (NCBI taxonomy): domain Eukaryota; kingdom Viridiplantae; phylum Streptophyta; class Magnoliopsida; order Nymphaeales; family Cabombaceae; genus Brasenia; species Brasenia schreberi. The sequence continues at coordinate 40,297,369 of JAYKKT010000090.1, forward strand.
TCAACATAGAAATGGTGTTACGGAAACGGGCCCTTCTCGAAAAGGGGACAAAGAGAGGGAGTATGCATCGCATGGTGGTGAGGATGGATCTTTGGTTGACAAACCAAGATGGCATGCCCGTAGTGTTCATCATCATGCTGATGCCATCGAGGAGGAAACGTTCATTGACGAGCTCCTGATACATTACAGTAAGAAAGAGACACCCCAAGTTGCAAACACTGTCCAAGCTGGAACTAAGCCAGCTCCTAGCGGAAGTGTGGATGGTGTTGCATCTTCTTCATTAGATTCATCAAAGAGAGCAGGAAAAAATCCACAATTGGAGTCAAGTCTTGCTCGTTACAGAGCAATGTCACTCCCGCCCGAGCAGCCAAAGCCTGAGGAAAGGGTCAAGGTACATGCCCGGGCGATTTCGCTGCAGCCAGACATTTTTGATAGTAATGTTGCTCGTACACATCCGAAGCTTCCGGATTACGATGATTTGGCTGCTCGTTTTGCGGCCTTGAGGAGGGCAAGCAATACATAGGGTCACTTGCATGCAGTTTACTGCTTCCAGCACTTTTGCCCCTTTAGGGAAATGATAGTGTAGGTAGTATACTGTACAGAGTCGCCACAGTTTGATTGCGTTGTTTCTTCTCTTTAACGATTCGATGTTTTCTTTATATATGATACCTGAACTGGCTATTACTAAATCTCATCATTCTTTGGATGCATGTACTTCAATATATTCCATTATTTCTTCAATTACCTGCTCTCTCTCTCTCTCCATGCCAAGGGTATCTGAGAAACTGCACTATCACCTACTGTATTAACACAGTTTGCAACGATGAGTGACAAAACCAAAATCAAAACGAAGCACGGCACCACAATATTTGTGGCCGACTACATGGATCATATCTCAACATTTCTGAACAATCTTGTATCGTGTCACATCAGAATTTAGAGATATTTCAACCATATCAACATAAGCTCTAAAAATCAAGAAAGGATCCAACAGATCTTATGCTAGCTATCATCTACCTAACGAACCCTTCTTCATGTGAGCTCGGCCAGGCTATGAAAGGAAAAAACCATAACTACGGGCAGAGCTATCGCATCAAATGAGCTGATTCACGTACACTGATATTTTCCGGTTGCCATCTTTCACAGTAGGTTGCATCTTTAAAGCGCCATAATAACAAACCGAAAAGGTACCTCTTCTCACCATTGATGCGCTCACGCCAGTTTCATGACTTCATCTCCATAGTTTCTACACCGCACCGTCAGAATACTACCACGTTTGAATACCAACGGATTTAAACACAATATGAGTCAAATTCCAGAGAGGCTAAACTCCGCTTGCATATATTTGCTACACATGAAATGACATTACTTAACTCGTAAAATTTTCAACAACCCCAATTGCAACAAAAGCAGGGCATCAATACGCAAACAGAACTCCGGATTCAAACATGCAACAACTACAACAACAACTAAGCCTTTTCCCATACTAGACGGGGTACTCCGGATTCAAACATGACTTTCATTAAATATTATACCAATATGATATGGAGAAAGGCTGCAACCAAGAATCATGCAACGAAACGTAGTATGGAAGAAAGGCTTGCTTTTGGTTTTAGACTAGACTTCATCGCACCTTAGCACACTTTTGCAGCTGCGCTTCACCACTTCTGGAGATGGTAACCAACTCAAGTGTCTCTTCCATAATAGAAAAGCCATTTATTAACCCAAGTGAAACGATTTAGGTGCTCAATCCGGACTCCACCCAACTGAAGTTGTGGGGATATAAGGACGTAAACTGTCGAGTGTCGAGTAAATGCTGAAAGAGACGGTAGGGCAAGAACAAAGCAGTTAGGTGCAATACTACAAACTTGGGCAGCATCCAGTGTATATATCTAATGCATGAGGGCAGAAATGAAGCTCGTAATTTAGGCCAACTTATACAGTTACAACCACCCTAACACCGTTCGGCATCTGAGGATGAGAAGCCTAAGGACCCCACAACCGTCCCATAAGAAAGCCAAACACCCCTGCTTCTCTCAGAATCAGTTCGAACCACACCCCGAGAAGGCCCTGGCACGCCCTGCACCGCATCTAAAGCGAAGCACAGCAACCCATGGTCGAGCATGCAGACGAAAGGGCACATGCGTGCTGGAACACAATGTCTAAAATACCCTTCGCCTCTCTGAACCGTCCGCACTGTACGGTAATCGTCAATTCCCGACGTCACGCCATTGTCACCGTAGGCGGGATGGAGTCATTCGTACCGTTGATTCGTTTCTTTCTTTTCTGGAGGAGCGTCGATTCCTTTCTTTTGGCAGGACGGCGTTCCCGAAGTGCGACGAGAGAGAGAAACGAGGAAGGAGCGGAAATTACTACCTAGCACGAAGGCGAGGTGCAGTAGGACTCCGATGACGAGCATTCCGAGTAAGACGAAGACAACAATGCTTTGTCGGCGAGGCGGACGGAGAAAGCCGTTACCGGGAGTTTCATCGGCGTCAAGGGCGGGGTGATCGCCTCCGGCGAAGGCGAAGGAGACTCGTGTCCGGCGAAACCGTCCAGTTTTGACGGAGACGAAACCGGAGTCCCGAAGGGAGTCGTCTCGGCGCTGATCGTGACGGATACTTCGTAGATCGGGTTCGAAATGCACACGTACTCGCCGTCTCCGCCGCCGGAGGATCCGATTTTCGGCAGAGACGGAGAGGCGACGGCCTTGGGCGGATGAAGGAGGCCGATGAATTGAAGATTCGAGGGAATGGAGGACGGCGACTCTAGCGCTTCTTCCAATGGGGTTTCTTCCTTGATAGAGAAGAGAAATCCGGGGTTTCCGAAGACTCCCTGAGCGTAGAAGCTGTTGGGGAAGAGTTTCGATCCGTCCGGAGATGGCGAGCCGGAGGATGAAGGTACGTCTCGGGAAGGCGAATTGGAGGTGGCCTGAACGGCCACCGGAGCGTCGGTCGGAAGGTGGAGGCGGGATTTTAGAACGAACGTGTAGTAGAGCTCCGCGAGGAGGAAGAGGAAGAGGGCAGCGACCAGCAAGACAAAGCTCAGGATGATCACCGATGCTCCGCCCATTTTCGCCTGTACCGGTGGAGCATGGCGGAGGGCGATCGGACAAAGCAAACGGTGGTGGCGAGACGGGAGCCCGGTGTTATGAAGCGTGTGCATCTGGTTAAAATGACGAAATTGGTCTCGATTGGCGGGAACGGGGAACGTTTCCTTTAATCGCGGCCTCCTTTGTCAGCTAGCGAAAATAACACGTAGAAATTTTGTTTAAAATGGGCATACATAAAAGATTTCGCATGGGCATTTAGGGTATTTCAGCTGTGATAAGGCAGATGGCTGTTTGATGGGAACCAGAAAACTCGCGTTCGTGATGAATTTCTTGACATCGGAAAATGCTTTTCGGTAGCTCTCGTAGGAATTGGAATCCAAGGAAACATGTTTCCAAGTGTTTGTGAAGAAAATTTTCCCACTGAGAATGGTTCAGGTTGCACACAATTCCGTGTGAAAATTTGTCATAGTGAGCAGCAGACCTCATACAAGATAAATTTTCTCACTAAGAATGGCTCAGTTACACCTCAGTATTAATGTTGGAAGTGGTGAATGTGTGCATGAGGAACGGGTTTCTCAATGTGAGAGAAATTTTCTTAGGGGAATTTCCCGAGGAAAGTAATTGGTAGGAACAAATTTCTCAGCTTGTCCAAGGGATGGCATTTTCCTTTTCCATATCGCGCAATCGTTATCAATGCAGAAGGGTGGTGTATGTCAGGCACGTGCATCACACGCACAGTCCTTTGACCACAATGCTGACACTTTGTTTTGGTGCGTTGTTTGATTGACTGCTTTGTTCTACTTGAACCTGTCCTGCATTGCAAGCTGCTCAAGTCTGAATTCAATTGGGCACTGTTTGTGGTAGTTTCGGGCCGGACTTGCGCCGAATCTCGATTCACTGATTCCTCAGCAGGGATTGCAATAGGGCAGGTTAGGGACGGGTATACTTATACCCGGGCTCGACCAGAACTTGTATTCAAATCTATTTAAATATTTTTAATGTTTGATTTGTATGATCAAAATTGTAGATTTGATTTAAAAGTATCATTATCATTGTTATGTGTACTTTGTATTTGCATTAAATGCTTTTTGCTACCTTAGACATTTATTTCAAATATGGAACAAGAGATAATAAAGTAGATTTGAGCACCTGCCAATTTTGGGCATTTATCACATCCTATATATATATATATATATATATATATATATATATATATATATATATATATATAGAGAGAGAGAGAGAGAGAGAGAGAGAGAGAGAGAGAGAGAGATTGGTATGGGCAATCTCTTCATATCCAAATTAGCTCAACCATCTTTATTGTTTGATATACATGATCATATTTGAATTTGAAAAATAGAAAGTATTTTCTCATACTTATTGTATTTAATACACTATTTGCATTAAATACGTTTTATAATTTCAATTTTTTATCTCAAAATTTAAATGGTTGAAATGATAAAATAGATTTGAGTATCAATGGGGTTTGAGTATTTACCAATACCTCTCTATATACATATATATTTATATTTATATATAAAGAGAGAGAAATTTATACATTCATCCATCCATGCTTTAATCTTCTTAAAAATCTCAACTATTTGATCATTAAAATTAATTGTTGAGATCTTTAAACTAAAAAGAAAATAGTATCTATAGCATTTAATGTACCTATAAAAAGTTTCAATATATTTTTACTTTTAAGTTTAAATTTCGACAGTCAATTGAAGTATGGATTAACATGTACATTTATCATGTTCTCTCCTTCTCTAACAGCTCCCATGATTCCACCAATCCAACTACCCGTCGCCACCTTCCATCATCCGCCATCAACAACAAACCCACCTTAAGAAACTGGTAACCAAGTCGGTGCATCTTTCTTCGGCCTCCCCCTGAAATTTTGAAATCTATAGTGTTTGGCCCCCGGCCCACCCTATAGATTCCCTGAGTTATTCGCGCCCCACCTGGCTATAAGATCGAAGGTTGTACACTTTGCTTCCTCGACTGAAAGGATGTAGGCACACAATGGGCATCTCCGACTCTCCCCTCTTGCTTCTGAACAGAATATTGCAGTACTTGCGTTACGAGCCTACCGTTCTTGCTTTTGTAAATGAGATAAAAGTCTGTCACAGGAATACAATACATGGTGATTTTTCAGTGTTTCTCGTAACCGGACATTCTAATTAAGGATGATGAATTCGATGCCTAGGCCATGCATATTTTGTAAGATCCTAGCTAATTATATATAGAGAGGGACCTTTGCTCAATTTTGATTCATCACCAGTAGAGATTTAAATCTTAAAAAGGGATAAATGCGGTTGTACTTTTTGTACTCATATTTAATATACATGGTACAATTTGGTTTTTCGTTTCAAATCTTCAATTGATCGTATTGATCAAACTATGAAGATGTTTAAGTATATTTAAGCATGAATTAAATTAAGAATATATTATTAACTATATATAAAAATATATATAAGGAAAAAGAAGGAGAAACAAAGTTGGTTGTAGAAAATCTTATCATACCCTAATGCATTGGTGCCTCATTAGTGGTGTTAGGTTTCTAGTACTAGAATTGCAGGTTTAGAACTAGATGCATGTAATCATCGTGATGAGGAATCATAATTTTGTGTTTGATTCGTGAGTGGTTTCTATACTTGAGTTTTCGTATGAAGCAATAAGGTTATAATACGAGACCGAAAGAAAAATGAAGCCACAAATTCTTGCCGATAATGTGTTCTGTTTTTTTTATGCACAACGTAACTTGAAACTGCAAGTATCAAAAACTAAAGACCATAACACCTTGTATCAAACACGTAGAGTGAGAATAGCTCGGAGTAGAGAACCCCTTAAGAGGCCAATATCCACCCTCTTGCTCACCCCCACTTGGTGTCTACAAAGGGTTCGATTGAGGGTATGCCAACGTTACATGTAAGGATTCAGACGCCCTGATGCTCACGAACCGGTTTAGTTGAGCTTTGTTAAACCAAACCAAGTTCCGACGAAGAATCAGAACCGAATTCAGTACTCAATGTTTGCATTTGTACCTGATATCGCACCCGAAGGTTGGAGTATTCACATCTGTTTGCATTGAAACGTACAAAATGCAACCCGAAAAAGGTTGTTGCATTGTGACATCCATGTCAGTAAACATTTTCTAATTCACAACACTAAACGTTTCCCATGTGTTCCCAGCAGGCTAAAGAGAAAGACACGAACTGTGAAGAAGCACAAAAAATGCAGCAGAGTTCACGACAACTCCCTCATTCTTCATTTGGCTCGCGTCTTGCTTGAAGCCATTGCAAGCTTTACTTCCCTGCACGCGCGCACACGCACACACATACACATATACAAACAAAGCATGTTGTTCATAAGTAAACAAGAAATGTACGACTTTCCTTGTTCTTTTATTTTTATTTTCAGTTCAAAACGATCGAGCTAGGCTTGACTTAGTTGTGCAGGCTCATGTTTTAAAAAATATATAGTATTTATAGGTATATATGTCAGAAGAATATTTTTAATCCAATTAGTTGGTTGTATACATGTTCTTAATAGGTAAATAACATAATAAGAAATTTATTAACACAGTCATCATTAAGTTAATCAAGCAGGAGAGTCATTCTTTAAAAAAACTGTTAATCTACAGGAAAAAGGAATAAACATTAGTTCATAAAAATCATTCTTGTTGAAGTTTAAAGACTTTTCTGAAAGGCGGGCTTTTTTGAAAAATCATAGTTTATGATCTTGGTGCTTAATTACAAGTTTACCGCTGATAAAATTAATGATACTTAAGAAAAAAGTATAGATTAAGATTGACTTTGTTTCAAAATCATCAAATGTTAGGGAAGCCGTCTATCATCTTGCACATACCTGTGCAAGATTTATTAGTTTACAAATTTATATCTTCACCAAGCTTGAAATAAAGGATTATTGCACCTGTTTTATGGTCAAAAAATTGAAGTAGACACACACACACACACACACACACACACACATATATATATATATATATATATATATATATATATATATATATATATGTGATTAGATTCAACATTGCTCATTTATGCATGGTAAATGCTTTTCGATGACATGAGTGTAATAAAGTTATTTTTATCATTTTAAAATATCCGTTCAACTTTCAAAATCATACTAATGATACCGAAAAACAATTATCGGATATGATAGAATGTGGTTTTTCTTTGATAGTATATATATTGGATCATGTTCATCCCTAATATGTCCACCCATTAATGGTAACCTTTAAAAAAATATTTAAATTATACTCGTGCTACTAATGATAGACATATAAGAGATGAGAGGATTCAATATATATCCAGATAAATTGGATCATGCTCATCTTGATATGTTTACCTATTAGTGGCAACTCTTTTAAAAAATTAAATTACACTCATACCACTAATGAGTGGACAAGCATGAATGAGCAGGATCCAAAATATATATCCTTAAAAAATTATACTCATGCCATTAATGGGTGGAGATATCATGGATGAGCAGCATCTTATATATATATATATATATATATATATATATATATATATATATATATAGAGAGAGAGAGAGAGAGAGAGAGAGAGAGAGAGAGAGTACCAGCAACGTTGATGCAACGCCCTGCTCCTCTTCAACTTCTTCATCCTAACCACCGTTCCCTCGTCGCCGTTTCCGTTCTGTGCCGATGTTTGGCTGTTGGAGAAGATGCAGAAATCCTGCACGGAGTTAGGAGAGGAGGGAGCCAAGGGTGAGGTGAGAGCAACTTGGCGCTCGATCTCTCGGGAAAGAACGGCGGCAAAGGAGTGCCGTGGAAGAGGCTTCCCTGGCTCCTCCTCTCACGAGAAAGGCACGGCGAGGGGCGCGTGGATGGGGGGCGTCTTCATGCCCGACGGTTCCGTTGGTAAACAAAGAACCCTGCCGGAAACCAACGCTCTGAAAGAGAGTCTTGGAACAGCATCTCCACCACCATCACCGTCGACGTCGTCTTCGTGATAATCTATCATCTCTTTTCTTTGTTCGTCTCCTTCGAATTCTCTGTCAAAATGGGGAAGAAGTAGAAGAAGGGATGGAAAACGAGGCGGCACAGAAAGAATTAACCAATCGTTCGAGCGCATGAGAATTTGGAAAAGGACGGGTTTTTCTCTTGTGTGTTTGTCCCTGCTTCTTACTCGTCTTATTTAGCCGTTACTAAGGGGCCTCAGTGTGGTTTTGCATGAGTTGCTCAATTTGGTGTTTGCAGTGGTTCTTGTATCGTGTCATATCGTTTCCATGTCATCAACCCGGACACAATCTGGTCCCCGTTTTGTGCCTCTTTGGGTAGACATGAGCACTGATTTCTCTCGGGTTGGGTTTGTGTCGAGTCAGTTTCTGAAATTGCGATCCCGGGTTGTAATGTAATCAAGCTCACTAGAAGAAGGCCAGTATAAGCAAGCTGAAGATTCGGTTCGCTAAGAAATGATGAACTCCATGTTCGGGCTTCGACCCAGAAGTTCAAGCTTGGCTCGAGCTATACTCGAGCACACAAGATTAGCTCATTAGACTCGTTTCGTTTTACAAGTTTGAGTGAGTTCATGAACAAACTTGATTACTACAATACATTGTTATGAACATGTATACAAATATGTTTCTTAATATAATATTATTCATAATATATTATATTTAATACATCCAAACAAGTTTCAACCAACTAATTTAAAATGTGGATTGTTGATGTTTGAAGTTGGAAGACAAAAAATGTACTTCAGAGGGTAAGTTTTTGCTTTTGAACTCTCTATCATTCAGATTCAATAAGTGGGATTTATTTGTATATACTAATATGTAATTTTGCTAACATGTACCGCAAGAGTGTATGTAATATTAAATTGGATTATATATATAAAAATGCATTTGAATTTATCATTTAAGGGATTGGGTTGGGCTGCACTTATCCCATTGAGAGAGGAGATGAAGAGAAAAGGGCTAAAGCGAAGTGAGACGGGACACTTGTTGATCGTCTTTTTTATCTTCGATCCTTCCTTACTGTGTAGAACCGGAGACCAAACGGATACAGAGCAGTCAGTCTGACTGTACCATTGTGGTGTTGGTGTTGCGTGAACTCTTTGCAATCCACCACCAATTGATGAATAAAACCCTTTTTAGATCTGTGTGAAATGCGAAAAATCTCTTCATTCGATTGTGTGTGTTCGGTTACCACCCTTCGGTCACCGGGAACCGTGACAAAGTGTGCGTCGTTTTTTGTTTTTTTGTTTTTATTTTGAAACGACTTCCGTTTGGTTAAATCAAGTCTCCACGGAAAACTCAGACCACGATCATGCAATTGACGTGTAGTTGGAAGAAAATTCGAGATAGCAGCGCGCGTCTCCTTCTCCCGTCTTCTCTCATCTTACGGCCGGCAAATGGCGGGAAACCGTCGGTTAGGTGGTGATGGGGACTACGAGAAACCTTTGTTCCCACAACAAGCGGAAGACCCTCGACGGATTGCACAGTTGGTGGAGGAACCGGCCTACTACATCCTCCTCCCTCCGACCCCTCCCGTCCTTCCATACCGGAGATCCGCCGGGCGATCGTCCCTCCTTTCCATCTTCTTAATCCTAATTTTCCTCTTCTGCCTCCTCTCCGTGACCGTCTTCTTCCTATGGCCATACGATCCGAAGGTCGACGTCGTTCGGTTCAATCTGAACCACGTCCAGATCTCCAAGAAGGAGCCGGCTCCTTCGGCCGTCTCCGGTACTCCCTCCGTCTTCCTCGACGTCTCGATGAATCTCACAGTTAGGGTTTCGAATAGGGACTTCTTCGCCGTCGATTTTCACTCGATGGCTGTCTCGATTGGATACCGAGGGAAGAATTTTGGGATCGTGAGATCGGAGGGCGGGCACGTCAGAGCGAGAAGAGTGTCTTACGTCAATGCGACGCTGGATCTTGACGGGCTTCAGGTGATACATGACGTGATCTATCTGCTTGAGGATTTAAGGCGCGGGTCAGTCCCCTTCAATTCCTTGATTGACTTTGAAGGAAATCTCGGCCTTCTCTTCTTTGAGGTCCCGCTGAAGGTGAGGGATCTCTCCTCTCTTTTGATTCATTAAGTAGGAAGAATTGTCGTTTCTGCAATTAAAATGACGAACGTCATCTGAATTCTGCTGGATTTATCATTCCTTTTCTAGTTTTTTTGTCTAGCAAGCACTCAACTGCTGAATTTGTAGAAGCTAATATAACTTTTATCAAGTAATTCTCTATGATGCTTTGAGTTTCTTGATCAAATGAACTTCTATAGGTCCATGTTGGGCATTAAGGAAGCTATTATGTGAACCTTCTCTGTCACTTGGTGGTTGTCTAAATCTTTTCCTAGTCGCCAGTCTCATCTATTTAGAGTCGTATCTGACAAAGTAAATCCAAAAGAGCAATGATAAGATCATGTTTTACTAATTCTAGTATCGGGGTATCTGTAGCTTACGAAAATCATATTGGACACTTCTACCTTCTACATATTTATAAGATATTTCTAGTCCAGTGTTAATGTGTTGCGGGTGCAACCTGTGTCGCATAAATACTTCTTCCAGGTTGTCCGCACTATGTAAGACACTCCGACATAGAAGGGTCCGACTCAGCGCTATCTATTTTAAGATAGTTTACTGCTATGTCACTAAGATATTTCATGAATATTGACCGATTTATTACTTTATTTAGTGAGACTTATCAAAACGTTAATATGTTTCACATGTTAACATTTCTTATTTATTTGATGGTCGACAATAATTTTATAAACTATTGTCAATTATAATATATATATATATATATATATATATATATATAAACACTTACTATACTCGCTTTTTGACACCCATGATTTACAAAAATTACTCCATCTGGTGCCCGCATCCACATCCACACCCACATGACGTAGCAGTAAATAGCTACTAGCAGCCGACACGGAAGACCGCACGCTGACCTTCACACTGCTCTGGATTATGAAATTCTACGACGATGTCTGCTGTTCCTAAATTGATAGTGTACTTCTTGTTCAAAATCTATCCCATTTGCTAAAATGGTTGGTTATGGCTTGAAGCTGTTAGATTTTACCAATTGTATTTGTGAAAGATGCACAAGAATGTGTCAGGAATATGCGATGAGATCTTTGTGCTATAACATTGATTTGGAACTCTGTGGACTACACCCGGTTAGAGGGGGAGCAACATAATGATGAGGGCCAAGGGGATTCCTCAAGTATAACCATTGTACAGAAGACTGAGTATGTATGGAGTGTTAGAGTTATTACGACACCTAGTATTTAGAACATTAAAGACTTTGAATTTTATGGAAATAGGAGTGAAGTGTACAAGATGGAACTAAGTAGTAGGCAATTTGTTATTGATATCTGCGACAATCAAGTTTACTCTGTAAAGATATGACACAAGGATGTCAGATAAGTATAGAGCATTGTTCAACTCATATGACGTTGTACTTTATAACATGGCCTACTGAAGTATTCTCCCTTGTATACTAAATTGAACCTGTCTAATGAGTCAGTGGGGGTTTGATATTGTCTATTGCTATATACAGGGTCGCTTTCTCTACTTGGAAGTTTGAAACTCTGTGTTTTTTCCCCTGCAAGAAGGAAATTGTTTATACTTAGTGTTTCATTGAGGATTCATTGCTATATTCAGAAAGGCGCTGAGCAAGTTTCGAGTAACGTTTGTTCCTGACCTAGCAGTATGAGAGGACAAAAATGACAAATGTTTAAGATTCTGTAAAGAAGACTAGTTTCTTTTATTTAGAGGGTTCCATCTTATTGATCAATCTGATGGTAAGAGATGTCGAGACCTATTTTTCCTGTGTGTTTCCAATAACGGTTATCACATGTTGCTCACGTGGGAAGCCTGTTCTGACCCATCTTTTCATCTTCAGCAATGTTGATCCCAAGTACCCCTTGACACCGCTTGGCCTTAGACCCTATACCTTCATTTGACATTCTTTAGGGACTTGTTGGAACACATGAACACATAGGTCGTTGGCTTTCATTAACATCTGATATTTCTATTTGTGCCAAGTAATTTCAGCAGTTTGGTTGCAAAAGGACAATACCATAGAGTGGAAATTTGTCATCAGTTGTGTCTAGGATCTTGCTATGTCAGCATCAAACATTTCATGTCTATTGAAATGAGGGAGCAACCATCAGCTTTTTCTTCTCGCTCTCTTTTTTTTGGATATATTATCGTGTGTTGGTGAAGCGTTTTAGGCTGTGGTTGGAAGCTTTAGATGCGAGTGGATGTGAATGCTTGAATTCCTTGCAGCCCCGTGCTTGGAATTTCACTCTTGGGAGATGAGAATGTTGTTGGCAGTTGCGTTCTGAATGGATTTGATCCTCCATCTTCATTGTTCAGTCACATTGGATGGTTGTTGACTACTCCAACTCCATGTCCACTCCCACCTCCCTTTGCAACATAATTCTCATCTTGTCTTCCATCTAAACCAAATCTGGATTCCAAAGACAAGCTTGGAGATATTTTAAACATCATGTTTATGAAAACATACTTCTTTCTAATAATCTTCTTTGCCTTTTTTGCATCATATCGTAGTAATTTTGTTAATTTCTTATAATTGTGTGGCATTGTAAGCTCTCATGACTGCAATCTGACATTCTATTGTAGGCAAGAGTTTCCTGTGAGGTATATGTGGATACAAATACACAAGTTGTCAGCCATCAAGACTGCTATCCTATGGTTAGTTGGAAATGAGTTGTTTTTCTTTTCTGTTCTCTTTTAGCAGACAAGTTCAAGAACTAATGAAAAGCTGATTGCCTTCTACGTTTCAGTGATGGAGGGGAGCAAGGAGAGTTGGCGGTCAGGGAAGTCACTTCCAATGGACTTTACTTTCTCAACCTTGGGAAGAACCTAAGAAGCGGTTTTTGTAAGAGGATCTGTACATTGAAGAAAAGAAAAACGTCTCTGTTTTCCCTGCTTTTTTGGGAAGCATCTGTATATCCCGACAGTTCATTACTGATCAGCATATCTGACTCTTTGAAACACTTTCACTGAATGAAGAGCTTGAATCCTGTTCTAAGCAGGAATAAATTGGTCACTCAGGAAATATATAGAGGCCCATCCTGGCCGCAAAGCACAAGGATAAGGAAAACTCATTTATGTATTATTCATGAAAATGACAACATTAGAGAAAGAGCAATAGGTCACTTGGCTAGGGGGTCGAGTCTGAAGGTCAGGAGTTGGATACCTGCGGCGTCCCATCTGGCCCCTCCCCACTGTACCCGAGGAAAAAAAGAAAATGACATCATTCAACTTATGCAGTTATATCTTTATCCTGTTTGTATTGCCAGAAACAATCAAAATAAGTTGCATTCCTTCTCTGTTGTATCGACACCTTATGGGGTCGATGTCGTGAATGTTACATTTTTGTAATCCGTATAGTATTGAGTCGTAGTTGTTAAGGATCTGTACATGTTTTTCAGTGGAGCTATTTGCGGCCGTCCTTCTATTTCAGGATTTAATACACATGGGCACCTTAGGATTAGCATCAGATAGACTTAATGGTTGGCTTCCTTATCCGACTGTAAGAAATTCCCTGTAAAGGCCTCGGAAATTTCCCTGCTTTTCTTTTGAGAATGGTTCTAATTTACTTTGTTAAAAGGATAGATGGCTTTGCTTTTCTTCTACTTTCTGTTGATCAAGGAAGATGCTTGATGCAATTTTTTCTTCTCCATGTGTGCACATCTGGGGAATGATCTCTCCCATCTCTCGGTGACAGTTGGAAAACTTCCTATAAACATTTTTATTGACAAGCTGGCACTTTAGGCAGGCCCCGTAGAGATGCACAGCCGGACGGTTGAACTCGAGACCTTCCATGTGAAAGATTCTTTCGAGTCAAGCCCTGGGCGGGACTAGTGGGCTCTTTATGCCAATTCATTATGAAGAAGCCAAGGATGAGCTTCTGCAAAGCATGTTTGCCTGGATACAAGCCGCATAAGAACATATATTGCCGTTGTTTCTGGGTTAGCCGGTCGTCGGTACTGTATTGAACTATTGCCCTTATCTTTAGAATTCATAGAAGGAAAACCTTAAAGAATTCATACATTGGAAACCTTAACTTTCTTGCTCCGAAAGGGTCAATAAATTTATGCCCTTCTGACGACATCTTCTGGAGAACCTTCTCTTCATCCTTAGCAGCTAAGAAACCCCCCCTCTCTCTCACGCGCACACACATACATACACGAACGGACATATGCAAGCTTGTGGTAAAGCGTTTGGGGTTTGCATGGCTATCACTTGTCTTTTACTAGGAGCATCACAAGAGAACAACTCTTTCAGAAAAGAATATTTGTGAACCACCATTTAAACTTTTATCTTTGTATCAACAAATGAAAGGTGCAAACCGTCCATAGACCACTCAGTATATATACCCCCCAATTCTAGCATATAATATCTAGAATGTGATAGTTGCTCTGTGTGTGTGTGTGTGTGTGTGTGGAAAACATGTGCTATCCTGGTCCTCTAGTGTTAACTTCGAGCAAGAAAAAGGAAATTGGGGTTTCTGATTTATTGGTTGGATCAAGAAGGCAGGGGAAAACAGTGATTTCAAGGACTTGTATCTGTTCACCCACCAACCATCCTGGATCATTCCGTTGCAGAAGGCACAGAGCTCTTTACAAATGGGGTGGAAACAGAGCACGGAAGGATGATCCCGATCCTATGATGGCAAGTACTGGCTGCCCACCGTAAACGAAAAAGAGAAAGGTGATGACTTCGTCTCATCATTTAGGTTTAGCTTGAAAAATGAATGGCCTTTGTACTTTGGGATAAATTCATGTAGAAGCTTCATTTAGTGGGTGATGTATATCAATGCTTCAAGTACCCATACGAGCATCGGTACGTATGGATACGAACCGTTATATTTTTAAGTGAAAAAACTTTTTAAAAAAATTAGTATGATATACGCCTAATGCACCCCATATCTTACAATTACACTTATGATTGCCTGACACGGTCATTTGCCATAAGCATCTGTATCGTATCAATTTTTCTATTAAAAGGTTTTTGAAAAAGAAACTATATTTATGATTT